>JAWZYT010000365.1:470000-480000 GCA_034508575.1 Petrolisthes manimaculis
GATAAGATCAAGAGAAAAGAAGAATAAAGCTTAGAAGCTTTTGAAGTGTTTGATTTGATCTTCTATTGATTAACCTGATTGCGTGCCTCAGTCGACCCGGGAGAAGTTGAACGACTGGGGGCGTAACACAAGTGGGGGCCTGTCCGGGATCTCAAGAAAGAAAATTCTTGAGAAGATTGTGATTTTAAAATTTTAAAGTGAAAAAGAAGACTACTGTAATAATGGAATCTAGCCCTGTAGGAAAATATCTGGAAACAGAAGATCTGCATTTTATCTACCAATGCACTATTGAAGAATTAAAAGAGTTAGCTGGATGTTATAATGTTGAACTGCAGTCTACTCTAAAAGATGAAATGCAGAGAGAAGCAACAAGAAAAATACAGCCAAGAAAGAGGGGTCACACAAGAAGTTCAGCTGAAAATCAGGTAAACCTTATGTCAGAGTTCATGGATGAAGAAGCAGAAAATGTCTTCATTCACTTTGAAAAGATTGCAACCCTGAGAAAATGGCCAGAAGAGGAATGGGCCTTTCTAGTGCAGACAAAGCTGAGAGGGAAAGCAAGAGAAGCGTTTATTAGTCTGAGTATAGAAGAGTGCCAAGACTATTGCATTGTGAAGGAAGCAGTATTACAAACTGCCATAGTAGATCCTGAAGTATACAGAAGACGCTTCAGAGATGTAAAGATGCTGTCAAACCAGACACATTTGGAAGTGGCCAGAGAATGTATCCTCAAGTAGGGTAAATGGAAAAAGGCCAAATGTGTGAGGAAAATAGAGGATGTAGATGAGATAGTGATGATGGAACAGTTCATGGACAATTTAAAGCCAGAGATGAAATACGAGATTATACGTCTCGACATCAGGGATATACTAGAAGCAGCACGTAAGGCCGATCAACTAAAGATGGCCCATGAATTCTCCAAGGACAGTATAGAGTCAAAGGTGAGACCCAATCATCATCCAAGTGGTTTTAAAGATGGAAATAGGAGCACAAATCACTATAGCGAATCCTGCACAGGGCTATGGTCATTCTAAGTATACAAATGAGTACGGGAAGAACCAGGCAGAATACTCATCCCCTTTTAAAGGTAACAATGTCAATGCTACTCCAAGACAGAGAAACTCAAGAATAAGATGCTATACATGTGATGAACTTGGACACTTGAGTTTGTTCTGTGCTACCCAACCCAGATGTCAACATTGTGGTAAGCTGGGTCACATAAAGAAATAATGTTATGAGCTCGAAGGTTCCAAAGAAGCAGGACTAACAGTGTCAAGAGGTGAGAGTTTAAAGAAACATCCAAGTATTAACTGTTTTAAGAAAGTTTTGCCTGCCATTGAGTTTAAACCTTTTATTACTGAAGGGCATATAAGAGCAGATGGAGGGGAAGAGGAAAAAATAGAAATATTAAGGGACACTGGTGCCAATTTAAGTCTTGTGCTTAGAGATACTGTTGAGTGGAGTGACGACACATTTACAGGGGAGGAAGTGAAGTTGATGTGGTGGGTATTGGCACATCAAGTGTTATTATTCCAATTTATTAGGTGTGGATAAAGAGCGGATTTATAAAAGGAAGAGTAAAAGTTGGGGTTAGTGACAAGTTACCTGTTTCTGGTGTGGACATGTTACTAGGGAAGGACTTGGCTGCAAATATAGTTATACCCAATCCTCAACTTGTAGAAAATCCTATTAGTGAATAGGACGATAAAATTTTGAAACCTGAAATTTATGAGGATGAATAAAAAGTAGAAACAATTGAAATTTACCCTGCATGTGTTGTAACTAGGGCTGAAGTTAAGAAGAAAGGAAAATTGGAAGAAAGTGAGATGGGTCTAAATTTAATATTTGAAGAAGCGGACTCTGACAACGAAGTAAGGCCTATGAAGAGAAGTGACGTTGATTGCAAGGCAGAAGTGTTGTCTGAGTTTGTAGCGGAGAAAGAAGGTTTGATCAGTGCACAGAAGGAGGATGAAGATTTAAGGTCTTTATGGAATGAGGTGGAGAGAGGAGACGTTGTTAGCGAGGATGATCGGGGATGTTATGTAGAAGGGGCCCGGGGCGTCTTAATGAGAAGGTGGAGGCCGGCTGATTGCCCAGTAGATGATCATTGGAGGGTGAAAACACAGATCCTTATTACAAAGAAGTACAGAAAAAAGGTTTTGGAGTTGGCTCACCAAGGAAATGGGTCGGGTCATTTGGGCATAAGAAAAACCTTAAAAAGAATAACAACTCATTTCTACTGGCCTGGCGTGAAGAAAAGTGTAAGGGAATATTGTAAGACGTGCCATGTGTGTCAGGTTGTGGGTTATAAGCCAAACCCAACCATTGCAAAGGCACCATTGTGTCCCATTCCTATAGTAAATGAAGCCTTCAGCAAGATATGTATTGATATAGTGGGTTCCTCTGCCTCGTTCTTGGAGAGGTAACCAATACTTGTTAACCATCATGTGTATGTCTACTCCATTTACAGAAGCAATACCGTTCAAGAGTATGCAGGACAAACTCATTCTTAAAGAAGGGGTGACATTTTTCTCCTGGGTTGGACTTCCACGAGTGATACAGACAGATCAGGGAAGTAATTTCACTTCAAAGAGGTTTGGCCAAATATTGAATGAATTAAAAATTGAACATGAGTTGTGGAGTGCCTATACCATCCACAGACCCAAGGAGGATGTGTAGAACGATTTCAGCAGACACTGAAGACCACACTGAGGACATATTGTATGGAGATAGAAAAAGACTGGGATGAAGCAGTGCCATTGCCATTATTCGCTTTGAGAGATGCTATACAGGAGTCAACTGCCTTCAGTCCTTTTGAGCTCGTATATGGATGGGCATGAAGTCAGAGGACCGTTGAGGAGGTTAAAGGAGAATTGGCTGGGAAATGTAGATGCACCAAATTTGTTGAGTTATGTGATGAAGTTAAAAGGAAACTTGATGAGGGCCAGAGAGATTGCTTGTGAGAATCTAAAGGCATCTCAAATTGATATAAAGAAGTGGTATGATAGAAATGTACGAGAGAGAAGCTTCTTGCCTGGCGACAAAGTATTAGTGCTGTTTCCATTACAAGGAAACCCAATGAATGCAAAGTATTGTGGGCCTTGGGTTGTGGAAAAGAAAATTACTCACATCAACTATCTAGTGAAAACTCCAGGAAGACGTAAAGGAAATCAGTTATGCCATAATTATCCACATGTTAAAACCATACCAAGATAGGGAGAAGGTTGAAAAAAAAAACATAACATGAATTGTGGAAACCTTGTCAAGTTCGAGAAGGGAAAGGTAACGAAGGATGAGGATCTAGTAAAATGTGAAGGACAATGCCTGGAAAACTGGACAGTGTTGAAACAGTTGGATGAAAAGCTGAAACATTGGAGTGGAGATGAAAAAGAAGAAGTGAACAAGATCATAAATAAATAAGTACAAATCTCTGTTTCCTGATACTCCCAGGAGAATAAATGCAATAGTACATGACGTGGAAGTCGATGACGTTAGACCAATTAATTAAACAACACCCATACAGAGTAAATCCAGAAAGAAAGAGAGATTATGAGGAAAGAGATAGAGTATATGTTAAAGAATGATTTAATAGAACCTAATAATAGTCCATGGAATTCACCCTGTGTGTTGGTTCCTAAACCGGGGGGAAAGTACAAGGTTCTGTACTGATTTTGGATAAATTATTATTATTATTATTATTTTTTTCTTTTTTTAATTATTTATCTTTTTTTCATTATTTTTTTATTATTATTTTTTTATTATTATTTTTTTATTATTATTTTTTTATTATTATTATTATTATTATTATTATTATTATTATTTTTTATTATTATTATTATTTTATTATTTTTTATTGTTATTATTATTATTATTATTTTTTTTTTATTATTATTATTATTTTTTTTTTTTAATTATTTATCTTTTTATCATTATTTTTTATTATTATTTTTTATTATTATTTTTTTATTATTATTATTTTTTTTATTATTATTATTTTTTATTTTTTTTATCATTATTATTATTATTTTTTTTATTATTATTATTATTTTATTATTATTATTATTTTTATCATTATTTTTTATTATTATTTTTTTATTATTTTTTTTATTGTTTTTTTTATCATTATTATTTTATTATTAATTTTATATTATTATTTTTTTATTATTATTTTTTATTATTATTTATTTTTTATTATTTATTTTTTATTATTTATTATTATTTATTATTATTTATTATTATATATTCTTATTTATTATTTATTATTCCAAATCTTTGAAACAATACAACCATCAATGTAACCATAGGATATCAAAAGTCAATAATAATATTATAATTATTTTTATTGAATAACCAGATAACTACAGGATATAAGTAATAAAAACTAACTACTTAATGTAAGATTTTTTTGTTGGTGTTTGATTCCTATAAACTATAGGTATGTTTATGTATGTATGTATGTATATGTATGTATGTGTATGTATGTATGTATATTTATGTATGTGTATGTATGTATATATATATGTATGTGTATTTATGTATATATATTTATGTGTATTTATGTATGTGTATGCACGTATGTACATGTATGTATATTTATGTATGTGTATGTATGTATATATATGTATGTGTATGTATGTATGTATGTATATGTATGTATGTGTATGTATGTATGTATGTATATTTATGTATGTGTATGTATGTATGTATGCATGTATGTATGTATATGATGTATATGTATGTGTATGTATGTATGTATGCATGTATGTATGTATATGTACGTGTATGTATGTATGTATATAAGAGAGAGATAGAGATCCTCTATTAGTACCATTGAGGGCAACTGTTTGTATGTATGTATATATATATATATATGTATGTATGTATATGTATATGTACAATTAGCATCACTTATAAGAGGTACAGTGAGCATTGTCATTCCTCATCACGTGTATCAGTTATAAGTGGTGGTAACTGTACATATAGGAATCACACCACTAACATAATTAATGAAGGGTATAAGTACAGTGTTGGTAACTTTGGAACAAAACAATTCCTACACACTATTCCAGGCAACAGGTCCACTATTATTAGTGTTAATCTGATGCTGTTTCCTGGCATACTTTGGAGGAATTAAAACACTCCATTACCCTCTAAAGGATTCCTATAAACTAGTCCATGCAACAACCCATTATTAGTATTATTATTATTATTATTATTATTATTATTATTATTATTATTTTATATAAAGGAATTATATAGATGACAAATGTATATAATATTTGTTGCCCCTTTGAATATTATATTAGGGAATTACAATACAGTATATAGTAATCAATTATATAGTAATTAATTATATAGTAATTAATTATATAGTAATTAATTATATAGTAATTAATTATATACTAATTGTTATATAGTAATTGTTATATAGTAATTAATTATATAGTAATTATTATAGTAATCAATTATATAGTAATTAATTATATAGTAATTAATTATATTGTAATTAATTATGAAGTAATTAATTATACAGTAATTAATTATATAGTAAGGAATTATATAGTAAGGAATTATATAGTAAGTAATTATATAGTAAGGAATTATATAGTAATTAATTATATAGTAATTAATTATATAGTAATTAATTTTATAGTAATTAATTTTATAGTAATTAATTATATAGTAATTAATTATATAGTAATTGTTATATAGTAATTGTTATATAGTAATTAATTATATAGTAATTAATTATATAGTAATTGTTATATAGTAATTGTTATATAGTAATTGTTATATAATAATTAATTATATAGTAATTATTATAGTAATTAATTATATAGTAATTAATTATATAGTAAGTAATTATTATAGTAATTAATTATATAGTAATTAATTATATAGTAAGTAATTATATTGTAATTAATTATAAAGTAATTAATTATATAGTAAGGAATTATATAATAAGGAATTATATAGTAATTAATTATATAGTAATTAATTATACAGTAATTCAATTTAGAGAATCTGCTTCTCTTACACACACACTCTCTCTCTTATACACACACACACACACACACTCTCTCTCTTATACACACACACACACACACACACACACACTCTCTCTCTCTCTCTCTCACTGTTGTGGTGCCTAATATCAATCAATTGTTTAATAGAATAAGGGGACAGGCTTAGGGGGGTGCAGGGGGGGGGGAGGGGGACAGGCTTGTTCGGGGGGTGCGGGAATAGGGGGACGACTTGGGGGGAGGGGGTGCAGGAGTAGGAGGACAGGTTTGAGGGGGGGGGTTAGTGGGGTGTGGGAATAGGGGACAGGCTTTCTACCCCCCCCCCCAGCCTGTCCCCCTACCCCTGTACCACCTTAAAGTTTTTTAAATATGTAAGTAATATTATTTATATATAAGAGAAACATGAGAGAGAGAGAGAGAGAGAGAGAGAGAGAGAGAGAGAGAGAGAGAGAGAGAGAGAGATACAAGATAGACCATTATGGAATTAGGTGGATTGAGTTCATGTAATCCGATGTCTGGTTGATCAGCTGAACATTTGCCATCACAGAGATCAACTATTTCTTGAACCTGTTGAAAGGATTTCTGGAAATTGAGAAAAAGTATAAAATAAATAATGCAATAAAGTAATGTTGAATTTATTGTTCTGCAACCCAACTCAAAATGATGTGAGGTGGCTATTATATATATGAGTATACTGTATATATATGGGATGTGAAAGAGGAGGGAGAGAGGGAGATGTATAGTATACTGTATGTATGTATAGTAGTGATGAGAGAGGGGACAGTGTGTGTGTGGGGGGGGGGGGGGCTATTATATATATGAGTATACTGTATATATATGGGATGTGAAAGAGGAGGGAGAGAGGGAGATGTATAGTATACTGTATGTATGTATAGTAGTGGAGAGAGAGGACAGTGTGTGTGTGGGGGGGGGGGCTAAAATATTGTAGGAGGAAGGGAGACTCACCTGCCAAACACTGCCCCCAAAGTGTTACTGCAGATGGGTTTGATTTGGTCTGCCTGATGGCTTGTTATGGACGTGTCAGGCACATACATCCTCACTATGTTCCTGATACCCCTTCTCCCCAGGTCTTGTATCATCCTTATCCACCCAGCCTCGTCCAGGGTTGACCTTGGGAACCTAATGTAGTATAGCCTGCAAGGAGTTCACATAGACGGTGGTTATCATCTTATAACTGTACAGGTGTATAGGCTACTGTTTGTGTCCAGGCAGGTGATTGACACACACTCATTCATATATGTATTTTATGATGACTTGTGATGCCATGGTAACTCTCTCTCTCTCTCTCTCTCTCTCTCTCTCTCTCTACTACTACTACTACTACTACTACTATTACTACTACTACTATTACTACTACTATTACTACTACTACAACTATCTATAGATCTAATGCCAAGCAAAAACTTAATTTCATATCATTCAATATTAATAATCATAATCTATTTACCAATGAGAAGAATTACTTAATCTAGAAAACACTAATGATAATTTCAATCTTTTTCTGAAAATTATATATAAATGATACAATAAAAGTTTTCCAATAAAAATAAAATATGTTATTATGAAAATGCTCCATAATGCATGGCTTACAAGTGGAATATTTAAATCTATTAATTAAACATAAATGTAATTTGTTTAAAATGTATAAGCTTGGAACAGTTTCACATGAGGCCTTTAATTAAGGCAATATAGAAATCACCTCACTCAACTTATTCTGGCTGCCAAATTGAACCATTATTATTTACAAATATTTACACATTTTCATAATCATACCAAAAATATTTATAAAACAATTAATGAACTATAAAGAAATACAAACAAATTAAACACCATTAGGTCCTTGTATTACAACAAATAAACAGTTATAAATAAATGTATCCAATGTTTCTCTCATTTATAAGTTGATTAAAAATGTTATCATAATGAGCTATTAACCAATTTAATCTTTTTTTATATGTTCAGTATATGTATTTGCATATTTAAATTTATATATATATATAATGTAATATTAACCTGTTATTCCAGCATATATGGTACCTTTATATTTACTTAAGCTAATGTAAGTAGTGCAGCTATTTAATTACTAACTCATACATTCAATAACTGATTCTGTATTATTATCACATTATTTTATCTAACCTGTATTTAGTATTAATTGTTTAGATTTTAGTATTAGGTAATCAAGATTGCCATTATCATCATTACTATAATTGAGGCGCGTGGTGACATAGGGAGCTAAGCGCCACCCAGGTCGAAATTGAGTTAAGTACATCATGTTCTTCCCCAAAGCCTCTACTTTCCAAGGATGTAACTGCCAGAACCATCCGACAACTACAACATAGTCGAAAATCGTGGGAAAGAGAAGGGTATATCGCCCGCGGCGTATGAAGGTTTGTCATGGCGCGCCGGGTCTCAACCCAGGAACTAAACGCCAGATTTTCTCTTGTCCCACATTGAAGTGGGAAGCAGAACAAAGTACCATTATAGCATTATCTTCTCCCAAGCCTCTAGTTCCAGAGATTGTAACCGCCAGTACTAAACGCCGACACCAACAAGGTCGAAAATGACGGAAAAGAGAAGGTAAAATCGCCCTTAACATGTGCGGGTCTGTCGCGTCCCCAGTGAGTCAGGAGCGGGAACTAAGCGTCATGTTAGTTTGCTCTTTCAGAAAGTGTTAAGATAACAAGCTAAATGTTATGGCAGACTTAAAGTAGACATCCTAAGCTTTCATTTAAGACATAAATGAGCTTTCTATCTTAATCCGTTCCGGAGATATCACATTCTGAAAGTCGCAAAACTTTGATTGCGTTTTTCTCCGTTTTTTATTTTCGGCGCTTAGCTCCCTATGTCACCACGCGCCTCAATTATTGTTAATGCTGCTCAGTTATTCACTCTCAGCAAAAGCTAAATTTTGCCTGAAAAGCATTGCTTTATATAGGCTAGCATTAATTATACATTAAAAACAAAAATATATGTTTATACAGTACTTATAGTTTTGTATTTTGTATAACTGATAACTATAGATAAATGTTTCAAATATTTCTTTCTCTCTCAGTAGTCTGTTTTTCTTTATATGTAAGCAAAGATAATACAAATGAACATCATTTTGAGACAACAATTATTACTTACATGTATTATAATTGTATATATAATTGCAAGCATAAACACATTTTGCATCACAGACCAAGTCAGATCAACTCAACTCTCAATGCAGTCTCATTACTACAGCTCTTTTCTTGCTAACCACCAGCAGTATTGGATATAAATATGATCTTTGTAATTTCTAGTTGATGTTTTGGTATGCATAAAGGTTATATCTTCCAACTGTTCTATATCAAGGATTCATATTCTTGAGTGTACAAAATAATGCTTACCCGCTTTGTGAAAGATTGGTGAAGTTGGCAACCATCTCACAGGCCCAACTCATCCTTGCATCTGTGACATCTAGCAGGGATAACCCTACCAAGAACTTAGTGACAGGTAAGTTTGTGGTGATGGCCTCTGGCAGTACATCTGATGTCACCACAACATCTGCAAGTTAATTGGCATCACATATAGAAACAGTCACAGTGAAAATCTTTTGCTTGTCTATGCAAGGTTATGTACATCTACAGGAGTACAAGCCTAATTGTAGTACTGTACTGTATTTCCACCAAACACCAGTTAGTACTAAAGGTGAAAGACAAATCAATACCACACGGTTTAAAGTACAAATCTGACCTATTGTGTACAGTAAATATATTGTAATCAGGTAAAAATAATTAACAACCTAATTCATATACAGTACAGACCAAACAGATTGTGTGAATAAAAGAATTAAGTGGCATTGTATTGTATAGTAATTTCCCTGTAACAATGTCTTATGTAGTGTAATACTGTACTCTATAAGCTTAATTCTTTAGTTTAATATAATAATATTGTCATCTTTATACATGTAGTAATTTATCTGTAACAAT
>JAWZYT010000365.1:485000-517500 GCA_034508575.1 Petrolisthes manimaculis
TGTATAAGCTTGGAACAGTTTCACATGAGGCCTTTAATTAAGGCAATATAGAAATCACCTCACTCAACTTATTCTGGCTGCCAAATTGAACCATTATTATTTACAAATATTTACACATTTTCATAATCATACCAAAAATATTTATAAAACAATTAATGAACTATAAAGAAATACAAACAAATTAAACACCATTAGGTCCTTGTATTACAACAAATAAACAGTTATAAATAAATGTATCCAATGTTTCTCTCATTTATAAGTTGATTAAAAATGTTATCATAATGAGCTATTAACCAATTTAATCTTTTTTTATATGTTCAGTATATGTATTTGCATATTTAAATTTATATATATATATAATGTAATATTAACCTGTTATTCCAGCATATATGGTACCTTTATATTTACTTAAGCTAATGTAAGTAGTGCAGCTATTTAATTACTAACTCATACATTCAATAACTGATTCTGTATTATTATCACATTATTTTATCTAACCTGTATTTAGTATTAATTGTTTAGATTTTAGTATTAGGTAATCAAGATTGCCATTATCATCATTACTATAATTGAGGCGCGTGGTGACATAGGGAGCTAAGCGCCACCCAGGTCGAAATTGAGTTAAGTACATCATGTTCTTCCCCAAAGCCTCTACTTTCCAAGGATGTAACTGCCAGAACCATCCGACAACTACAACATAGTCGAAAATCGTGGGAAAGAGAAGGGTATATCGCCCGCGGCGTATGAAGGTTTGTCATGGCGCGCCGGGTCTCAACCCAGGAACTAAACGCCAGATTTTCTCTTGTCCCACATTGAAGTGGGAAGCAGAACAAAGTACCATTATAGCATTATCTTCTCCCAAGCCTCTAGTTCCAGAGATTGTAACCGCCAGTACTAAACGCCGACACCAACAAGGTCGAAAATGACGGAAAAGAGAAGGTAAAATCGCCCTTAACATGTGCGGGTCTGTCGCGTCCCCAGTGAGTCAGGAGCGGGAACTAAGCGTCATGTTAGTTTGCTCTTTCAGAAAGTGTTAAGATAACAAGCTAAATGTTATGGCAGACTTAAAGTAGACATCCTAAGCTTTCATTTAAGACATAAATGAGCTTTCTATCTTAATCCGTTCCGGAGATATCACATTCTGAAAGTCGCAAAACTTTGATTGCGTTTTTCTCCGTTTTTTATTTTCGGCGCTTAGCTCCCTATGTCACCACGCGCCTCAATTATTGTTAATGCTGCTCAGTTATTCACTCTCAGCAAAAGCTAAATTTTGCCTGAAAAGCATTGCTTTATATAGGCTAGCATTAATTATACATTAAAAACAAAAATATATGTTTATACAGTACTTATAGTTTTGTATTTTGTATAACTGATAACTATAGATAAATGTTTCAAATATTTCTTTCTCTCTCAGTAGTCTGTTTTTCTTTATATGTAAGCAAAGATAATACAAATGAACATCATTTTGAGACAACAATTATTACTTACATGTATTATAATTGTATATATAATTGCAAGCATAAACACATTTTGCATCACAGACCAATTCAGATCAACTCAACTCTCAATGCAGTCTCATTACTACAGCTCTTTTCTTGCTAACCACCAGCAGTATTGGATATAAATATGATCTTTGTAATTTCTAGTTGATGTTTTGGTATGCATAAAGGTTATATCTTCCAACTGTTCTATATCAAGGATTCATATTCTTGAGTGTACAAAATAATGCTTACCCGCTTTGTGAAGGTTTGGTGAAGTTGGCAACCATCTCACAGGCCCAACTCATCCTTGCATCTGTGACATCTAGCAGGGATAACCCTACCAAGAACTTAGTGACAGGTAAGTTTGTGGTGATGGCCTCTGGCAGTACATCTGATGTCACCACAACATCTGCAAGTTAATTGGCATCACATATAGAAACAGTCACAGTGAAAATCTTTTGCTTGTCTATGCAAGGTTATGTACATCTACAGGAGTACAAGCCTAATTGTAGTACTGTACTGTATTTCCACCAAACACCAGTTAGTACTAAAGGTGAAAGACAAATCAATACCACACGGTTTAAAGTACAAATCTGACCTATTGTGTACAGTAAATATATTGTAATCAGGTAAAAATAATTAACAACCTAATTCATATACAGTACAGACCAAAAAGATTGTGTGAATAAAAGAATTAAGTGGCATTGTATTGTATAGTAATTTCCCTGTAACAATGTCTTATGTAGTGTAATACTGTACTCTATAAGCTTAATTCTTTAGTTTAATATAATAATATTGTCATCTTTATACATGTAGTAATTTATCTGTAACAATTTCCTATCTAGTACAATACTGTATATTATAAGCTTATTTCTCTAGTTCAATATACTGTAATAATATTGTCATCTTTATACCTATAGTAACTTCCTTGTAACCTGAATATATATAGTAATTTATCTGTAATAATGTCTTATCTAGTGTAATACTGGGGCCGGATACTCAAAACGGGTTGTAACTTCCGACGTCGGATCTCATTTGGGACGTCTGATCTCACTTACGACGTCTGATCTTACGAACAATTTAGGATGTTGTATTTCGTGTCGTAAGACAAGATACTCAAAACAAATTTCCGACGTCCTAATCGGTTCGTAACTACTTAAGACTGTCTTTTCCTCTAGGACATCGGAAAATCTTCAGCCAATCAGGTGGCGTCTTTCATGTGGATCCAGCCAATGAAAAGCAAGGAATGCCACAGTGCCAATATGGACCCCATCAGCTGTGTTGTGTAAACATAAAGTGATGCTGGGACGTGAGAAGCGTGTGATGCAGTGACAACAGTATTATCTCTCTCTTATCGCCTACAGAGAGACTGTCAACAGCAGTAGTAACGTCGCAATAACCAAGGAAAGGAGTGAAATGAGAGTGACAGGTAAGTTTTTAGTAACATCATTGACTATTGACGTTCATAATAACCATTAAATATTAGTTTTTCTATGATATTTATATACTATATTGCCATTGTGCAGTAGATTGTTTCTTCCATTGTTACTAGTAGGCATATATAACGGGTTGCCACAATTAAGTCCCAGCTGTAGTCTGCTGTGGTTCTGAGGTTTGGTTAGAGCAGGTTAATTACCAAAATTTGACTTGGGGAAAAAACATATTAGAGAACTGCATTAGCTTAAATATTTGTTGTTGTTCTTGCATTATACATTTAAGAGTGCATCAAAATATTTGTTAACTCATCCTAAATACATTAGGTTAGGTTAGGTATGTAATTAAAGAAATGTTGGGGTACAATATGTATGCTATTCTAAGTGATCATTAAATACTGTATGATGTAGGATAGTTTTAGGAATTCCATCAACTAATGTAATGTATTGAGAAAGATTGGCAGAATTATACTTCACAATACAGAAAGAAATTAAGCATTCAAGAAGCCCAATACAGTATACTGTACTGTACTAAAGTTTGATTACTTAAAGCAATGCTGCAATGATACTACTGTTCATCTTAGCTATGACTGTAATTTAATGGCTTTTACAGGTGGTGGAATACCTGACACAAAGGACTGGAAGCCTACAGAGGAGGCACTACTTGCTCTCAACGAGACAGAGGCTATTGAGGGGCACTCTGGCCCTTTCGAAAGCAAGGACGTCATTGCTGGTAAATTTGACTAATTTTTACGGAGTGCACATTGAGACAATGTTCTCTCACAAAAGATAATGGAAGAACTGTGTAGGGGATTGTCATGCCTTTCTCAGTGACTTTGTATTGTTAGGCCTGTACATTTAAGGTCTAAAATAACTTATAGAGTGCAGGGGAATGCAAGGCCCCAATTCTGTACTGTATTTGTGTCTTTTATACATACAGTATTATGGTTATTATGTGTTGTCTGTTACTACAAAAGCTCAGAGTAAACATGTTGCATTAGTACTGGATATACTGTTGTGTAACACTGCACACATTATTGTTACAGATGAGCCTCTGCCATCGACCTCTGCTGGTAGTGATGCCAGACCCATACCGTTGACAAGGACACATGATGAGCATGCACCACTACCCAGTAAGTAGATGCATAATTGGTCATGAAGATGTTGCTGAGCTTAGCTGATGTTCATTATATAATCTTCAGTAGGTTGACGAGATGCAATACATACTGTACTGTATTGAAGATGTTGTTCACTAGTGGTTCTCAAATCTTTTTTCAGCAGATGTTAGGCCAAGTGTGATTATATTTATATATGTTGGGTGACAGTGAAATGTATGTACAGTTTTACCAAAGAAACTGCAATGCAGACAGGAAACTTTGAGGAAGAAGTACTAAGCAAAAAGAAACTTAAAGGAAAAAGGCGGCCCCATGTTTATTGCTCCCACTATGCATCACAGTTCCTTTTTCATTGTAACCATATTACATAAACACAGCACTTCCTATTGTTACAGATTTTGGTGGCAGGAGTAGATGACCCAACACGCCACTTTACAATGTCTGTAGAACATATTGACTTTGAGAGTTCAGGCCTGTTAGAAAATATTCAAAGTCACGAACCATCAGAAAACATTACCATTCCCCAGACAGTGACTTTTGACCATGCCTACTGTAGATCACCACCTCCAGCATCAAGTATGAGGGCAAGTAGATCTGAGAGTCATGACACCAGTAGCCGTGTTCACAGCAGCCGTGCCTGTTCACAGCCCTGTATCGGTGACCAGATGCTGGCAGTACAGGGAGAAATTCTGCAAGTGTTGAGAGGCAGCCTCCCAAGAATTGCCTCTGCACTTGAGGAACTTACAGAGTTAGCCAAACAATGTGATACTGTGCCAAACTAATTAGGTTATTTAACAGTGTGCTGCTTCTGTACAATAAGCAGTTGAATGCAATACAGAATTATATTTTCACAAAGTCTTTATTACTGGTAATATGTTATCGAGTGTTATTGTAGCTGTACAGTGATTATGCTAACAGAACTCTCACTAACTTTAATTTTGTTTTCAAATGTGATTATATTTTAGGTGTGTCATGCTGTGATAGTATTTTAATACTGTACTGCTTTTGAACAATAAACAATTGAATGTAATCTGTAGAATTATATTTTCACAAACACTTTATTACGGTTAAAATGTAGTTTTGAGTGATATTGGGATAAGTAGGAGATGTAGTAATTAACAACAATGTATTTATTTAAATTTACCAAGTTTATTTCATGTAAAGAAATTATCTACAATATCGAGCCCGAAGACGACTGTTATTCCAGATGAAGGAGTCGTGGGTACTGCCAGGGTATCTCATACTATAATGCTAAATTATTTTCTCACTGGTGCAAACACACTGCACATTCAGGGAGTGATAGCCTTTCCTATTAATATATACTTGTGGATTTATATTTGTAGCCTTGATAGGTATATGAGTACCATCAAGGGCTCCAATCACTCAGGGAAAACCATTCACTGCATGGAATACTCTGCAGGCTCTGCCAATTTCCACAATACCTGAGGGCATCTTTATTTCTACTCTTGCCTTCTCAGCCAACAAATGTACTACAGCAGATTTCACCACTCTACTCACACTTGCTTGAGTCACTCCAGCAGAATCTCCAATCACACTTTGAAAGGTTCCACTAGTTAGCTAATACTCGTAGAGTTACTAACACTTGGGTGTGTGTTGGTATAGCATGAGATCTCCTCTTTTGTCGACGAACATATGGGTCAATTGGCAAGTTCCTGGCACAAGTTTAATTAAGATTTCTTGATGAGGAAATCTATAATAGCGAAGTAAGTGTTCTTCACTAACATGTAGAGGGTCCAATGGATCCCTATACACTCTTTCCCTCCGTAGGCGACGCCTATTCTCATATGCAAACCACTATAAGTTCCATCACATTTGTAAATTAGCGCTCGGTGTTCAGTTCATTCAGCTCTCCCACAACAACAAACAACAAGACGTGACGTGGGTGATGGTGTTTTGCCAACACAGCAACGGGGACTCGGGGAGAACCACTGGAGGATTGACAAAAATATATACGTTTTCTATGTGTTTCGGGTCTTAACTCACTTGTGACAGGGTCGCGCGGATTGTAAGTCCGCGTGTCTTAAGACCTCACAAGATGGCTGCCCACAGTGCCGAATTTTTTTTGAGTATAAGGTCTTAATGTTTTGAGTATGTGGACCTAACTCGCCTGGGGAAGTTAGGACGTCCCAAATGAGATAGGACGTCGTAAATTGCTTTGAGAATCCGGGCCCTGTATATTAGAAGCTAATATCTCTAGTTCAATATAATAATATTGTTATCTTTACATACAGTATATAGTAATTCCCCTGTGATCTCAATACATATACAGACACTGAAGACCACACTGAGGACATATTGTATGGAGATAGAAAAAGACTGGGATGAAGCAGTGCCATTGCCATTATTCGCTTTGAGAGATGCTATACAGGAGTCAACTGCCTTCAGTCCTTTTGAGCTCGTATATGGATGGGCATGAAGTCAGAGGACCGTTGAGGAGGTTAAAGGAGAATTGGCTGGGAAATGTAGAGGCACCAAATTTGTTGAGTTATGTGATGAAGTTAAAAGGAAACTTGATGAGGGCCAGAGAGATTGCTTGTGAGAATCTAAAGGCATCTCAAATTGATATAAAGAAGTGGTATGATAGAAATGTACGAGAGAGAAGCTTCTTGCCTGGCGACAAAGTATTAGTGCTGTTTCCATTACAAGGAAACCCAATGAATGCAAAGTATTGTGGGCCTTGGGTTGTGGAAAAGAAAATTACTCACATCAACTATCTAGTGAAAACTCCAGGAAGACGTAAAGGAAATCAGTTATGCCATAATTATCCACATGTTAAAACCATACCAAGATAGGGAGAAGGTTGAAAAAAAAAACATAACATGAATTGTGGAAACCTTGTCAAGTTCGAGAAGGGAAAGGTAACGAAGGATGAGGATCTAGTAAAATGTGAAGGACAATGCCTGGAAAACTGGACAGTGTTGAAACAGTTGGATGAAAAGCTGAAACATTGGAGTGGAGATGAAAAAGAAGAAGTGAACAAGATCATAAATAAATAAGTACAAATCTCTGTTTCCTGATACTCCCAGGAGAATAAATGCAATAGTACATGACGTGGAAGTCGATGACGTTAGACCAATTAATTAAACAACACCCATACAGAGTAAATCCAGAAAGAAAGAGAGATTATGAGGAAAGAGATAGAGTATATGTTAAAGAATGATTTAATAGAACCTAATAATAGTCCATGGAATTCACCCTGTGTGTTGGTTCCTAAACCGGGGGGAAAGAACAGGTTCTGTACTGATTTTAGATAAATTATTATTATTATTTTTTTTTTTTTTTTTTTTTTTTAATTATTTATCTGTTTATCATTATTTTTTTATTATTTTTTTTTTATTATTATTTTTTTATTATTATTTATTTATTATTATTATTATTATTTTTTTTTTATTATTATTATTATTTTATTATTTTTTATTATTATTTTTTTATTATTATTTTTATTTTATTTTTATTATTATTTTTTATCATTATTATTATTAATTTTTTTTATTATTATTTTTTTATTATTATTATTATTATTTTTATCATTATTTTTTATTATTATTTTTTTATTATTTTTTTTATTGTTTTTTTTTATCATTATTATTTTTTTTTTTTTTATATTATTTTTTTTTTATTATTATTTATTTTTTATTATTTATTTTTTATTATTTATTTTTTATTATTTATTATTATTAATTATTATTTATTATTATATATTCTTATTTATTATTTATTATTCCAAATCTTTGAAACAATACAACCATCAATGTAACCATAGGATATCAAAAGTCAATAATAATATTATAATTATTTTTATTGAATAACCAGATAACTACAGGATATAAGTAATAAAAACTAACTACTTAATGTAAGATTTTTTTGTTGGTGTTTGATTCCTATAAACAATATGTATGTTTATGTATGTATGTATGTATATGTATGTATGTGTATGTATGTATGTATGTATATGTATGTATGTGTATGTATGTATGTATGTATATTTATGTACGTGTATGTATGTATGCATGTATGTATGTATATGATGTATATGTATGTGTATGTATGTATGTATGCATGTATGTATGTATATGATGTATATGTATGTGTATGTATGTATGTATGCATGTATGTATGTATATGTACGTGTATGTATGTATGTATATAAGAGAGAGATAGAGATCCTCTATTAGTACCATTGAGGGCAACTGTTTGTATGTATGTATATATATATATATATGTATGTATGTATATGTATATGTACAATTAGCATCACTTATAAGAGGTACAGTGAGCATTGTCATTCCTCATCACGTGTATCAGTTATAAGTGGTGGTAACTGTACATATAGGAATCACACCACTAACATAATTAATGAAGGGTATAAGTACAGTGTTGGTAACTTTGGAACAAAACAATTCCTACACACTATTCCAGGCAACAGGTCCACTATTATTAGTGTTAATCTGATGCTGTTTCCTGGCATACTTTGGAGGAATTAAAACACTCCATTACCCTCTAAAGGATTCCTATAAACTAGTCCATGCAACAACCCATTATTAGTATTATTATTATTATTATTATTATTATTATTATTATTATTATTATTATTATTATTATTTTATATAAAGGAATTATATAGATGACAAATGTATATAATATTTGTTGCCCCTTTGAATATTATATTAGGGAATTACAATACAGTATATAGTAATCAATTATATAGTAATTAATTATATAGTAATTAATTATATAGTAATTAATTATATAGTAATTAATTATATACTAATTGTTATATAGTAATTGTTATATAGTAATTAATTATATAGTAATTATTATAGTAATCAATTATATAGTAATTAATTATATAGTAATTAATTATATTGTAATTAATTATAAAGTAATTAATTATACAGTAATTAATTATATAGTAAGGAATTATATAGTAAGGAATTATATAGTAATTAATTATATAGTAAGGAATTATATAGTAATTAATTATATAGTAATTAATTATATAGTAATTAATTTTATAGTAATTAATTATATAGTAATTAATTATATAGTAATTAATTATATAGTAATTGTTATATAGTAATTGTTATATAGTAATTAATTATATAGTAATTAATTATATAGTAATTGTTATATAGTAATTGTTATATAGTAATTGTTATATAATAATTAATTATATAGTAATTATTATAGTAATTAATAATATAGTAATTAATTATATAGTAAGTAATTATATTGTAATTAATTATAAAGTAATTAATTATATAGTAAGGAATTATATAATAAGGAATTATATAGTAATTAATTATATAGTAATTAATTATACAGTAATTCAATTTAGAGAATCTGCTCCTCTTACACACACACTCTCTCTCTTATACACACACACACACACACACTCTCTCTCTTATACACACACACACACACACACTCTCTCTCTTATACACACACACACACACACACACACACACACACTCTCTCTCTCTCTCTCTCACTGTTGTGGTGCCTAATATCAATCAATTGTTTAATAGAATAAGGGGACAGGCTTAGGGGGGTGCAGGGGGGGGGGGAGGGGGACAGGCTTGTTCGGGGGGTGCGGGAATAGGGGGACGACTTGGGGGGAGGGGGTGCAGGAGTAGGAGGACAGGTTTGAGGGGGGGTGTTAGTGGGGTGTGGGAATAGGGGACAGGCTTTCTACCCCCCCCCCCAGCCTGTCCCCCTACCCCTGTACCACCTTAAAGTTTTTTAAATATGTAAGTAATATTATTTATATATAAGAGAGAGAGAGAGAGAGAGAGAGAGAGAGAGAGAGAGAGACCATTATGGAATTAGGTGGATTGAGTTCATGTAATCCGATGTCTGGTTGATCAGCTGAACATTTGCCATCACAGAGATCAACTATTTCTTGAACCTGTTGAAAGGATTTCTGGAAATTGATAAAAAGTATAAAATAAATAATGCAATAAAGTAATGTTGAATTTATTGTTCTGCAACCCAACTCAAAATGATGTGAGGTGGCTATTATATATATGAGTATACTGTATATATATGGGATGTGAAAGAGGAGGGAGAGAGGGAGATGTATAGTATACTGTATGTATGTATAGTAGTGGAGAGAGGGGACAGTGTGTGTGTGGGGGGGGGGGGCTATTATATATATGAGTATACTGTATATATATGGGTAGTGAAAGAGGAGGGAGAGAGGGAGATGTATAGTATACTGTATGTATGTATAGTAGTGGAGAGAGGGGACAGTGTGTGTGTGTGGGGGGGGGGGGGGCTAAAATATTGTAGGAGGAAGGGAGACTCACGTGTCAAACAATGCCCCCAAAGTGTTAAGGCAGATGGTGTTGATTTGGTCTTCCTGATGGCTTGTTATGGACGTGTCAGGCACCAACATGTACCTTATGTTCCTGATACACCTTCTCCCCAGGTCTTGTATCATCCTTATCCACCCAGCTTCGTCCAGGGTTGACCTTGGGAACCTAATGCTGTATAGCCTGCAAGGAGTTCACATAGACGGTGGTTATCATCTTATAACTGTACAGGTGTATAGGCTACTGTTTGTGTCCAGGCAGGTGATTGACACACACTCATTCATATATGTATTTTATGATGACTTGTGATGCCATGGTAACTCTCTCTCTCTCTCTCTCTCTCTCTCTCTCTCTCTCTCTCTCTCTCTCTACTACTACTACTACTACTACTACTACTACTACTACTACTACTACTACTACTACTACTACTACTACTACTACTACTACTACTACTACTACTACTATTATTATCTATAGATCTAATGCCAAGCAAAAACTTAATTTCATATCATTCAATATTAATAATCATAATCTATTTACCAATGAGAAGAATTACTTAATCTAGAAAATACTAATGATAATTTCAATATTTTTCTTAAAATTATTTATAAATGATACAATAAAAGTTTTCCAATAAAAATAAAATATGTTATTATGAAAATGCTCCATAATGCATGGCTTACAAGTGGAATATTTAAATCTATTAATTAAACATAAATGTAATTTGTTTAAAATGTATAAGCTTGTAACAGTTTCACATGAGGCCTTTAATTAAGGCAATATAGAAATCATCTCACTCAACTTATTCTGGCTGCCAAATTGAACCATTATTATTTACAAATATTTACACATTTTCATAATCATACCAAAAATATTTATAAAACAATTAATGAACTATAAAGTAATACAAACAAATTAAACCCCATTAGGTCGTTGTATTACGACAAATAAACAGTTATAAATAAATGTATCCAATGTTTCTCTCATTTATAAGTTGATTAAAAACGTTATCATAATGAGCTATTAACCAATTTAATCTTTTTTTATATGTTTAGTATATGTATTTGCATATTTAAATTTATATATATATATATATATATATATATATATATATATATATATATAATGTAATATTAACCTGTTATTCCAGCATATATGGTACCTTTATATTTACTTAAGCTAATGTAAGTACTGTAGCTATTTAATTACTAACTCATACATTCAATAACTGATTCTGTATTATTATCACATTATTTTATCTAACCTGTATTTAGTATTAATTGTTTAGATTTTAGTATTAGTTAATTAGCATTGCCATTATCATCATTACTATAATTATTGTTAATGCTGCTCAGTTATTCACTGTCAGCAAAAACTAAATTTTGCCTGAAAAGCATTGCTTTATATAGGCTAGCATTAGTTATGCATTAAAAAAAAATATATGTTTATACAATACTTATAGTTTTGTATTTTGTATAACTGATAACTATAGATAAATGTTTCAAATATTTCTTTCTCTCTCTGTAGTCTGTTTTTCTTTATAGGTAAGCAAAGGTAGTACAAATGAACATCATTTTGAGACAACAATTATTACTTACATGTATTATAATTGTATATATAATTGCAAGCATAAACACATTTTGCATCACAGACCAAGTCAGATCAACTCAACTCTCAATGCAGTCTCATTACTACAGCTCTTTTCTTGCTAACCACCAGCAGTATTGGATATAAATATGATCTTTGTAATTTCTAGTTGATGTTTTGGTATGCATAAAGGTTATATCTTCCAACTGTTCTATATCAAGGATTCATATTCTTGAGTGTACAAAATAATGCTTACCCTTGTGAAGGTTTGGTGAAGTTGGCAACCATCTCACAGGCCCAACTCATCCTTGCATCTGTGACATCTAGCAGGTATAACTTTACCACGAAATCAGTGACAGGTAAGTTTGTGGTGATGGCCTCTGGCAGTACATCTGATGTCACCACAACATCTGCAAGTTAAATGGCATCACATATAGAAACAGTCACAGTGAAAATCTTTTGCTTGTCTATGCAAGGTTATGTACATCTACAGGAGTACAAGCCTAATTGTAGTACTGTACTGTATTTCCACCAAACACCAGTTAGTACTAAAGGTGAAAGACAAATCAATACCACACGGTTTAAAGTACAAATCTGACCTATTGTGTACAGTAAATATATTGTAATCAGGTAAAAATAATTAACAACCTAATTCATATACAGTACAGACCAAAAAGATTGTGTGAATAAAAGAATTAAGTGGCATTGTATTGTATAGTAATTTCCCTGTAACAATGTTTTATGTAGTGTAATACTGTACTCTATAAGCTTAATTCTTTAGTTTAATATAATAATATTGTCATCTTTATACATGTAGTAATTTATCTGTAACAATTTCCTATCTAGTACAATACTGTATATTATAAGCTAATTTCTCTAGTTCAATATACTGTAATAATATTGTTATCTTTATACCTATAGTAACTTCCTTGTAACCTGAATAAATATAGTAATTTATCTGTAATAATGTCTTATCTAGTGTAATACTGTATATTAGAAGGTAATATCTCTAGTTTAATATAATAATATTGTTATCTCTACATACAGTATATAGTAATTCCCCTGTGATCTCAATACATATAGTAATTTATCTGTAATAATGTCTCCTCTAGTACTGTATAATTATTATAAGTTTGGTTCATGGATTGATATAATGTTAAGAATATAACGACATCAGTGATTATTGTACCATATAGGTTGATTTTTTGTTGTTGTTTAAGCTCCCCCTAAAATAATGTTTTCTTTGATTCTTTGAACATGTGTATTATATACGAGTATCAGTATTCTTTCTGATTTATTTATGTAGAATTATTGAAGAAAATAATGGTGTTTATAGCATTAGCTATTTGTGTTTTTTTTTTTATGAAAGTAGATCGGTAATTATTTACCAAATTTCAATTTGTATGTCGTGTGTTTCACGAAAATATAGTGATCAAGATGGCCGCGATTGTTTGAGATTGATCCTCCTCTCCGTCCCTATATTTGTCCTGACTTCTCCACGATTTCTACAATATTTTGGTGCCCAGACCCGGGAATCCTTCTCATGAAGTGGACAAGAAGGTGTTGAGACCCAGTTAAATTGTGAGGACGATGTCTAAAGAGATGCAGGAAGCAAAGAAGAGGAGGGCAGCGGCCAAAGGTTGGGTCACACGTAGTGTAAAGGAGCTGCAGGACTTATTTGATGATGACACTACCAGCTTTGAGTTGTTAGATGCTGCCGTTAGTGTTTTTGACCATAGACTTGCAGCTTTTGATGAGCAGCAAACAGCAGTGGAGTTACTTTTGGAGGACGATACTGATTTGGAGGCTGACATGGACGAAACTGACGAGTTTCACAAGTATGCAAGGAAGATCAGAGCTGAGGCTACCAAACGCCTGAAAGGTGCAAGGGATGGGAGTGACAATGCATCTACTTCTACTAAGGAAAGGTCAGAGGTGAAATTACCAAGATTAGAGCTTCCTAAGTATACAGGTGAACTGACAGATTGGCAGTCTTTCTGGGACAGATTTGAGGCTTTAGTTGACCAAAGTGAGCTGCCAGTTATAAGCAAATTTAGTTACCTGCAGTCACT
This sequence comes from Petrolisthes manimaculis, assembly GCA_034508575.1. Lineage (NCBI taxonomy): Eukaryota > Metazoa > Arthropoda > Malacostraca > Decapoda > Porcellanidae > Petrolisthes > Petrolisthes manimaculis. The sequence continues at coordinate 499,024 of JAWZYT010000365.1, forward strand.
ACTAGAAGGAGAGGCACTATCTGTCATCCAGGGCCTATCACTTACATCTGCAAATTATAAGGTAGCCTGTGACCTTCTAAAAGAAAGATTTGGGCGTACTGAGAGAATAATTTTTGCCCATGTACAAGGCTTACTGAATGTTACCTTGACCCCCAGAGGTAAGGGAGCCAATCAATGTGATTCTCTGTGGAAGCTACAAGACCAGCTGTTACGACATGTGAGGAGTTTGGAAGGCCTTGGAATCAACGGTGACCAGTACGGCGTGGTGCTAACTCCAGTCATCCTATCTCGACTTCCGCAAGACATACGTTTGGAATGGTCAAGGGAGAGTTCCGGACATGAAGGTGATTTGGAGTGGCTGCTCAAGTTTCTGCAAACTGAAATCCAGCGTCGTGAAAGGTCAGAAACTTTTAAGGATTTATACGTGGAGAAAATCAACATACGGCCAGACGTCGAAAGAAAAACAGTTAGTTCAGCTTCAGCTTTGCAGACGTCAGCTGAAGAAGGTCCACCACAGTGTGCATTTTGTCAGAAGCGACATAAGACTGAGAAATGTTGGCAAATACTCAAGTTGAACATTCATGACCGAGAGGAGAAAACTAAGCAGGCAGAATTGTGTTTTAAGTGTCTTCTCAAGGGGCATGTTTCCAGGGGCTGTAAGGGTAAAGTTAAGTGTACTCTGTGTAACGGGCATCATAATGTTTTGTTTTGTAGAGTCGGTAAACCATATTCTGACAACAATAACTTACCAGGTAAACAAGTTGTAACTCATAAATCTAATGGCCAAGTAAATATTCAGTCAAGTGATGCAGCCAACACTAGTACTGTTGAGCATGTTGGCATTTCTCATGATAAAAGAGTAAAAAAGTCTACTGTATTGCAGACAGCTAAAGTTAAGGTTCTATCAAAGGGTGGAAAATCTGTTGAGGCTAATGTAATGTTTGATTTGGGAGCAGATACCACATATGTAAGTCATGACTTTGTTAAAAGAATCAAACCAAAATGGATCACATCTAAGTACACTTCCTATTCAGCTTTTGGTAACAAGAAGTCACAAGGTAGCCAAGAACGGAATGTATATGATGTGAAATTGATTGACAGGGAGGGTAATAACCATTCTGTATTTGCAGTTGAAGTCACGACCATTTGTCCGCCCTTGAGTCGTCAAAGGGTACCTTATGATGTTTTGCGGTCCCTTTCACATCTTCAGTTAGCTGATGACTATGGACATGATCGTGACCTCACATTGGACATATTGGTTGGTGTGGATAATTACTGGAGATTTGTTTCAGCAGATAATGTTGTGAGATTTGATGATTTGGTTGCCCATGAATCTAAATTTGGTTGGATTTTGTCTGGTTCATGCTTGAAGGCCCATGAGGAGAGTGTATCTCATCAGCTTTTATGTATAAGTACTACTAGCCATGTCACTGAATCTGAACTGCACAATTTTTGGAATTTAGAAAGTATTGGCATTTATGCTCAGAAGGATGGCCCTCCCAAGGATCCAGTGTTGGATACCTTTGAGGAAACAGTCAAGTATGTTAATGGCAGGTATGAGGTTGCTCTACCTTGGAAAAGTAAGGATGCAAGGTTGAGTTTGCTTGATAATGAAAAATGTGCTAGGAAAAGATTGTCTGTACTCAATTATAAGTTTGAGAAAAATCCTGACCTTAAAGAAGAATATGACAAAGTACTCAAAGGTTACGAGGATGATAATATTATTGTTGAGGTTCCTCTATCTGAAAGGAAAAGTCCTTATCCCACTTTCTACTTGCCACATAGACCTGTAATTAGAGATAGTATTTCCTCAAAGGTTAGACCTGTGTTTGATGCTTCTGCAGCTGGACCTAATGGTGTCTCTTTGAATGACTGCTTGGAATCTGGTCCTTCATTAATTCCTGATCTTGTTGAAATATTACTAAGGTTTAGGAGATGGAATATTGCTTTGACTGCAGACATTACAAAAGCTTTTTTGCAGATTGGAGTTCAACCCTCAGATCAGGATGTTCATAGATTTTTGTGGCAATGTGGGGATATGGTGCGTGCAATGAAGTTTGTGAGAGTGCCTTTTGGTAATACCAGTAGTCCATTTTTACTGAATGCCACTCTTAAACACCATTTGAATTCTTATCCTGTTTCCATTACAGTACAAGAGCTTCAAGAAAACTTGTATGTTGATGATTGGCTCTCAGGAGCAGATACTGTAGAAGAAGCAAGTAAAATGTTTAATGAAGCTCAGAACATCTTATTAGATGCTGGTATGACTTTATCCAAGTGGCACTCTAACAATGATTTCTTGATTAATCAACATCATCAGTATTTTGAGCCTCAGGTTGAACAGGTTATGAGGTTGTTAGGAATGTTTTGGAACTCATCTATGGATGTATTCTCATTTAAGGGTCTCAACCTGAAAAATGACTTTGATTTAATTTTCACCAAGAGAAATGTATTGAGTTTAATTGCTAGATTGTTTGACCCACTTGGTCTGATAAGCCCTTTTATCATGTATGCAAAAATATTATTCCAAGAGATTTGGCGCCTTGGACTTTGTTGGGATGAAGCACTACCTCATGACCTGCAACTGAGGTTTCAGTCTTGGATTAGTAGTATTGAACTTATCAAGAACTTTGAAATCAACAGATGTTATTTCCCAGGTTTGTCTTTAACGTCTGTTGAGGGTTTAGAGGTACATGCTTTCAGCGATGCTTCCGAAAAAGGTTATGGTAGTTGTATGTATTTCAGAGTACCTAAATCAGATGAAGAGTTTCATATATCCTTTGTTATGTCTAGAACTAAGGTAGCTCCTATCAAGCGTGTTACTTTACCTCGGCTGGAACTACTTGGAGCTTTGTTGAGTGCTCGTCTCATGCATTTTGTAAAATCTGCTCTACATCTAGATGATTGTGTAAGATTAGTGTACTGGACAGATTCTAAAGTTGCTTTGTCTTGGATTAAAGGTAATCCTACCAAATGGAAAATGTTTGTTGCCAACAGAGTAACTGAAATTCAGACATTATCATCTCCAAGTAACTGGTTCCATTGCCCTGGTAAAGATAACCCTGCAGATCTGATGACCAGAGGTGTTCTGGCTGATCACCTAATGTCAAATGATTTATGGCTCAAAGGTCCCTCATGGTTATCTAATACATCAAATTTCAGTACTGTAGCTAATACTGAGGATGAGGTATATATTTATGCTCTCCCCAGTGAAGAATATAAGGGTGAAGCAGCTGCTATGATTGTAAAGGAAGAGGCTTCACCTGTATTTGACTTTAAGAGATGTAGTGACTTCACCAAAGTTATGAATATTTTTGCCTGGGTTAAAAGATTCATTCTTAACTGTAGATCTAATACCACTAAGCTTTCAGGCCCTCTCACTTATGAAGAATTGAGTAAGGCAAAAGAAAACATTTTGATTTGTGTTCAGAAAGAAAGTTATGAGAAAGAGATAAATGCTTTGTCTCAAGGAAAGCCTCTTCCTAAGGATTCCTCATTAAGAAAACTTAACCCCTTTCTAGATTCAAATGGATTGTTGAGAATCAAGGGTAGATTGCAGTATGCTGACCTGAGTTATGACACCAAGCACCCCATCATAATTCCTAATTGTCATGTGGCCAAACTCATAGTACAGTTTCAGCATAAAATCTTGAAGCATGCTGGTGTTCACACACTCATGTCAACCATAAGGAACTCTTATTGGATAATTGGATTAAGACAAATGGCTAAGAGAATTTGTAGAGAATGTGTTGCCTGCAAGAGATTTGATTCTAGACCTTGTAATCAGCCCTCTCCTCCCTTGCCAGAGTTGAGAGTTAAACCTACCTTCCCCTTTGCTATAACTGGATTAGACTATGCAGGTCCTTTGTTTGCTGTAGATCAGCTATCTAAGAAATTGTACATTCTGTTGTTTACCTGTGCTGTCACAAGATCTGTTCATTTGGAGTTAACAGACTCACTTTCAGTACCTGATTGTTTGTTAGCCATACGTAGATTTTCAGCCAGGCGTGGACTTCCATCTGTTTTATATTCGGACAATGCCAAAACTTTTGTAAGTGTTGCCAATAAACTTCAACAGTTTTTCGGTTTATTGAGTCCTGAGTGGAAGTTCATCGCCCCCAGATCTCCTTGGTGGGGAGGATGGTGGGAACGGCTTGTAAAGTCGGTGAAATCTGCTCTTAAGAAATCTCTTGGCACTAAATGCTTGACTAAATGTGAACTTGAAACTACTTTGACTGAAGTAGAGGCTTGCGTTAATTCAAGACCTCTTACTTACGTAAATGAGGAACCTGATGTATGTGATCCTTTGACACCCTCACACTTTCTGATTGGTCGTGTTGCAGGATTTCAGCCACAGGTTTCTGATGAACATGTGAATGTCAGTGGTTTAGATTTAAGCGAAAGAGAAATTGTTCGGAAGAGGCAACTCGACAAATTCTGGAGAATGTGGAGTGATGACTATTTAAAGAATTTACCCCCTGCGGTGAAAGGTTTCAGATCTAACTGTAATGTAAAGAAGGGTTCCGTTGTGTTATTGAGAGAAGATAACGTCCCTAGAATGAACTGGCCTCTTGGCGTGATTACTGATTTATATCCTGGCAGGGATGGTATAGTAAGGAGTGTCAATGTTAAAACTGCTAAAGGAATGCTGTGTAGACCTGTTCAGAAAATACATGATCTGGAGATTTGCTATGATGTAAACAGTGCTGAGGAAAATTCAGAGGTCCCAGTGGAGTGCCCTGATGAAGAAGTTGATAAAGTTGATACTGATGAGAATGATGAAACTGAAAACCCTGAGCAAGTGAAAGTATCGAGGAGTGGGCGTGTGGTTAAACCCCGTACTGTACTTGATTTGTAAGATGTGAGTTTAGAAATGATTTGTTGATGTATTAAATTTGACTCAGTGAACATTCTTTATAATAGTGCTACAAGACATGATTATGTTTGTTTAGTTTGATAGGAGCTTCAGTGCTCCTATGGTGGGGAGTATGTTAAGAATATAACGACATCAGTGATTATTGTACCATATAGGTTGATTTTTTGTTGTTGTTTAAGCTCCCCCTAAAATAATGTTTTCTTTGATTCTTTGAACATGTGTATTATATACGAGTATCAGTATTCTTTCTGATTTATTTATGTAGAATTATTGAAGAAAATAATGGTGTTTATAGCATTAGCTATTTGTGTTTTTTTTTTATGAAAGTAGATCGGTAATTATTTACCAAATTTCAATTTGTATGTCGTGTGTTTCACGAAAATATAGTGATCAAGATGGCCGCGATTGTTTGAGATTGATCCTCCTCTCCGTCCCTATATTTGTCCTGACTTCTCCACGATTTCTACAATATATAATACTATTGTTATCTGATTACATATAATAACTTCCTGTGATCTTTTTACATATAATAACTTCCCTGTAACCATGTATTATATATTATAAGTTTGTTTCACTGCTGATATAATAATATTGTCATATTCATATATATATAATAACTTACTATCATCTTTATACTATACATATAATAATTTCCATGTAACCTTGTACCTTCTAGTACTGTATATTACAAGTTTTACCCACTGGTTGATATACTGTAGTAATATAGTTATCTGTATAAATATAATAATTTCCCTGTCATCCCTATAGGCTACATATAATAAATTTTCTATGATCATTATACCATGTTCCATCTAGTATAGTACTGTATATTATAAATTTATTTACCAAATTGATATAATAATATTGTCATCTTTATATACATAATAATATTCTGTAATCTTTATTACAGTCATGTCTCATATAGTACTGTACTGTATATTACAAGTTTATTTCACTGTCTAATACTGTATAACAATAATGTCATCTTTATGCATACATGTATTATAATTTGATATTATATATATTGTACAATGTTTGCCACTCCATGAACGTATTAAATTAATCAAAACAAAACAAAACACACACATTCATTCACACACACACATTCATTCACACACTTTCTCTCACACACACACATTCATTCACACACACACACTCCCTCTCACACACACACACAGCTACCTCACCTACTATCTCCCCCCCCCCTCTCTCTCACTCACACACACACTCACACACACACACACACATTCATTCACACACACTCACACACACACAGCTACCACACCTACACACCACTTACACCATGAAACCAAAGGATATTTATTGAAAGAATTTCCCTTTTGTAGCAGTGTTGCCAGATCCGGCTAGTTCCCATTATTTTGCCCTGGTCATTTCCTATATTTTACCACAGTTATTTCCTAGTAGTTTACCCAGGTAAGGTCCCAGTAGTTTGCCCAGGTTAGGTCCCGGTAGTCTGCTGTGGTCTAGGTTAGGTTAGGTAAGGTCAAGTAAAGTCAGGCATTTGGAGAGAGAGAGAGAGAGAGAGAGAGAGAGAGAGAGAGAGAGAGAGAGAGAGAGAGAGAGAGAATAATACTCACCGAGGATGTCCAGGTCTTTGCATGAAGTAGAGGTAATAAGGTTCATCAACAAGGTAGCCTGGTGGTTAGATGAGATGCCAAGGCTGATTTCTCTCAGGGAGTGTAGCTGTTGTAGCCTTGACAACACATAGTCACTCAATTGACCACTGTACATCCTCAGGTCTGGACTCCTGAAGGGGAGAAATTATAATTAAAATATAATTATTCAGGTCTTGGAATACATTATTTTTTTTTTCGCCTTATGTTATTTCAAATATATGTGTGTGTGTGTGTGTGCGTTATGATTTAAAAAATCCTCTGGAGCACTTATACCTTATAATGTTTAACAGCAAATTGTTAAGGTTAACAGGAAATGTTTAGCCTTAGTTAACAACTGTTTACTATGTTAACAAGTTTTGTGTATACCGGCCCAAGGCTCTTGTAAACGAATCATGAGTTAACATGTATATGGTATAGGTAGGGTAGATGTCATTACCATTTCAGTCACACATGAATCACAAAGATTACATTTTCATGTAATACTTACTGGACCGTCCTTAGGAGTTGGTCAACAATAGGGTGTATGTCTGAAGTAGGGTGATAATAGCTCTGCCAAAGGTTGAACTCTATGAAGATGTGATGATCTAGGTGTCCTCTTAGGCAGTGTAGACTAGCAGGGTCACCGGAAATGTTGAGACGTAGGTGTGTAGGACGGAGATGAGATAGCAGCATTCCATATGCTGCTATTCTCCCGTCTCTGATGTTTATAGGACCAACATCAGCAAAATGATTAGATATTTGGTTTAGGATGATGTCATTGGAACACTTTGTGTCTTCAATGACATCTAACCACTGGTCCCGTCTTCTTACTCCAGCCTCTTGCAGAAGATTCACCACTTCCTTCACTACGTCTTCAACCATTATGGAATTCCAGTTGCAAGATAATGTGAGCTCACCAATAAGCATTTGTAACAGGTTTTGGAACTTAGTGATTTTGAGTTCACCAATACCAACTGTTAACAACATTATTTGCTTTATATTCACCGACTTTTTGCGTTTCTTGAGCTCCTTTATACTCTCCATAATGTATAAGGCTCCATATCTATCTTGGAAGGCCTTATGGGGTACAGAGTAGCAATCTAAGTCGTATCCTCGTAGGGTTTTCTTCTTTTGAGTTGTCATAAAGGCTGCCATCATTTCTTTACATGGTAGACCCAGTGTGACACATTCCTCCCTGAGCTTGTTTGCACTCTCCTCCTGTAGAGTCAGCTGGTCATGTGTGAGAGCTATAAACATTTGAAGGTAAAATTCTGACATCCAATTTTCAACCTTTACCTTCCTTGTATCACGGTCAAAGTCTTTGGTAAGGTCATTCCTTGTTAGTCTCTGATCCAACTTCTCTAGAGTCAGTTCATGGAGATAATGGTAGAGCTCTGTCTGTGTGGTGTTCCGGTTTATTTTCTCTGGATCAGAGTACATCAAAATGGCTACAATGCTGAGATTAAGAGGAAGTCTGAAATGCTCTTTATTCTCGACATCCAGTTGCTTAATACACTGTTTAATATCATCTGTGGTGGGAGGTGTAGGTGTAGCACCAGGGGTGGGAGGTGTAGGTGTAGCACCAGGGGTGGGAGGTGTAGGTGTAGCACCAGGGGTGGGAGGTGTAGGTGTAGCACCAGGGCCAGCTTTAAGAAGTTCACCAAGATAACGTTGTAAGAATGCTTCCCTCTGCCCCGTAGGAATACCAACTAGTTCAACCTCCACCCGGTAGTATGTATCAGGAATGAACTGTAGTCCCTCTTGCAAAGCCTCTGGGCGAGTGGTCAACATCACAGTACATTTAGGGTTTCCTTGCATTTCATCAAGCATTTCTCGAATCAGTTGTCGGGAATATTTGTTGACCTCGTCAATCCCATCAATGATGACTAGAAGTGATGACTCCTTGACTAGTTTTGACAGAAGTTCTTTGTATTCTGGAGTTGATGGGTGAAAAAGAAAATCTATAAGATCAGCGTAAGAAGAAAGATGTGAGTCCCGACACTGTACCTTCAGCAGCAGTTTATATTCTTTTAATCCATTGATGTTATCGTTGCTACTCTTTTTCCATTCATCTATCATGTATCTGACCAGGGTCGTCTTACCACTGCCTGCCAGACCTTCCACCACTAACACTTGGGGTTTTGTTGATTGGCCTTGAACCAGTTTTTTTAGATCAAGGTGTTCCTCAATTCCTTTGCCTTCCTTCCTTCCTTTCATGACTTTATTTTTTGTGTAGATTTTATCTATTTCTAACTTCACCTCGTTGGTAGTGAGGAAGGGTAAAGGTTTAACTTGATTTCCATATGTAGGATGTTTGTTCAGTTCGTCAAGCGCTCTACTGATGATGTGTTCTTGGAGCACTGAATGATGATCTCTCAGAAAGTCGTCCAGGTCTACAGGTTTATCTGTGATCCTATTCATGACCACTTCTATATTATCAATTTCCTTCTTCAGCTCTTCGTCACTTCTACCAAATCTTTCCTTTGCTTTAGTCAGTGTAGCAATGAGATCTTTCCGCAGTTTCTTGGTCTTCACCTCAAATTCAGTTTTTGTGATCTCGAGTGATTCATGCATGGCATTATTTCGTGCCTTTTTTATCTGATATAAGAGATTCTCGAGTTCATCACCATCACTAAACCAAGCTGAGTCATTGAGACGGGCCATATTCATGCAGCAAAGTTTTATACAAATAAACAATAGTGTGATGTCAAATGTATCAAAATTAAGGTCTTGATCTAATTTCTCTTTTTGAGACTTGTTGAAATTTGGGTGACTTTTCTTGACTTCCCTAACATAGTTTGAGGTTGATGGGTGAAGGCGCTTCAGGTAGGTAAAAAGGTACTCATTAGGGTCCTTCCCTGGACAACCCCAAATCAATACTGTTTTCAACACTTTCTTAGCAACAGCTTCCAGGATTTTAATAATCCTACATCCATTGTCTATATTTGTCTGAGACATGTTGGAGCTAGAACAAATGTGCTGTTAATAAGACAGTTAATAATGTGGTGGTAGAACCATCTAATGGGCCTCACACTGCCAGCTTTGTTCACTCACACTTGACTCACACTTGGTAACACTACACTTGGTAACACTACACTTGGTAACACTACGCTTGGTAACACTACACTTGGTAACACTACACTTGGTAACACTACACTTGGTAACACTACACTTGGTAACACTACACTTGGCAACACTACACTTGGTAACACTACACTTATTCACACTATACTAGGTATTCATTTCTGTAATATGTTTATTTTCTTGGTGTCACATCAGTTTGTATATGTCATTTTCAGATATTCACATTTTCTGTGCATCCCACAGGTTCTAGGAAAATTAAGAAAAATGTGCTTAAATGTGATAAAGGTTGGATAACGTTCACACTCCAGCCAACAACACTTCACTATATGTTCTATAATGTTGGCCTTAAGGTCGTACCTTAAGCATCTGGAACAGGTTAATAGGTATTTTCAACTATTAATATTAGCCTGTATTTCTGAGAAAAGGAATATGCTGTGAGGTTTTCATATATATATATATATAGAGAGAGTATAAACAAGTATCATTTCCAGATGAAGACCTTGTATAATTTTCGTTCGTTGTTTTGTGTTTTATAACACATACACCAGTGGTTCCATTCTGAAGGTGTCAAAGTTAAATACTTAACACTAAAGTCACACTTGTGTTCTGGTTTTCACTGCTGTTATAACTGTCAACATTTACAAGTACGATATGTTTAATTAACTTTGCTTAATTAATGTGTTCGTCACAGTACACTTTCGGTACAAATTTTCCATAATTTTTCTTTGTATCAAAGAATAATATTCACTGTATTTACTTAAATATATCGTCACACTGAGTTCCTTTTTAATTTTCTGTAATTTCTCTTTGTATCAAAGAATAATGTTCACTATATTTACTTATATAGATATATCGTCACATTGAGTTCCTGCTTTATCTCATAAATACTTTAATTAAACCTGAAAGACAGAAAAAGATTTAGACAAGAGGACAACAAAACAGAATACAAGATATTATGTGGAACAGATGCAGCAGAAAACTTAGAACATTTTATGCTGGATTTTACTGGTTATGTTGAGGAAAGAAGAAAAAATAGAAAATTGCAACAACTTTATATTGAATGCAAGAAAACAATAATTGGAGGGCTGTTATTCGACAGTGGAATTTTTTAGACATTATAAAAGAACATCTCTATGAGCGTTGGAAAACAAGGGAGAAGAAGTTAAATGAGCTCAGTAACAACTAAACAACAGAAGAAGGCATCCGTTGTAAAGGCTATTCCTCAACACCATCCCATCACATCTCCAGCAGCAGCATGATGTCTTACCAGGATCTTACCAGGATGAGCTGCCTTCAATGGACTTGACTGTGGAAAGTGTGATGTCGCACTGCTCAGATTTACATAATCTTATATTCATGTTCATACAAGAAAAAAAAAAAATATATATATAAAATTAATAACCTAAGAGCCTGTTACCCATTTATAAAGCAAACTGTCTCTTGAAGTGTGTTAAATTTGATGATGATGCAACCTCTTTTGGCAAACCATTCCAAATGTTTATTATTATAATTGAGAAGGATATTTTGTGAATTTCTGTCTGTACATGAGGATAAAATATTTTAAACAAGTGTCCACGAATTCTGTCGGATGATCTTAAGGTAGAAATATCAGAGGGCCTTGTAGAGGACTGACCATTCATAATCTTCCATACCTTGACCAAATCAGCTCTAAGCAGTCTACCTCTTACAGAGTACAAATCAAGAGAAACAAGAGGAGCACCAAAGTTAATATCGATAAAGCCTGAAATTTGTTTTGTCCATCTGTGCTGCTGCCCCTCCAACAAGCCTAAGTCACCCTGTATTGGATTGCCATTCAAGTAATAGCTGGAATTTGGTCCCGTATCTGGAGCTCCACCACAACATAACCTGAGAACACATGTTTTATCCACATTGACCTTGAGACCCCATGATTCAGATCTAATTGCAAGTAAGTCCATGTCATTTTGCAACACAGATATGCTAAACGTATCAGAAGAAAAAGATCTGTCAATACTCAAATATAATCTAAGATCATTGGCAAATATCTTACACCTACTTTTAAAGCCAAAAATGACGAAATTGATGTAAATAAAATACAAGGTAGTTTTCAAAATAGAACCCTGAGTAATTTCACTGCTCACCCTGACAGGTGCACTCTCTGAGCCCCCAACCACCACTCTCATCAGTCTATCGCTCAGAAATTCCCCACTAGTCATAGCTGAAGGATCAGTACTTGGTGGAGCAGCGGTCCCCTTGTAACACACATAGAACCACAAAGCTGTGTAGATATGAGTCCATAACTATCATGACCATCACCCTGATGTTGTGTGGTATTAACACCATTAGTTAGGTCTGTAGGTAGACTGGGAGCCATTGGTGCAGCAGCAGAGCTCTGTCCCCTTCCTCATCCAGCCCCAGCCCAAAATGTCTGCCTGCCAACCTGAGACAAGGAGTGGCCACAGCCTTCACCAGTACCCAATATGTGTTGCCTGATGAAGAATAATTCTTGACTTTCAGTAAGAATAAGATCCCTATTGACATAGACACCTATGTATTCTGGAATATCTTTGAGCGATTTAGCTTTAAAGAGTAAGTTCTCCCTCAGTTCTTTGACAGTACATTTACCTTTGTAGATTCCTTCTTCCTTATTAATGCAAAACACATCATCTAAGGAAATATTAGACCCCAAGATAGCAGTAGTGACCTGAGAAAGTTGGACCTCGGCTTCAGCTTGGTTGTAATATCACGAAAAATCAAGGAATCTTTTCTCTTTTTTCTCTCTTCTATTTGCATTTCCATGTATGCACTAATAACCTTCCTGTCTCTATACACACACAAATCATACACATACTCTATGTCTATCTATCTATCTATAGCTCCGATGCCTCGTTCCCTCCAGGAACTCCCACCAATGGGGTGGCTACGGCAGAAGAGTCTCCAGTTTTTTCTGTTCCAACACTCCCTCCTCACATTTTCCATCCCCCCTTCCCCACTAACACTTCTCTTTTTCTCTCACATACTCTTCAATTCTGTTCTGCCATCTAACTGGTTGTCTGCCTCTCACACCATGTCCCACAACTTCACTATCGTACACCTTCTTTATAAACTCCTAACCTTGCTTTCTCTCTACGTGTCCAAACCATCTCAGTGTATTATGCTTTGCTCTTTCAACCACTCCACACTCAATATCAATTGCCTTCTCACACATACCACATCTCTCATACACACTCTCATTACTTTCTTAATCCCACCTTGTAAGTCCACATGCACCTCTCAAGTAACTCATTTCCACAGTACCTATCCTTCTTGTAAAGCTCACTGACCTGTTCAAGGTGAGCTGAGAGAGTGGCATCATACCACAAGGTCTGCGTGATGGTGTCATTGTTCCTTTGTATAAGAACAAGGGACAGAAATCAGACTGCTCAAATTACAGAGGCATCATACTACTGTCTGTTGCGGGAAAGATACTTGCTAGAGTCATCTTGGACAGACTCAATCCAACAATCGCTGAGGAAACCTCCCAGAAAGCCAATGTGGCTTTAGAGCCAATCGAGGAACAACCGACATGATCTTCGTCCTGCGACAGATCCAGGAGAAATGCAGGGAGCAGAACATGGGGCTATAAACGGCATTCATAGACCTGATGAAAGCCTTCGATACGGTCAGTCGAGATGGCCTATGGAAGGTCATGGTAAGACTGTGCTGTCCACCGAAGCTCCTCACAGTCTTCCCCCAGCTCCATGAAGGCCAGGTAGGACGGGTGAAGCACGGCGGCGATCTGTCTGACCCGTTTCCTATTGATAATGGGGTCAAGCAAGGCTGTGTCCTCGTGCCTACGTTCTTTGTCATCTTCTTCGGCTTGATGTTAAGGGAGACAAAGGAGGATCTCACAGAAGGGATTTACATTCGGTTTCGGACGGATGGAAGTGTCTTCAACCTAAGAAGACTTCTTACTCTCACCAAAACGCTAGAGGAGCAGATCCTGGAACTACTCTTCGCAGATGATTGCGCACTTCTTGCTCATAGTGAAGAAACCCTCAAAGTGGCAGTCAACCACTTTGCAGATGCAGCAAATGCCTTCGGCCTTACGATCAGCCTCCAGAAAACAGAAGTGCTGCATCAGGAACCACAAGGAGAAAACTGCAACCCTCCACACATCAGCATCGATGGAACATTGCTGAACACTGTTGAGCTCTTCAATTACCTTGGGAGTGTCATCTCCAATGATGCCACGGTAGCCAAAGACGTCGACAATCGACTCACCAAAGTCAGCAGCTCTTTCGGCCGTTTATACAAGCGAGTTTGGAAAAACCACTCACTGCACCTGTCAACAAAGATCTAAGAGAACAAGGCTGTGGTTGTCACCTCTCTCCTCTATGGATGTGAGGCCTGGGTTCTGTACAGAAAACATGTTCAGCTTCTGGAACGCTTCCACCAGCGCAGCCTTCGATCCATCATGGGTATCAAGTGGCAAGACAACGTGACTAACAGCGAAATCTTAGAGCGAGCCAACGTTCCCAGTGTGGAGGCCATGCTTCTGACCAGACGGTTCCGCTGGACTGGACACCTGTCCCGCATGGAAGACACAAGAATGCCCAAGGCCGTGTTTTATGGAGAATTGTGCCGGGGCAAACGCAACAGAGGGGATCCACGTAAGTGTTTCAAAGACCAGCTGAAACGTCAGCTTGGATGTGCCGGCATCCCAGAGAAGAACTGGGAAAACATCGCCAGTGAGAGAGACAGTTGGAGGACAGTGACGGGGTGTGGCGTGCAGGCTTTTGAGGAAGCTAGGAGAGAAGCTGCAGAGGACAAGCGCAGACGGAGAAAGGCACCACCTACCCAGAGTCCACCTACCCAAGGATACCCATGCCCAAGATGTGCCAGAGTGTGCCACTCAAGAATCGGTCTACACAGCCACCAAAGGGCGTGCCAGACTCTTTCTTCCCATTGATCCACGGACCCGAGGAAACAGCCATCATTCTCGACTGATGAGCCCTACTCCATGTCCATGTCTCTGACACACATACCAGTGTTGGCAGGATTATATCATTTCTTAGTCCCGTTTTCACTTCCATACTCACAATTCTACTCTTCATAATCCTCCCCAATGCACCTATGAATGTCTACCCCTCACTGCTCTCTCCCTGATTTCTTCTTCCATACTTCCATTGTTATACAGAACTATTCCCACCCTCTCCCTCTCAGACATCCATTCAACTCCTTCCAAAACACTAATCTTCTCTCTCCCCGTCCTACTCTTTTCATTCACTGGTGCATAAGCACACACCCATGTATACTTTACCATCCCAATTTTTCCACTCATTCATACAATTATTGATGCTTTCCACCCATGTCCATCCACTCCCTTCCACGCCTACAGACACACCAACAGTGCACACCCTTCCTTCCCTCTTCATTTAGTCTTTTCATTCTTACCCCTCCATACTACTCCTTCTTCCATTTCCTCCCACAGTCCACTCTCCCTTCCCTCCGTACACTCAACCATTCCACATCTTTACACATGTGTGTCCGTCACTCTCATCACATCCACTCTTCCTTTCTTGAAACATTCTACAATCTCTCTTCTCTTAGTCACATCTGTCATTCCATTCACATTCACAGTTGCTATCCTCATACACTCCATCTTCCCCAATCCCTCCACAGGGTATCCAAGAGGCTCCCCTCCAACCAGTAGCCGTAGCTGTTAACTTTCCCATTGGGGGGCCACTGATGACTGGCAAGGCCAATATGCAGTGCTCATTCCAGGAGGGACACGGGCCGCCGGCATTTGTCAAAACCTAAAACAACACGGTGTGTGTGTATTTCTAGATGTATCTCAGTGTGTGCATTTCCATGTATGTACTAATGACCTTCCTCTCTATATAAACATACAAATCATACACACACCAGACCTTTCTATGTGTGTATGTATATATCTATGTTTTTGGTGGCCACCTCGTGAATGCCAGTGCTATTGTTCGGAACTCAGTATCTTCTCTTGAGATGGGAGTTTCTGTCTGGCAATAATAACATCTACTGTTAGAGTAGGCTCTATCCACTATAAACACTCACTGCAAACGAAAAACGGAAAGAAAAAGAAAAAAAAAAACTGTTTCATTCACACCCCCACTGGGAACCCCCTTAAACTAGCAGTTCTGAGTTCCACCACAGTTCGTTCTCCCACCACCAGGTGGCCAAGTCAACCCAGAGCTCTGTGTGAAGAAAAATCTCAAATCTTAGCTCCCTGTCACAACGATAAGAACTACGTTTTCTCCTCTACTGTGTCGGCTATTATTCAGGTACAGTGAGTTGTGTTGCTGTTTGATTCAACTTGTGTATGATAAGAATAATCTTTTTGTGATAACAGAACCTTATCGTTCATTTTCTCACTGATAACTTATTCCTTTCGTCTCTATATCAGTTACATTTTAATGTATAAAGTTTCTATATGGAAAGTTTTGTTTTAACTTTGTTATTCATAATGACTTATTCGTTGTGCCTTTGTAAGAATATTGTCACTCATCACAATCACTCACCTGCAATTTGGGACCTAATGTGTAATTGTTAATTATTAAGCAAATTCACAACAATTCAACAATAGACATAAAATTCATACCTACCCACCCTGTTTTGAAACAAGCAGCAGGTTTGTCACGTTGGTCTGCACGTTTACTGATACATACACACAGACCTATACATACTTCACTATACCAATCTTGTTCATCACCTATACTATCCTTATTACCTTCCTTCCATGTCCATACATTCCCTTCCACACCCTTCCTTTCCTCTCCCTTTATTCCTTTTATCTACTATCCTTATTACCTTCCTTCCATGTCCATACATTCCCTTCCACACCCTTCCTTTCCTCTCCCTTTACTCCTTTTATCTACTATCCTTATTACCTTCCTTCCATTCCTTCCCACAACACACTCTTCTACACCCATGACAAACACACAAACACACACAGATACACACACAGACACACACACACAGTCAGTAAGCACACACAGACACACATAAAGGACACACACACAGATATAGAGAGAACACATACACATACACACACACACATAGTATTACAGAGAAAGAGAGAACACACACACATAGAGAGAGAGAGAGAGAGAGAGAGAGAGAGAGAGAGAGAGAGAGAGAGAGAGAGAGAGAACACCCACAAAAACACAGATATAGAGGGAACACACACACATTCATTGAGATACCTGTGTGTCATGCTGATGTATGTGTGTGTGTGCGTGTGTTATAATTCCAAACGCATATTTACACACACACACATACAGTACATGCACATGTAGGTGTGTGTATATAATAAACGTATATAGTGTGTGTGTGCAAAAAACGTACATATGTGTGTATTTTAAACATACATACAGTATGTGTGTGTAATAAGTGTACATGTGTGTGTGTAATAAATGTACGAATGTGTGTGTGTGTATATAACCATACATATGTGTGTGTAATAAACGTACATGTGTGAGTATAATAAATGTACAAATGTGTGTGTGTGTAATAAATGTATATATATATGTGTGTGTAATAAATGTATATGTGTGTGTATATCTGTGTGTGTGTAATAAATGTATATGTGTGTGTATATCTGTGTGTGTGTAATAAATGTACAAATGTGTGTGTGTTTGTGCGTGTGTGTAATAAACGTATATGTATGTATGAGAATGAGTTACATTAAAACACTCCCTCTCTCTCTCTCTCTCTCTCTCTCTCTCTCTCTCTCTCTCTCTCTCTCTCACATAGAAAATATGTCTTTCTCACTCATACATAGAAAAATTCTCCCTCTCTCTCTTTCACACACATAAATTATCTCTATCTTTTTCTCTCTCACACACACATAAATTCTCCATCTCTCTCTTTCACACACACACACACACAAATTATCTCTATCTTTCTCTCTCTCACACACACATAAATTCTCTTTCTCTCTCTCTTTCACACACAAACACACACACAAATTATCTCTATCTTTCTCTCTCTCACACACACATAAATTCTCTTTCTCTCTCTCTTTCACACACAAACACACACACAAATTATCTCTATCTTTCTCTCTCTCACACACACATAAATTCTCTTTCTCTCTCTCTTTCACACACAAACACACACACAAATTATCTCTATCTTTCTCTCTCTCACACACACATAAATTATCTTTCTCTCTCTCTTTCACACACAAACACACACACAAATTATCTCTATCTTTCTCTCTCTCACACACACAAATTATCTCTATCTTTCTCTCTCTCACACACACACAAATTATCTTTCTCTCTCTTCGCGTTATCGTCAGCTGAATGTGTGTGTGTGACTTTGGTTTTATCGACCATCGACCTTATCAACACACACACACACACACACACACACACAAGATCTATCTATCACTTTCTCTCTCCCTCTCTTTCTCTCTTACAAAGACATACACACAGTCTCTCTCTCACAGACACACACAGTCGCTCTTCCTCTCTCTCTCTCTCACACACAAGATTATTAAAATACACACATCACCTAACACACACAAACACACACACAGATATACATATACATATATATATATATATATATATATATATATATATATATATATATATATATATATATATATATATATATATATATATATATATATATATATATATATATATATATATATATATATTAAATAATTCATCCATACGTCATTTACACAGGTAACGTTATTTCGTATGTGTTTACAAACCAATACCAACCATTGTCTAATCGACCCTAAGTTGACACACCACTTTTTTTCAAGAAAATTATTCCTCCAAACTAATCCACAATTTTGTTTATCTGGTCCTGTTTCCTGACAAACTTTAGAGAAATCAAGATGCTCTAATATTCCATAAATGATGTGTGTGTGTGTGTGTTTGTGTG
>JAWZYT010000365.1:522500-525000 GCA_034508575.1 Petrolisthes manimaculis
TGTGTGTATATATGTGTTGCAGGGGTCTGTGTGTACTATAGGAGTGTATCGGTGCGGTTGTAAGAATATGTATGTGTGTGTGTGTGTGTGTGTGTGTGTGTGTGTGTGTACAAACAGTGCCACGTCACACTATACCACAAGAGTTGATAAGTTATAATCAGGTGTTCTTATCTAAACCTACTTAGTCATCCTGTCAGCTGTAAGACAAAGAGAGTAAAGCATTGGTGATAATAGATACCAAGATACAGTTTATACCCTCTGATGTCAACAAGAGAATGGATGGAAGGAAGAATGGTTGGATGGAAGGAACGAAGGAAGGAAGGATGTAAGGATGGAAGGAAGGAAGGATGGAAGGAAGGATGGAAGGATGGAAGGAAGGAAAGAAAGAAGGATGGAAAGATGGAAGGACGGATGGAAGGAAGGAAGGAAGGAAGGATGGAAGGAAGGATGGAAGGAACGAAGGAAGGAAGGAAGGAAGGAAGGAAGGATGGAAGGAACAAAGGAAGGAAGGATGGAAGGAAGGAAAGAAAGAAGGATGGAAAGATGGAAGGACGGATGGAAGGAAGGAAGGATGGAAGGAAGGAAGGAAGGAAGGATGGAAAGATGAAAGGATTGAAGGAAGGAAGGAAGGAAGGATGGATGGAAAGATGAAAGGACGGAAGGAAGGAAGGAAGGAAGGAAGGATGGAAAGATGGAAGGAAGGATGGATGGAAGGAAAGAAAGAAGGATGGAAAGATGGAAGGACGGATGGAAGGAAGGAAGGATGGAAGGAAGGATGGAAGGAAGGAAAGAAAGAAGGATGGAAAGATGGAAGGACGGATGGAAGGAACAAAGGATGGAAGGAAGGAAGGATGGAAAGATGGAAGGAAGGAAGGAAATCCATGGTTGTAATTAAGTATGAGACTTTCCCTCTGACATTATTTTCCTTTATATATTTTTTTTTTGTATAATATTATACAGATAATATTAAAATCTGGCCAGGTCTACTGCATACAAATCTCGCCACTAAATACTGTGTATGTGTGTTTGTGTGTGTGTGTGTGTGGCAGGAGTCTGTTTGTACTATAGGAGTGTGTGTGTGTGTGTGTGTGTGTGTTTGTGTGTGACAGGAGTCTGTGTGTACTATAGGAGTGTGTGTGTGGTTAATTGTACAAAAGTGTGTGTGTGGGAGGTGGGGGGACAATAGGAGTTTGTTATTGTGGTTGTAGGAAAATGTGTGTGTGTGTGTGTGTGTGTGTGTGTGTGTGTTAATATATCATGGAAGATATAATTATTAACTAACTTGTTCTTTCATTACTGGGATGATTTATATGAAATTGTAAATTATTGTATTATTTGTATGTCAATGTAAATTGTTGTGTTTAATTTACTTTGTTGTGTTGTAAGCTAATTGTTAAGTATATGATTAATTGAATTTAATGTTTGTGGTGATGCATTAATCTGCTATTAACCCTAGACACCATTAGCAGTCATTACACAGTATATATTACACCTCCTTCCATTCCTTCCCACAACACACTCTTCCCTCCATTACCACACTCTATGTAAATCATTACACAGTATATATTACACCTCCTTCCATTCCTTCCCACAACACACTCTTCCCTCCATTACCACACTCTATGTAAATCATTACACAGTATATATTACACCTCCTTCCATTCCTTCCCACAACACACTCTTCCCTCCATTACCACACTCTATGTAAATCATTACACAGTATATATTACACCTCCTTCCATTCCTTCCCACAACACACTCTTCCCTCCATTACCACACTCTATGTAAATCATTACACAGTATATATTACACCTCCTTCCATTCCTTCCCACAACACACTCTTCCCTCCATTACCACACTCTATGTAAATCATTACACAGTATATATTACACCTCCTTCCATTCCTTCCCACAACACACTCTTCCCTCCACTACCACACTCTTCCACACCCACCTCTCCATCCTTTCATATGAGTTTTAGACACCCTACACACATCTATTTTACTCTATCTAATACTCTACACATTCTCTTTCCTGTTCACTTCATTCACCATTCCATTCACATTAATCACTACTACTCTCAAGCATTCTTTCCCCTTTTTTTTATACCAAATTATAATAAAAAACAGAAAAAGGAACAAAATTACACACTGTACACTTATAAAAATAATCATAATTATTATTTAAAAACACATTCTCGTCACTAAAACTATTAACCCATCTGTGTGTGAAGGTATTGTGTCCCACACCTTCTCCCCCTTCACCTTAACCTTCATCCTCTATAAGATATAATACTGATAAGAACAGGGAGGTGTTCCCCAAGGTCACCACTTGAGGATGAGACTTACCTACCCTTCCTGTGGAGGGTGTATAGGTCACAGAGGTCACCACATGGAGGAGGGGAGGGTGAGACTTACCTACCCTTCCTGTGGAGGGTGTATAGGTCACAGAGGTCACCACGTGGAGGAGGGGAGGGTGAGACTTACCTACCCTTCCTGTGG
>JAWZYT010000365.1:527500-1040000 GCA_034508575.1 Petrolisthes manimaculis
CCCTGTTCACCTAGCAGTAAGTAGGTACCTGGCTGTAAAAGGCTGGGGGAAGATATGTTGATGTAATAAGACTGACTGCCTTAATGACCATTACGAGTCGATAGGCGTAAAGCCCTAAAATTCTTCTTCTTCTCCTGGGGTGGGTTTTGTGGCAATTAGGTTGTGGGGAAAGTTCTGGTGAGGTTACTGTATGTCTAGAGGTCAACCCAGCCACATGTACACTGCACCCGTCAACTGCACCCGGATAGGTAAGCCCATGTCAGGAGACTTCACAACAATATGTTCTTGACATTATGCTTTTGACAATCTGTACTGTTGTATTTATAATATTGTAGTTATTGCCTTACAGCCATCTACCCTGTGTGTGTGTATGTGTAAACATTTTATAATATTGTAGTTATTGCCTTACGGCCATCTACCCTGTGTGTGTGTATGTGTAAACATTTTATAATATTGTAGTTATTGCCTTACGGCCATCTACTCTGTGTGTGTGTATGTGTAAACATTTTATCTTTATCAATGTGGAGAAAAAGAGGATTATTATATTCATAATGGTTGTGTGGAGTTTCATCCAACTACAGACTGACAGTTTATCAGGGAACACTAATCGTTGTACTACATGGTGGTGGTGGTGGTAATACACAATACACTGTGAGGTAACTCCCTGGGGAGATGTATCACCCCAACATTGGAGTTGGGGGGCCAGGGTATACTTTGTCACCTCCCCCCCAATAATGAAATGTATTGCATTAATGATTTGCAATATCACCCCATCTGTATCCCTACCTGCCTCACCTTACCTACCTGCCAGTCTCTCCCTACCTATCTCACCCTACCAGTCTACCTGCCTCACCTTACCTGCCTGCCAGTCTTTCCCTACCTGTCTGCCTCTCCCTACTTGCCTGCCTCACCTTAACAGCTTGCCTACTTCACCCTACCAGCCTGCCTCACCTTCACTGCCTGCCTGCCTACCTTCCTCTCCCTACCAGCCTGTCTCCTTCACCCTACCTACCTCCTCACCTTACCTGCCAGCCTGCCTACCTGCCTCTCCCTACCTGCCTGCCTACTTCACCCTACCTGCCTGCCTGTCTGCCTCCTTCACCCTACCTGCCTGTCTACCTCAGCCTGACTGCCTCTTCACCATACCTAGCTGTCTCACCCGAGGCCTTGGAGGCGACCTGGCGATGACCATATATATATATATATATATAAATATATATATATATATATATATATATATATATATATATATATATATATATATATATATATATATATATATATATATATATATATATATATATATATATATATATCAGTTATTTACAGGGTTAACGTTTGTGTGTTTACAAACCAATATCAACCACTGTCTAATACACCCTAAGTTGACACACCACTTTTCTCCTACACTGTACAAATGATTCCTCAAAATTATTCCAAACAACAAAACACCATTATTTTTAGTTGTGTGTTTTGTAAGGTAGAGGTGTGTGTGTATGTGTGTGTACATTGTAAGGTAGAGGTGTGTGTGTGTACCTTGTAATGTAGAGGTGTTTGTGTATGTGTGTGTGTGTGTGTGTGTTTTGTAATGGCGAGGAATGTGTGTGTTGATTAGATAGCGAGAGAGATAGTCTGTGTGTGTGTGTGTGTGTGTGTGTATGTGTGTGTGTGTGTGTGTTATAAGGCATTCATTGATTAAGGAGGAATGTGTATGTTTGTCTGTTTGTCTGTTTGTGTGTGTGTATGTTAGTCTGTTTGTGTGAGGCACTCAATGAGAGGGAGAGAGAGATGATAAAAATAACACTGTAATAATAATAATAATAATAATAATAATAATAATAATAATAATAATAATAATAATAATAATAATATGTATACTATTGTCAGATCAAATGTGTGGTAACAATTCTATGTACAGTATTGCCAGAACAAAAGTATTATATCAAATTATGATGCATTGTACTAAAAATAGTTCAGTTAGTTAGTCAGTCAGTTAGTCAGTCAATCTTTTAGAGGGTGCATTAGTTAGTCAGTCAGTCAGTCAGTCAGTTAGTCAATCCATCTTTTAGAGGGTGCATTAGTTAGTCAGTCAGTTAGTCAGTCAGTCAGTCAGTTAATAAGTCAGTCAGTCAGGCAATTTATTATTCAGTTAGTCAGTCAGGCAATTAGTAATTCAGTCAGTCAATTATTTATTCAGTCTGTCAGTCAATAGTCAGTCAGTCAATAGTCAGTCAGTCAATTATTCAGTCAGTCAGTCAATCTTTTAGTGGGTGCATTAGTTAGTCAGTCAATCAATCAATCAGTCAGTCAGTCAGTCAGTCAATCTTTTAGTGTGTGCATTAGTCAGTCAGTCAATCAATCAGTCAGTCAATCAGTCAGTCAGTCAATCAGTCAGTCAATTATTGAGTCAGTCAGTCAATCGTTTAGTGAGTGAGTTAGTTAGTCAGTCTTACAAAAATCTACACTGGTATTCATGAGAGAGAGAGAGAGAGAGAGAGAGAGAGAGAGAGAGAGAGAGAGAGAGAGAGATGATGGGGGACAGTTTGCATATGAGAGAGAGAGAGAGAGAGAGAGAGAGAGAAGTCAATATTCTTTATCTGATAAGGACTACAATGTGTTATCATCACACCCATAACCACCCGAAACCTGTCCCCCTACTACCACCCCCCTCAAACCACCCCCAAGCCTGTCCCCCTACTACAGCACCCCGCAAACCACCCCCCAAGCCTGTCCCCTATTTCGGCACACCCATAACCCCACCAAACCTGTCCCCCTATTCCCGCACCCCTCAAACCACCCCCAAGCCTGTCCCCCTACTACAGCACCCCTCAAACCACCACCAAGCCTGTCCCCCTACTACAGCACCCCTCAAACCACCCCCAAGCCTGTCCCCTATTCCCACACACCCATAAAGCCCAACCAACCAAGCCTACTTGTCAGTTTTAATTATATCCAACCAACTCAGTTTCTATATCCACAAAATATGTCAGGTAGTTGTATTATTACTATAGTTTGTTAGGATGCTCACCAACCACACTGTCAGGTAGTTGTATTATTACTATACTTTGTTAGTATGCTCACCAACCACACTGTCAGGTAGTTGTATTATTACTATACTTTGTTAGTATGCTCACCAACCACACTGTCAGGTAGTTGTATTATTACCATAGTTTGTTAGGATGCTCACCAACCACACTGTCAGGTAGTTGTATTATTACCATAGTTTGTTAGGATGCTCACCAACCACACTGTCAGGTAGTTGTATTATTACCATAGTTTGTTAGGATGCTCACCAACCACACTGTCAGGTAGTTGTATTATTACCATAGTTTGTTAGGATGCTCACCAACCACACTGTCAGGTAGTTGTATTATTAACTTGGCCACCTGGTGGTAAGAGAAGGAACTGTGGTGGAACTGTGAACTGGTAGTTTGAGGGTGTTCCCAGTAGGGGGTGTGAAGGAGACAGTTTCTTTATGGATCTTTACAGTGAGTGTTTATAGTGGATAGAACCTACTCTAACAGTAGATGTTATTATTGCCACACTGAAACTCCCATCTCAAGAGAAGATACTGACTTCCAAGCAATAGCACTGACATTCACGAGGTATATATCTATGTGTATTTCTAGGTGTATCTCAGTGTGTGTGTATTACCATGTATGTAATAATGACCTTCCTCTCTCTATACACACACAGATCATACATACACCAGGCCTCTCTATGTGTGTATGTATTTATCTATATGTATTTCTAGGTGTATCTGTGTGTGTATAGATCTCTCTATACACACACAGATCATACATACACCAGGCCTATCTATGTGTGTATGTATTTATCTATATGTATTTCTAGGTATATCTCAGTGTGTGTGTATTTCCATGTACAGTCGTGGTCAATAATAATCATCCATATAAGAGTAACTCACGTAAGAGTTTGACAGCTACTCTCTGTTCCTTAGGTGATTAACTTTCCAAGGTTAAGTACCATCGTTTAATTTAATACAACCAGCTACACACTACTTAAAACAATAACATTATAATATGTGATCATGAAAACATTAGACAGTAAATTGTTAAAGTTACCCATTTGGTGATAATTATTATTGACCAGGACTGTATGTACTAATGACCTTCCTCTCTACAAAGTTACCCATTTGGTGATAATTATTATTGACCAGGACTGTATGTACTAATGACCTTCCTCTCTACAAAGTTACCCATTTGGTGATAATTATTATTGACCAGGACTGTATGTACTAATGACCTTCCTCTCTACAAAGTTATCCATTTGGTGATAATTATTATTGACCAGGACTGTATGTACTAATGACCTTCCTCTCTACAAAGTTACCCATTTGGTGATAATTATTATTGACCAGGACTGTATGTACTAATGACCTTCCTCTCTACAAAGTTACCCATTTGGTGATAATTATTATTGACCAGGACTGTATGTACTAATGACCTTCCTCTCTACAAAGGAGGTGAAGGAAATGGGGAAGTAACACTTGGTGGAGGGATCACTGAGAAAATGTGTTGAAAACGTGTTAAACTGTACATAACCCATAGTCGTGGAATGAGTACTTAACCAATCAATAACTACTTACTTTTCCTCCTTTAAAATGGGTATACCTCCTGCTAAGCCGATATCCTTCCTGCATTATGCTCATATACAGTACAGTGGAAGTCAACAAAGATGATGGTGTGGTGTGTTTTGTACATTCAACATGTATCACCAACTTGTTCTCACGGACACATTTTGCTACTTTTTTAGCTCCGGCCTAAGCCGAGAGCTCTAGGTTTTATGCGAATTATTGTTCTTGTTCTTGGGGCGACCACTTCTTAAAGGGGGTTTAACTGACTGACTCACTCACTCACTCACCCACTCACTCTCTTACTCTCATCCATTTTCTTTTACCGACATTGAATAATTTATTATTATTATTATCATTTTTTTCTCTTCTTGGAATGACCACTTCTTAAAAGGGGTTCAACCAATATTTAAGAGGTTCAACCGAGAGGGGGCTCAACCGAAAGGGGGTTCAATCGAGAGGGGGTTCAACCAAGAGGGGGTTCAATCGAAAGGGGGTTCAACCGAGGGGTTCACCCTCAATAAAAAGGGTTCATTTTCAAAATTTCTATATAACCATATGAATACGAAAATCCAGATAAAACATAATTAATATTTTTGAGACCTTTACATATGGATATTTTATTATTTCACTTGAATCATTAAGAGCCGGAGTTTTTGAATGGTTTTCCTTCATGTTGTTGTTTTTTCATAATACTACCTAGGCCTACCATACATGATAATACTACCTAGGCCTACCATACATGAAGGAGTGGTCATTAACTGGCGGTTTATAACCCGTAGAGTTGAATGTGAGACTTGTTTAGCACAGTCAGGTGTTTTCAATTGGGTGTGTGGCACAACAGTTCTTTGATACACTTCTATCTTACTGATGTTTTGTTGGCCACCATACCCAGCCTTGTAGAGCGTGTACTATAAATACTGGTAATGGGTGTGTGGCTCAACAGTTCTTTGATACACTTCTATCTCACTGATGTTTTGTTGGCCACCATACCCAGCCTTGTAGAGCGTGTACTATAAATACTGGTAATGGGTGTGTGGCTCAACAGTTCTTTGATACACTTCTATCTCACTGATGTTTTGTTGGCCACCATACCCAGCCTTGTAGAGCGTGTACTATAAATACTGGTAATGGGTGGGTGGCTCAACAGTTCTTTGATACACTTCTATCTCACTGATGTTTTGTTGGCCACCATACCCAGCCTTGTAGAGCGTGTACTATAAATACTGGTAATTAGTTCCTGTATGAGTTGTAGTTATAGGCTCTATCTACATGGTAACAAAACCACATCCCACAATATAACGATCAATTATGAGAAATTACGACACAGAACACAAAACATAGCCATATTTTTACTGCATGGAGACACATGCCACGCCCAATTTAACCACTGAGATTCAGTGTTGCCAAGTCTGCTTGACTGAATTTCCTCAGCTTCAGCATCAGAAGTTCCCTTTTTACCTCAAACATTTCCTGATTACTCCTGAAGATAATCGCACATTTACCATCTTGATATTTAATGTTTGCCTCAAGGTCGTACCTCAAACATCAAGAATGGGTATAACACTAAACTCACACTATTGTTCTCGTGTTCAGTGCAGTTGTAACTGTCGTAAAGACTACGTACCGGTTATAACGTTATTTCATCTGAATCACAACTGAACAGCAAGAGAGACTGCTAGACGACAGACGAGTGTAATCTTTTGGTGATAACAGAACCTTATCGTTCATTTCTTCACTGATAACATCCCCTCGCCTCTATATCAGTTACATTTTAATGTATAAAGTTTCTATATGGAAAGTTTTGTTTTAACTTTGTTCATTCAACAATTCAACAATGGACATAAAATTCATACCTACCCACCCTGGCTTGAAACAAGCAGCAGGTTTGTCACGTTGGTCTGCACGTTTACTGATACATACACACAGACCTATACATACTTCACTATACCAATCTTGTTCATCACCTATACTATTATTATTACCTTCCTTCCATGTCCATACATTCCCTTCCACACCCTTCCTTTCCTTTCCCTTCCTTTCCTTTCCCTTTATTCCTTTTATCTACTATCCTTATTACCTTCCTTCCATGTCCATACATTCCCTTCCACACCCTTCCTTTCCTCTCCCTTTATTCCTTTTATCTACTATCCTTATTACCTTCCTTCCATGTCCATACATTCCCTTCCACACCCTTCCTTTCCTCTCCCTTTACTCCTTTTATCTACTATCCTTATTACCTTCCTTCCATGTCCATACATTCCCTTCCACACCCTTCCTTTCCTCTCCCTTTACTCCTTTTATCTACTATCCTTATTACCTTCCTTCCATGTCCATACATTCCCTTCCACACCCTTCCTTTCCTCTCCCTTTACTCCTTTTATCCATACCAGTCCATATCACACATCCATCCGATATTCCTTCCCACAACACACTCTTCCATCCCTCCATCCCCACACTCTTCTACACCCATGACAAACACACACACACACACACACAGACACACACACACACAGAATCAGAATACATACACACACACACACACACAGTCAGAAAGCACACACAGACACACATAAAGGACACACAAAAACATGAACACAGATATAGAGAGAACACACACACACACACACGTTTATCTACGTATATGTTTGCTTTTTCCCATATTTTTTTTTTATTATTATTTATATTCATTCGCATTTTTATCATTATTGTTTTAGTGTAATATATACATTTTCAGCTTCCCAGCTGCAATTATTTAATAAACTGATTATTAAGATTCAACACCCTAAATTTAATTAAGTGATAGAAAGTGATTTATAGGAGAATCAGAAAAATGTGAAGGATGTGTGTGTATGTGTGTGTGTGTGCAGCAGAAAAGGAACACTTAAAATATTGTTTACTCTATTTTCCAAATTTACAGAATATAAGAATTAATACATTAGAATTATGTGGACAATTATTATTATTTGAAAATATAGAAAAAACTAAAAGATATATTAGTAGTAGAAGTGTGGAAAAAAAGAAAAAAAAACCCTCATCAGGTACCGTTGCAAAAAAACCAAAATAAATACCAAAATAACAAATAAATATATAACAAATAAATATATAACAATAAATAAACAAAAAGAGAAGCCGTTGCAAAGTTACAGAATTGAACTTACTAAACCTGAGCTGGTAACACTGATGAGAGATCAGCAAAAATCTGAGCTGGTAACACTGATGAGAGATCAACATAGCCAGGCCCAGCAGACAGAGCTGATCATGGCTTCCAGACTAAAGGGTAAATATTAATTTTATTTAACTTTATTAACTTTATTTAATTAATTATTTATTCCTTGACAATTCCAAAGTGTTGATAAGTAAATAAATGACCCCTATGATGTAGATAAGTGACGATAAATGGATAAATAAGACGATAAATGACGAAATAATGTATGACAATAGACTTGCTTTGAACGATAAACAGACAGAAGTATTGCATTTTCATTCGAAGTTTCCAAGGAAAGAAAAGTTCGTTTGTATTGAAGGTTTGACTATTGGTGATTCAGTTGTTGGTGTTCGAGATTCTGTCCGGAATCTAGGTATTCAGTTCGATGAAGTTTTATCTCTGGTCAATCACGTGTCAAATATTTGTAAATCCGTTTCTTACTCTTTATTTCGTATTGGTAGAATTAGAAAGTTTTTGGATACTAGTAGCACAGAAACACTCGTACACGCTTTGATCACTTCTCGCCTTGATTTCTGTAACAGCCTGTTCTATAATCTAAAGCCTAAAAACTGCACTCTAGATCGTTTTCAACTCCTTCAAAACTCTGTAGCTCGTTTGGTCACTCGCACAAAAATGTATGAGCACATCACACCTATCCTATATCAACTTCACTGGCTCCCTATCTATCAACGCACAAAAGTCAAGATTTTAGTTTTGACGTTCAAATGCTTTCACGGCCAAGCTCCTCTCTTCCTCTCTGAACTGCTAACCGAGTGGGTTCCAAAGAAGGCCACCAGTCAGGCCACATTCGAAGGAGGACTCCGACTTAAGCCGCTGGAGTACGACGGGTGCGACTTCTAAGGTTCCCGCGCTTTCGCTGTCACTGCACCCACCCTTTGGAATGGCCTCCCGATCACTATCCGCACTATTGATAAATTGTCGTCTTTTAAAATCAAATTGAAAACTCATCTCTTTAAGGAATATTTCTTGTAGTCAAAAGCAGCTTTTTATATACATTCGTCTTACTACGTATAGGTATTTAGTTTAAATTTTACGTAGTTTTGTACTGTCCGCTGAGATATATTTAGAGCTGACTATAAAGAATAAATCATTATCATTATCATTATAATTGGTGAACCTGCGAATGGAAAAAATTATCACTGGTAAATATTAACTTTATTTAATTAATTATTTATTCCCTGACCATTCTGAAGTGTTGATAAGTAAATAAATGACCCCAATGATGTAGATAAAGGGTAATAAATGGATAAATAAGTCGATAAATGACGAAATAAGACGAACCTGTGAATGGAAAAAATAGATAATGATTTTGTTACGGGTAAATGTTGTCTTTATTTAATTAATTATTTATTACTTGGTTATTCCAAGGTGTTGATAAGTAAATAAAGGATCCCTGTGATGTAGATTAATGACGATAAATGGATAAATAAGACGATAAGATAATTATTTAATTATTACTACCTTTATTTTAACTATTATTTATTTCAAGATGTTGATAAGTAAATAAATGATGATAAATGGATAAATAAGACAATAAATGATGATATAAGGCAATAACAGATAATTATTTGATTATTACTACCATTATTTTAGTACCATTATTTATTTCAAGGTGTTAAGTAAATAAATTATCCCTGTGATATAAATAAATGGTGATAAATGGATAAATTAGATGGGAAAAGTCCTATTTAATTAAATATTTAATTAATTTATTTATTAATTTAGTCAAGTTAAAATGTTTATAATAAATTTACAGAATTATTTCATTCACTATATTGTATATTTTAATATAATTACCCACTTATATAGATATTATACAGTATTTATTAATAATTACTATTTATTTAGACCATTCTAAAACATTTTTCATTATGGTGTTTTGGTAAATATTGAATGAATTACCATTTATCATGTACTGTTTTTGCTACCTTCATTATCCACTTATTTAGAACATTATAAAACTATTTTATTCTATGGCATTTCATCCACAAATTTCAAAGACATTCAAAGGAAGCATTTTGAAATTAACCTAACCTGACCTAACCTTACCTGACCTTACCTTACCTTACCTAACCTTACCTTACCTTACCTTACCTTACCTAACCTTACCTTATCTACCTTACCTAACCTTACCTAACCTTACCTGACCTTACCTGACCTGACCTTACCTTACCTTACCTTACCTAACCTAACCTTACCTTACCTTACCTTACCTAACCTTACCTTACCTAATTTAACCTTACCTAACCTAACATTACCTAACCTAACCTTACCTTACCTTACTTAACCTAACCTAACCTTACTTTACCTAACCTAACCTAGACCACAGCAGACTACCGGACCTTACCTAACCTAACCTAGACCACAGCAGACTACCGGACCTAACCTAACCTGGGCAAACTACCGTGAAATAACCGTGGTAAAGCACAGGAAATGGCCAGGGCAAAATACTGTATTTATTGAAAGAATTACCGTGTTATAGCAGTGTTGCCAGATCTGGCTAGGTCCCAGTATTTTGCCCTGGTCATTTCCCGTACTTTATCACGGTTATTTCCCGGTCGTTTGTCCAGGTTAGGTCCTGGTAGTCTGCCTTGGTTTAGGTTAGGTTAGGTAAGGTAAGGTAAGGTCAGGCTAATTTCAAAATGCCCCATTTAAATTTAACAAAAAACAACAACCATACACAATAACTGTAATTCCTTCAATATTTACTGAAAAAAATGTACGCATTAACCCTTAAAGGACCGGGCCCGGCATATGACGGGTTGCTGCTAAAGGACCGGGCCCGGCATATGCCGAATTGCTAAAATTTCCCAAGGTTAAGGAATTTTCCCCATTTTTTTTTACTCCAGACATTGGCTACACTGGTTTATATTAGGATGGGATGCTCAGACTGAGTACACACTGCCTTTTCTAGGGTAAAATTGAGGTATTATTGATCTTGTTATGTCCGAGTGTGTTGGTGAGTGGCTTAGCTGACGAGCGCCTATCCCCATTTTCAACTACCTCGCCACGGTCAGTGCACCCACCCAAACACTAGGGCTCAACGTATGGCGACAGTACCTCATTCAACTCATCGTAATTCTGTAACCATTAAACCTACAGACTTCCCATTGGTACCAATAGAAAGAGGAAGAGTTGCTCTTTCTCATGGCACTAAAATAATTTACTCGTTCGTTGTAGGTTAGGAGTACAGAGCATGCGAAAACAGGCTATTTTACGTGTTTTTCGCTCAACCCCCGGTCCTGGGAGGCACAGTAATTTCACTATCCCCGGTCCTTTAAGGGGTAATGGTAATTTTTTCCATATTTACCCAAAAAATATACACAATAACAATAATAACAGTAATTGTTTCCATATTTAACATAGACTACTGGTAGTTAAATATAGATATTGTTGTGTTACATATTTTATTATTATGATGATTATTACATTATTTACATTTCCAGGTAGGATTGATTAATGAGGTGTTGCAACAGGTGTGAACCAATAGGTGTTGCAACATCAATTGTACATCAATGCACACTCCTTCATCCACAGGTAATTTTATTTATTTATTTTGGGTCTGTCATTGATTGCCTTCATCACTATGAAATAATTAGTTGTTTATGTGTATATATGTAACAGTATGTATGTATGTATAATCTCTCTCACTCACTCATACTATCATTGCTTGCCTTCATCACTATGAAATAATTAGTTGTTTTAGGCTACTGCTTGGTTTTATAAATAACTTTGGATTTGAAGATGGAACAACTATACTTTGTATATCTTACAGTATATTTGGCAACACATATGTGTAGTGTTGTGTTGCTGTCTCAGTGTCCTTGACTGTACATGACACACTCAGGTCACACCTACCTACTGTTGGTCAGGTCAAGTAATTCATTCCTTGCTATACCATCACCATGAAATGTTCATCACACTCCCTCTGTCCTGCTTTGTACAGCCAACCAAAGGATATTATATAGAGAGTAAAGGGATATTTTATAGGAAACAAAGTCATAGCATGAGAAAAAACTAAAGTATATTGAGAGACAGACAGATAGAGAGACAGACAGGAGGGTAAGGTAAAGAGGTGGATTATAAGTTTATAGGCCTGGTGACTGATGCCCGGGGTAGTAGTACAGACACCTCTGGCCATCACCCAGAGTATCAAATAGTGCTGGTTTGACTATTACCTAGACTAGACTAGACCACAGCAGACTACCAGGACTTAACCTGGACAAACTACCGGGTCTTAACCCGGGCAGACTACCAGGACTTAACATAGGCAAACTACCAGGTCTTAACCTAGGCAGACTACCAGGACTTAACCTGGACAAACTACCGGGACTTAACCCGGGCAGACTGCCAGGACTTAACCTGGACAAACTACCGGGTCTTAACCCAGGCAGACTGCCAGGACTTAACCTGGACAAACTACCGGGTCTTAACCCGGGCAAACTACCAGGACTTAACCTGGGCAGACTACCGGGTCTTAACCTGGGCAGACTACCAGGACTTAACCTGGGCAAACTACCAGGTCTTAACCCGGGCAGACTGCCAGGACTTAACCTGGGCAGACTACCAGGACTTAACCTGGACAAACTACCGGGTCTTAACCCGGGCAGACTGCCAGGACTTAACATAGGCAAACTACCAGGTCTTAACCCGGGCAGACTACCGGGACTTAACATAGGCAAACTACCAGGTCTTAACCCGGGCAGACTACCAGGTCTTAACCTGGGCAGACTACCGGGACTTAACCTGGGCAGACTACCAGGTCTTAACCCGGGCAGACTACCGGGACTTAACCTGGGCAGACTACCAGGTCTTAACCTGGGCAGACTACCGGGACTTAACCTGGACAAACTACTGGGAAATAATCGTGATAATGTACAATGAATGACTGGGGCAAAATACTCGGATCTGTCAACACTGCTGCAAAATGGTAATTCTCTCAATAAATACCATAAACTGTAATGCAGCACCTCTCATTATTATTATTATTATTATTATTAGCATCATTATCAGCATCATTATTATTAGCATAATTATCATCATCATTATTATTATTATTATTATTATTATTATTATTATTATTATTATTATTATTATTGTTATTATTATTATCATCATTATTATTATTATTATTATTACTGTGTCTACTTTTTTGATTGATGAACTAACATTGTTTAATTAATATTTCAGGTTCACAGACAGTTGATAGATAGATAGTTTGTGATAGATACATACATACATAAAGAGAGAGAGAGAGAGAGAGAGAGAGAGAGAGAGAGAGAGAGAGAGAGAGAGAGAGAGAGAGAGAGAGAGAGAGTATAGATAGAAATGCCTATATTTTAATGTTTTTGTATCCAATGATTTTCAGAAATGATGCATTTTGTTAGTTTTCATTTCTCTCTCGTACACACACACACACACACACACACACACACACACACACACACACACACACACACACCTTTGATTTCCTGTGATGTTGTTTAGGGATGACAGCCTAGGTCACGCTGGTGCGCCACCTTTAGTTGGTTGGTGTAACTTGATGTAGCAGGCTGTTCCCTTCAGTGGCCTGGTAATAATGGGGCAGTGGCTGGTGTGCCACCTTTAGTTGGTGGGTGTAACTTGATGTAGCAGGCTGTTCC
Source organism: Petrolisthes manimaculis (assembly GCA_034508575.1). Taxonomy (NCBI): domain Eukaryota; kingdom Metazoa; phylum Arthropoda; class Malacostraca; order Decapoda; family Porcellanidae; genus Petrolisthes; species Petrolisthes manimaculis. The sequence goes on from JAWZYT010000365.1 coordinate 540,963, forward strand.
CTTCAGTGGTCTGGTAATAATGGGGCAGTGATGGTTTGTCCACCACCTCGTCTAGTCGGGTTTTGAATCTTTCTAAAGATCCAGAGTATGATGGTAGCTCTCGTGGGATACAGTTGAACAGTCGGGGACCCTGCACTGCTATGGAGTTTTCTCTTAGTGTTTGTAGTGTTGTCCATGTCGTCAATATCAGTGGTATGGTGTACATTAGGTCTCTTCTTCCATGTAGTGTTGTCCATGTCGTCAATATCAGTGGTATGGTGTACATTAGGTCTCTTCTTCCATGTAGTGTTGTCCATCTCGTTATATGGTGTACATTAGGCCTCTTCTTCCATGTAGTGTTGTCCATGTCGTCAATATCAGTGGTATGGTGTACATTAGGTCTCTTCTTCCATGTAGTGTTGTCCATCTCGTCAATATCAGTGGTATGGTGTACATTAGGTCTCTTCTTCCATGTAGTGTTGTCCATCTCGTCAATATCAGTGGTATGGTGTACATTAGGCCTCTTCTTCCATGTAGTGTTGTCCATCTCGTCAATATCAGTGGTATGGTGTACATTAGGCCTCTTCTTCCATGTAGTGTTGTCCATCTCATTAATATCAGTGGTATGGTACACATTAGGTCTCTTCTTCCATGTCGTCAATATCGGTGGTATGGTGTACATTAGGTCTCTTCTTCCATGTCGTCAATATCAGTGGTATGGTGTACATTAGGTCTCTTCTTCCATGTAGTGTTGTCCATGTCGTCAATATCAGTGGTATGGTGTACATTAGGTCTCTTCTTCCATGTAGTGTTGTCCATGTCGTCAATATCAGTGGTATGGTGTACATTAGGTCTCTTCTTCCATGTAGTGTTGTCCATGTCGTCAATATCGGTGGTATGGTACACATTAGGCCTCTTCTTCCATGGTTGGATGTTCGGATTGAGCTTTCATTTTCCAGATTAGGGACAAGTCCATTAATAATTTTTCAAATGTATATAATTATGTATTGTTCTCGTGTTCTTTCCAGTGAGTATAATTTGAGGACAGCTAGTCGTTCCCAGTAGTTATTATCCTGCATACCCACCATCCTTGTAGTAAATGTTCGTTGCATTGCTTCTACTTTTCTAATTTGTCCTACTGTACTTGGATTCCAGAGAACACAGCAGTACTCTAAGAGAGGAAGTATAAGTGCTTTATATAGTGTTAGAAGTACAGTACAGTACAGTGGGCTCTCTTGTTGTAAAGGTTCTTAGTATCCATCCCATTGTCTGTCTCGCCTTTGTAACTTCTGTTGTCTATTTGTTGTTGAAAGTTGCCATCATCACTTAATGTTACTCCTAGATCCTTGACGTGTCTGTATTGTTCAATTATTTGTCCTTCTGGTGTTCTATAATAATTGTTGGGGATATCAATATTGGGATGACGGTATCTCATCAACTCCAATTTGGAGCTGTTGAAACTCATGTTGTTATTGGCTGCCCACTGGTATATTTTATTTAAATCCATTTGTGTCATTCTAAGATCTTCGTTGTTCCTCACTGTACTCAAAAGTCTAGTGTCATCTGCAAAAAAAGATGCAGTGCAATGGGAAATATTTGTGTCTATATCTCTCATGAATATTAAGAATAGCAAAGGGCCAATGACTGACCCTTGTGCCACTCCGCTCAACACTCCTTCTACAACAACTGCTTGGTTTCTGTTCTCTAAAAAGCACTTTATCCACTTGAGCAGTTTTCCTCTGATTCCAATATGTGACAGTTTCTGTATCAGTATTTGGTGGTCGTCTTTGTCGAATGCTTTTGAAAAGTCTAGATAAATAACATCGACTGTGGCATCGTTCTCAAGTGAATGTAACATGTCCATACGGTGTTGCAGTAGTTGTGATAGACACGATCTACCATGTCTGAATCCATGTTGCTTGGCATTGTGAAGTGTGTGCATATCGAGGTATTCATTTAGCTTGATGACAACCATTTTTTCAAACACTTTTATTACGTGTGATGTTAATGTGACTGGTGGGTAATTTTTGGGCTCTGTTCTGTGGCCACCTTTATAAATTGGCGTAATAAATCCCTCTTTTAGTATTGGTGGAATTACTCGTGTGTGAAGGGATACTCTCCAGAGGATGTAGATAGGTGTGGATAGTGTTTTCATACATTGTTTCAGTAATATAGCAGGGACACCATCTGGTCCTAATGAGGCCTGAGGTCTAATGCTGGATATTGATTGTTCTATATCTATTTCACTCAAGTCAATATCTCTAGACTCTACGTCTGAAGTTCTTGTTATCACCGGGTCAAGTTCTTTGTTTATTTGGTTATTTTCTCGTACACTAAATGCAGATACATATTGCATATTGAAGGCTTCTGTCATTTGTTGTGGGTCACTGACTAGTGTACCATTGTGTTTTAAAAGTCCTATTTTGCTCCTTACATTTGACTTCATTTTTGTATAGTGATAAAAGTATTTAGGGTTGTGGGATATAGCTTCTACTGCTTTTTCTTCTTCTTTAATCCGTTCCGCTTCATGTGATTTGGCCAGCTTTTCTTCTATGTTCCTCAATTGTTCTTTGATTCTGTTGTCCTCTCTATGTAGAATTTTCTCACCCAATTTAGTTCTTTTCCTCATCAGAATTTTCCTATCCCGGGGTATATTATTTATTCTTCTATGTACTTTTCTTTCTGGTACAAACCTTGAGCAAATGAAGAGGAGTTTTTCTATAATAAAGTCATACATTTCTATTGTAGTCATGTCTTTTAGCTCTTGGTTCCAGTTGACAATTTTGATTGCATTGCTCATGCTTGTCCAGTCCATATTATCACTGAAAAAATTCATAGTAGAGAAGGACGAACACCCGCTACCATTAATTTCCATCATGGGCCTGTATTCTAAGGTGGTTTCTATAATTAGGAGCTTGTGATCTGACATGGTTGTGTCCTCCGTCCACACACCACTGATGATAATATCTTCATTATTGGTGAAGAACAGATCCAAAGTATTAAGGCCGTGGGTTGGCAAGTCAACAATTTGTCTCATCATAAGGTCTTCAACCATATTAAACAAGGCATTAGCTTGTAGTCTGTCCGCTAGTGAGCCCCAGTATATACTTAGCTCGTGCCAGTTAGCATTGGGCAGTCCACCATATTAAACAAGGCATTAGCTTGTAGTCTGTCAGCTAGTGAGCCCCAGTATATACTTAGCTCGTGCCAGTTAGCATTGGGCAGTCCACCATATTAAACAAGGCATTAGCTTGTAGTCTGTCCACTAGTGAGCCCCAGTATATACTTAGCTCGTGCCAGTTAGCATTGGGCAGGTTGAAATCTCCGTTGATGATAACAGAGGGCTCTGGATTTCCCATCATTTTCACTTGTACACTTATTTTTTCTAACACACTCACAAAGTTCTCAGTCAGACAACCTGGTGGATGATAAATGGTTACTACCACTGTTCTCCATTTGTGTATGTACAATATTATATATTCAACCTTGCTATTAGACTCCGATGCTATGAATTCGGTGTATGGTATAATATTTTCTCGAACATAAATAGTTACTCCTCCTTTTTTTCTTCCTTCTTGTCTGTGTGCTCTATGTATTTGGTATCCCCCTATCATCACTTCTGCATCTCGTATGTCTTTCCTCAGATGGGATTCAGTTATGCAGATTAATATAGCATTATAAGTCTGTGATATTTCTCCTAGCATGTTTGTTTTATATTTCTTTTTATAAGGAAGTAGTCCTTCTATGTTGCAGCATATCATTGTAAGCAGCTCTAGTTTGGGTTCGTTATCTTTATTCACTTGTTTATTGCATTTTATAATCTTCTTATTGTGGTCTTCGTTCAGAGGTAGTTTTTTCCCGATGCATATTGCATTGTCCGCCGAATCACATTGTTTTTGGCTATGATGAAAGATGGGCAGTTGGTATTGAAGGCAGCGTGGTTGGTGTTTTCTCTTCCATTCATAGTACAGTGGTGACATTTTTGTTGGTGTTCATTCATACAATCTTTAGATAAGTGATTACCGGCACAGTGTCCACAAACGGGTTTGTCTGTGTAACAATTTTTGTGACCGTATCCCATACATTTGCTACACCTGAGTACCCAGTAATGATCATATACCTTACACCTAACAAAGTGCAGGTATACCCGATCATCGTTTTTTTTAATGGCAGTCCTTATTTGGGGAGAAATAGCTAGTTCAGCAGTTTTAGTGTCATTATTTTGTGAACCTGGTTTCGTGAACAAAAGCTTCACTTCGTTTTCTTGGTCTATTAGTTCTGTAATGTAAGGATTCTTCTCTAATATTGACTGAACAATTTCCGAATCTTCAATTATATTTGGTATGTACGGAATTGTTATTTTTGGGCTTCAACCTCTTTTCATTTTGTATGTCATGTGTGTTCGTTAAGGTGTTTGATCCATCTAGAGCTTCTAAAGCTTTGTTCCTTGCTGTTTCGGTGGGAAGAATCAATTTAGTCAGATTTTCTTTGTTTGTTTTCATCGATATAACTGGGATATTTTTGAGAACTGATGTAATTTCTTCAGTGTCTAGTGCACAAGAATCTTGTTTAGGTTTTATGATTACGGCCAAGATAGTGTTTGGTTTGTTACTTACTATTTCTGAGTACTGCTTCTTCAGTTTTATATCCTTGGTATCAGCAATTTTGGCGGGTAACGAACGAAGTTCTGCCTTCACCTCCGTAACCATCTTGTCACGTTCACTTGTCACTGCTGACGTTACTCTCTCCCTCACGGCCTCCTCCACCACAACACCCACTTCATCACTTGATTTTTTCACAACACTTTTCACCTCGCCTCGCATTTCAGCAAAGCCTTTCATCACCATTTCCTTTAATTCTTTCCTTTAATTCTTTTAGTTCGTCAATCTTATCACTGTTCTTAGTGGGCGTCTCACAAAATATTTCAGCACAGTCGTTACACACCCAGTTTACCCTAGGCAAATTTGTGTCTTTTATTCCACCCATATATACACACAAAGAGTGAAAACCTCCTTTGCACTTTATACACATTAGACTTGCTACTGTCATTCACTTCTAAACATTGTCCACAATGACCAGTATTAGTGGCTCCAGCTAGATTGGCGCCGGCCATGGCAGACCGTACTAATATCAGAGGAGCTCCACGAACACGTCCTCTCTGTATGAGGTCTCGACACACACACACACACACACACTCACACGTACACACACACACACACACGTACACACACACACATACACACACACGTACACACACACATACACACACACGTACACACACATACACACACACGTACACACACAGACACACGTACATACACACACACACACACGTACACACACATACACACATATACACATGTATACACACACACACACATACACATGTACACACACACATACACACACACATGTACACACACATACACACACACATGTACACACACACATACACACACACATACACATGTACACACACACATACACACACACATACACACACACATGTACACACACATACACACACACATACACACATATACACATGTATACACACACACACACATACACATGTACACACACACATACACACACACATACACACACACATACACACACACATACACATGTACACACACACATACACACACACATACAAACACACACACACACACACACACACACACACACACACACACACACATACACACACATGTACACGTACACATTCATTATGTAAATATCTTTCTCAAAATTAATTATATTGTAATTTGTATATTTTCAGCTTTAGTGCTGCCAGCCCCTATATAAACCATTTATTATTATTATTATTATTATTATTATTATTATTATTACTATTATTATATACATACACACATACACACACACATACACATGTACACACACATATACACACGTATATATGGTGTTATTTTCTGAGGTTGATATTTCTATGTGCGTATGAGGGTGTGTGTGTACGTATGGAGTGTATTTATTATTGGCAACACTGCTTTTATTATTGGCAACAATTTTTTTTATTATTGCTAATACTTTTATTATTTGCAATACAGCTTTTAATATTGGCAACACTGTTTTTATTATTAACAACATTTTTTTTCATATTTTACTATTTTTAGCCAAAAATATCTTATATAAAGTAAAATTTCGTATCGTAAGAAATATTAACCTAAAGATAGACGATAAAATTATATATTAGATGCCATCAACAAATTGTTGATAGATAGATAAATAGACGAGTAATTAACGAAGAAATGGGACACTTTGGTAATATTTTACAATTTTTAGTCAAAAATATAATATATAAAGTGAAATTTCTCATCTTAGGAATAAGATAAATTGATAGATGTATAAACCATAAGATAGACAATAAAACTATCTATTAGATGCCATCAACAAATTTTCAATAGATAGATAAATAGACGAGTAATAAATGAATAAATTAAGAATTTTTTGTCATATTTTACAATTTTTAGTCAAAAATATATTATATAAAGTGAAATTTCTCATCTTAGGAAATAGATAAATAGATACATGTATATACGAAAAGATAGACAATAAAATTATCTATTAGATGCCATCAACAAATTGTTGATAGATAGATAAATAGACGAGTAATTAATGAAGAAATGGGACACTGGTAATATTTTACATTTTTTTATAAAAAAATATAATATATAAAGTGAAATTTCTCATCTTAGGAATAAGATAAATACATATATGTATAAACCAAACAATAGACAATAAAATTATCTATTAGATGCCATCAACAAATTGTCGATAAATAGATAAATAGACGAGTAATTAATGAAAAATGTGGGACACTTTGGTCATATTTTACTATTTTTAGTCAAAAATATATTATATAAAGTGAAAATTTTCGTCTTAGGTAATAGATAAATATATATATGTATATACCAAAAGATAGACAATAGAATTATCTATTAGATGCCATCAATAAATTTTCAATAGATATATAAATAGACGAGTAATAAATGAATAAATTAAGACATTTTTGTCATATTTTACAATTTTTTGTAAAAAAACATAATATATAAAGTGAAATTTCTCATCTTAGGAATAAGATAAATACATATATGTATAAACCAAACGATAGAAAATAAAATTATCTATTAGATGCCATCAACAAATTGTCGATAAATAGATAAATAGACGAGTAATTAACAAGAAAATTAAGACACTTGTCATATTTTGCTATTTTTTGTTAAAAATATATTATATAAAGTGAAATTTCTCATCTTAGGAAATATATAAATTGATACATGTATAAATGAAAAGATAGACAATAAAATTATCTATTAGATGCCATCAACATATTGTCGAAAAAAAGATAAATAGATGAGTCATAAAAAAGAAAATAAGACATTTTTGTCATATTTTACTATTTTTAGTCAAAAATATATTATATAAAGTGAAATTTCTCATCTTAGGAAATAGATAAATAGATACATGTATATACCAAAAGATAGACAATAAAATTATCTATTAGATGCCATCAATAAAATATCAATAGATAGATAAATAGATGAGTAATTAACGATAAAAGTGGGACACTTTGGTCATATTTTAATATTTTGAGTCAAAAATATATTATATAAAGTGAAATTTCTAATCTTAGGAAATAGATAAATTGATACATGTATATACGAAAAGATAGACAATAAAATGATCTATTTGATACCATCAACAAATTTTCCATAGATAGATAAATAGACGAGTAATAAATGAATAAATAAAGCCACTTTGGTCATATTTTACAATTTTGTCAAAAATATACTATATAAAGTGAAATAGATAAATTGATACATGTATATACGAAAAGATAGACAATAAAATTATCTATTAGATGTCAAGAACAAATTGTCGATAGATAGATAAATAGATGAGTAATAAATGAAATAATTAAGACACTTTTGTCATATTTTACAATTTTTAGTCAAAAATATATTATATAAAGTGAAATTTCTCATCATAAAAAATAGATAAATAGATACATGTATATACCAAAAGATAGACGATAAAATTATCTAATAGATGCCATCAACAAATTGTTGATAGATAGATAAATAGACGAGTAATTAATGAAGAAATGGGACACTTTGGTAATATTTTACAATTTTTAGTCAAAAATATATTATATAAAGTGAAATTTCTCATCTTAGGAAATAGATAAATAGATACATGTATATACCAAAAGATAGACAATAAGATTATCTATTAGATGCCATCAACAAATTGTCGATAGATAGATAAATAGATGAGTAATAAACACGAAAATAAGACACTTTTGTCATATTTTACTATTTTTAGTCAAAAATATATTATATAAAGTGAATTTTCGATTCTTAGGAAATAGATAAATAGATACATGTATATACCAAAAGATAGACGATAAAATTATCTATTAGATGCCATCAACAAATTGTTGATAGATAGATAAATAGACGAGTAATTAACGAAAAAAGTGGGACATTTTGGTCATATTTTACAATTTTTAGTCAAAAATATAATATATGAAGTGAAATTTCTCATCTTAGGAAATAGATAAATAGATACATGAAAAAACTAAAAGATAAACAATAAAATTATCTATTAGATGCCATCAACAAATTGTTAATATATAGATAAATAGACGAGTAATAAATGAAATAATTAAGACAATTTTGTCATATTTTACAATTTTTAGTCAAAAATATATTATATAAAGTGAAATTTCTCATCATAAAAATTAGATAAATAAATACATGTATATACCAAAAGATAGACGATAAAATTATCTAATAGATGCCATCAACAAATTGTTGATAGATAGATAAATAGACGAGTAATTAATGAAGAAATGGGACACTTTGGTAATATTTTACAATTTTTAGTCAAAATTATATAAAGTGAAATTTCTCATCTTAGGAAATAGATAAATAGATACATGAATATACCAAAAGATAGACAATAAAATTATCTATTAGATGCCATCAACAAATTATTGATAGATAGATAAATAGACGAGTAATTAACGAAAAAAGTGGGACATTTTGGTCATATTTTACAATTTTTAGTCAAAAATATAATATATGAAGTGAAATTTCTCATCTTAGGAAATAGATAAATGGATACATGAAAAAACCAAAAGATAGACAATAAAATTATCTATTAGATGCCATCAACAAATTGTCAATAGATAGATAAATATACGAGTAATAAATGAAACAATTAAGACAATTTTGTCATATTTTACAATTTTTAGTTAAAAATATATTATAATAAGTGAAATTTTTCATATTAGGAAATAGATAAATATAATACATGTACATACCAAAATATAGACGATTAAATTATTTATTAGATGACATCAACAAATTGTTGATAGATAGATAAATAGACGAGTAATAAACGAAATAATTAAGCCACATTGGTAATATTTTACTATTTTTAGTCAAAAATATAATATATAAAGTGACATTTCTCGTCTTAGGAAATAGATAAATGGATACATGTATAAACCAAAAAATCGATAATAAAATTATCTATTAGATGCCATCAACAAATTGTCGATAGATAAATAAATAGACAAGTAATAAATGAATAAATTAAGACACTTTTGTCATATTTTACAATTTTTAGTCTAAAATGTATTATATTAAGTGAAATTTCTCATTCTAGGAAATAGATAAATTGATACATGTATATACGAAAAGATAGACAATAAAATTATCTATTAGATGCCATCAACAAATTGTCAATAGATAGATAAATAGACGAGTAATAAATGAAACAATTAAGACACTTTGGTCATATTTTACTATTTTTAGTCAAAAGTTTATTAAATAAAGTAAAATTTCTCATCTTAGGTAATAGATAAATAGATATATGTATATACCAAAAGATAGACAATAAAATTATCTATTAGATGCCATCAACGAATTGTCAATTGATAGATAAATAGACGAGTAATAAATGAAACAATTAAGACATATTTGTCATATTTTACAATTTTTTGTAAAAAATATATTATATAAAGTGAAATTTCTCATCTTAGGAAATAGATAAATAGATACATGTAAATACCAAAATATAGACAATAAAATTATCTATTAGATGCCATCAACAAATTGTCGATAAATAGATAAATAAATGAGTAATTAACAAGAAAATTAAGATACTTTTGTCATATTTTACTATTTTTAGTTAAAAATATATTATATAAAGTGAAATTTCTCATCTTAGGAAATAGATAAATAGATACATGTATATACCAAAAGATAGACAATAAAATTATCTATTACATGCCATCAACAAATTGTCGATAGATAGATAAATAGACGAGTAATTAACGAAAAAATTGGGACACTTTGGTCATATTTTACTATTTTTAGTCAAAAATATATTATATAAAGAGGAAATTCTCATCTTAGGAAATAGATAAATATATATATGTATATACCAAAAGATAGACAATAGAATTATCTATGAGATGCCATCAACAAACTTTCAATAGATAGATAAATAGACGAGTACTAAATGAATAAATTAAGACATTTTTGTCATATTTTACCATTTTTAGTCAAAAATATATTATATAAAGTGAAATTTCTCATCTTAGGAAATAGATAAATAGATACATGAAAAAACTAAAAGATAAACAATAAAATTATCTATTAGATGCCATCAACAAATTGTTAATATATAGATAAATAGACGAGTAATAAATGAAATAATTAAGACAATTTTGTCATATTTTACAATTTTTAGTCAAAAATATATTATATAAAGTGAAATTTCTCATCATAAAAATTAGATAAATAAATACATGTATATACCAAAAGATAGACGATAAAATTATCTAATAGATGCCATCAACAAATTGTTGATAGATAGATAAATAGACGAGTAATTAATGAAGAAATGGGACACTTTGGTAATATTTTACAATTTTTAGTCAAAATTATATAAAGTGAAATTTCTCATCTTAGGAAATAGATAAATAGATACATGAATATACCAAAAGATAGACAATAAAATTATCTATTAGATGCCATCAACAAATTATTGATAGATAGATAAATAGACGAGTAATTAACGAAAAAAGTGGGACATTTTGGTCATATTTTACAATTTTTAGTCAAAAATATAATATATGAAGTGAAATTTCTCATTTTAGGAAATAGATAAATGGATACATGAAAAAACCAAAAGATAGACAATAAAATTATCTATTAGATGCCATCAACAAATTGTCAATAGATAGATAAATATACGAGTAATAAATGAAACAATTAAGACAATTTTGTCATATTTTACAATTTTTAGTTAAAAATATATTATAATAAGTGAAATTTTTCATATTAGGAAATGGATAAATATAATACATGTACATACCAAAATATAGACGATTAAATTATTTATTAGATGACATCAACAAATTGTTGATAGATAGATAAATAGACGAGTAATAAACGAAATAATTAAGACACATTGGTATATTTTACTATTTTTAGTCAAAAATATAATATATAAAGTGACATTTCTCGTCTTAGGAAATAGATAAATGGATACATGTATAAACAAAAAAATCGATAATAAAATTATCTATTAGATGCCATCAACAAATTGTCGATAGATAGATAAATAGACGAGTAATAAATGAAACAATTAAGAAATATTTGTCATATTTTACAATTTTTTGTAAAAAATATATTATATAAAGTGAAATTTCTCATCTTAGGAAATAGATAAATAGATACATGTAAATACCAAAATATAGACAATAAAATTATCTATTAGATGCCATCAACGAATTGTCAATTGATAGATAAATAGACGAGTAATAAATGAAACAATTAAGAAATATTTGTCATATTTTACAATTTTTTGTAAAAAATATATTATATAAAGTGAAATTTCTCATCTTAGGAAATAGATAAATAGATACATGTAAATACCAAAAGATAGACAATAAAATTATCAATTAGATGCCATCAACAAATTGTCGATAGATAGATAAATAGACGAGTAATTAACGAAAAAATTGGGACACTTTGGTCATATTTTACTATTTTTAGTCAAAAGTTTATTAAATAAAGTAAAATTTCTCATCTTAGGTAATAGATAAATAGATTTATGTATATACCAAAAGATAGACAATAAAATTATCTATTAGATGCCATCAACGAATTGTCAATTGATAGATAAATAGACGAGTAATAAATGAAACAATTAAGAAATATTTGTCATATTTTACAATTTTTTGTAAAAAATATATTATATAAAGTGAAATTTCTCATCTTAGGAAATAGATAAATAGATACATGTAAATACCAAAATATAGACAATAAAATTATCTATTTGATGCCATCAACAAATTATCGATAAATAGATAAATAGATGAGTAATTAACAAGAAAATTAAGATACTTTTGTCATATTTTACTATTTTTAGTTAAAAATATATTATATAAAGTGAAATTTCTCATCTTAGGAAATAGATAAATAGATACATGTATATACCAAAAGATAGACAATAAAATTATCAATTAGATGCCATCAACAAATTGTCGATAGATAGATAAATAGACGAGTAATTAACGAAAAAATTGGGACACTTTGGTCATATTTTACTATTTTTAGTCAAAAATATATTATATAAAGTGGAAATTCTCATCTTAGGAAATAGATAAATATATATATGTATATACCAAAAGATAGACAATAGAATTATCTATGAGATGCCATCAACAAACTTTCAATAGATAGATAAATAGACGAGTACTAAATGAATGAAGTAAGACATTTTTGTCATATTTTACCATTTTTAGTCAAAAATATATTATATAAAGTTAAATTTCTCATCTTAGGAAATAGATAAATAGATACATGTATAAACCAAACGATAGACAATAAAATTATCTATTAGATGCCATCAACAAATTGTCGATAAATAGATAAATAGACGAGTAATTAACAAGAAAATTAAGACATTTTTGTCATATTTTACTATTTTTAGTTAAAAATATATTATATAAAGTGAAATTTCTCATCATAAAAAATAGAAAAATAGATACATGTATATACCAAAAGATAGACGATAAAATTATCTAATAGATGCCATCAACAAATTGTTGATAGATAGATAAATAGACGAGTAATTAATGAAGAAATGGGACACTTTGGTAATATTTTACAATTTTTAGTCATAAATATAATATATAAAGTGAAATTTCGAATCTTAGGAATAAGATAAATACATATATGTATAGACCAAACGATAGACAATAAAATTATCTATTAGATGCCATCAACAAATTGTCGATAAATAGATAAATAGACGAGTAATTAACAAGAAAATTAAGACACTTTTGTCATATTTTACTATTTTTAGTTAAAAATATATTATATAAAGTGAAATATCTCATCTTAGGAAATAGATAAATAGATACATGTATATACTAAAAAATAGACAATAAAATTATCTATTAGATGCCATCAACAAATTGTCAATTGATAGACACATAGACGAGTAATAAATGAAACAATTAAGACATTTTTGTCATATTTTACAATTTTTAGTAAAAAATATATTATATAAAGTGAAATTTCTCATCTTAGGAAATAGATAAATAGATACATGTAAATACCAAAATATAGACAATAAAATTATCTATTAGAGGCCATCAACAAATTGTCGATAAATAGATAAATAGATGAGTAATTAACAAGAAAATTAAGACACTTTTGTCATATTTTACTATTTTAGTTAAAAATATATTATATAGAGTGAAATTTCTCATCTTAGGAAATAGATAAATAGATACATGTATATACCAAAATAAAGACAATAAAATTATCTAATAGATGCCATCAACAAATTGTCGATAGATAGATAAATAGACGAGTAATTAACGAAAAAAGTGGGACACTTTGGTCATATATTACTATTTTTAGTCAAAAATATATTATATAAAGTGGAAATTCTCATCTTAGGAAATAGATAAATATATATATGTATATACCAAAAGATAGACAATAGAATTATCTATGAGATGCCATCAACAAACTTTCAATAGATAGATAAATAGACGAGTACTAAATGAATAAATTAAGACATTTTTGTCATATTTTACCATTTTTAGTCAAAAATATATTATATAAAGTTAAATTTCTCATCTTAGGAAATAGATAAATAGATACATGTATAAACCAAACGATAGACAATAAAATTATCTATTAGATGCTATCAACAAATTGTCGATAAATAGATAAATAGACGAGTAATTAACAAGAAAATTAAGACACTTTGGTCATATTTTATAATTTTGTCAAAAATATATTATATAAAGTGACATTTCTCATCTTATGAAATAGATAAATTGATACATGTATATACGAAAAGATAGACAATAAAATTATCTATTAGATGCCATGAACAAATTGTCGATAGATAGATAAATTGATGAGTAATAAATTAAATAATTAAGACACTTATGTCATATTTTACAATTTTTAGTAAAATATATATTATATAAAGTGAAATTTCTCATCATAAAAAACAGATAAATAGATACATGTATATACCAAAAGATAGACGATAAAATTATCTAATAGATGCCATCAACAAATTGTTGATAGATAGATAAATAGACGAGTAATTAATGAAGAAATGGGACACTTTGGTAATATTTTACAATTTTTAGTCAAAAATATATTATATAAAGTGAAATTTCTCATCTTAGGAAATAGATAAATAGATACATGTATAAACCAAACAATAGACAATAAAATTATCTATTAGATGCCATCAACAAATTGTCGATAAATAGATAAATAGACGAGTAATTAACAAGAAAATTAAGACACTTTTGTCATATTTTACTATTTTTAGTTAAAATATATTATATAAAGTGAAATTTCTCATCTTAGGAAATAGATAGATAGATACATGTATATACCAAAAGATAGACAATAAAATTATCTATTAGATACCATCAACAAATTGTCGATAGATAGATAAATAGACGAGTAATTAACGAAAAATTGGGACACTTTGGTCATATTTTACTATTTTTAGTCAAAAATATATTACATAAAGTGAAATTTCAGATCTTAGGAAATCGATAAATTGATACATGTATATACCAAAAGATAGACAATAAAATTATCTATTAGATGCCATCAACAAATTATTGATAGATAAATAAATAGACGAGTAATTAATGAAGAAATGGGACACTTTGGTAATATTTTACAATTTTTTGTAAATAATATAATATATAAAGTGAATTTTCTCATCTTAGGAAATAGATAAATAGATACATGTATATACCAAAATATAGACAATAAAATTATCTATTAGATGCCATGAACAAATTGTTGATAGATAGATAAATAGACAAGTAATTAATGAAGAAATGGGACACTTTGGTCATATTTTACATTTTTTTGAATTTCTCATCTTAGGAAATAGATAAATAGATACATGTAGAAACCAAATGATAGACAATACAATTATCTATTAGATGCCATCAACAAATTGTCGATAAATAGATAAATAGACGAGTAATTAACAAGAAAATTAAGACACTTTTGTCATATTTTACTATTTTTAGTTAAAATATATTATATAAAGTGAAATTTCTCATCTTAGGAAATAGATAGATAGATACATGTATATACCAAAAGATAGACAATAAAATTATCTATTAGATACCATCAACAAATTGTCGATAGATAGATAAATAGACGAGTAATTAACGAAAAATTGGGACACTTTGGTCATATTTTACTATTTTTAGTCAAAAATATATTACATAAAGTGAAATTTCAGATCTTAGGAAATCGATAAATTGATACATGTATATACCAAAAGATAGACAATAAAATTATCTATTAGATGCCATCAACAAATTATTGATAGATAAATAAATAGACGAGTAATTAATGAAGAAATGGGACACTTTGGTAATATTTTACAATTTTTTGTAAATAATATAATATATAAAGTGAATTTTCTCATCTTAGGAAATAGATAAATAGATACATGTATATACCAAAATATAGACAATAAAATTATCTATTAGATGCCATGAACAAATTGTTGATAGATAGATAAATAGACAAGTAATTAATGAAGAAATGGGACACTTTGGTCATATTTTACATTTTTTTGAATTTCTCATCTTAGGAAATAGATAAATAGATACATGTAGAAACCAAATGATAGACAATACAATTATCTATTAGATGCCATCAACAAATTGTCGATAAATAGATAAATAGACGAGTAATTAACAAGAAAATTAAGACACTTTTGTCATATTTTACTATTTTTAGTTAAAATATATTATATAAAGTGAAATTTCTCATCTTAGGAAATAGATAGATAGATACATGTATATACCAAAAGATAGACAATAAAATTATCTATTAGATACCATCAACAAATTGTCGATAGATAGATAAATAGACGAGTAATTAACGAAAAATTGGGACACTTTGGTCATATTTTACTATTTTTAGTCAAAAATATATTATATAAAGTGAAATTTCTCATCTTAGGAAATAGATAAATTGATACATGTATATACAAAAAGATAGACAATAAAATTATCTATTAGATGCCATCAACATATTGTCGAAAGAAAGATAAATAGATGAGTAATAAAAAAGAAAATAAGACATTTTTGTCATATTTTACTATTTTTAGTCAAAAATATATTATATAAGGTAAAATTTCGAATCTGAGAAAATAGATAAATTGATACATGTATATACCAAAATATAGACAATAAAATTATCTATTAGATGCCATCGACAAATTGTCAATAGATCGATAAATAGACGAGTAATAAATGAAACAATTAAGACACTTTTTTCATATTTTTCTATTTTTAGTCAAAAAATATATTATATAAAGTGAAGTTTCTCATCTTAGAAAATATATAAAAAGATACATGTATATACCAAAAGATAGACAATAAAATTATCTATTAAATGCGATCAACAAATTGTCGATAGATAGATAAATAGACGAGTAATTAACGAAAAAAGTGGGACACTTTGGTCATATTTTACTATTTTTAGTTAAAATATATTATATAAAGTTAAATTTCTCATCTTAGGAAATAGATAAATATATATATGTATATACCAAAAGATAGACAATAGAATTATCTATTAGATCCCATCAACAAACTTTCAATAGATAGATAAATAGACTAGTAATAAATGAAACAATTAAGAGAATTTTGTCATATTTTACAATTTTTAGTTAAAAATATATTATAATAAGTGAAATTTCTCATATTAGGAAATAGATAAATATAATACATGTATATACCAAAAGATAGACGATTAAATTATTTATTAGATGACATCAACAAATTGTTGATAGATAGATAAATAGACGAGTAATAAACGAAATAATTAAGACACATTGGTAATATTTTACTATTTTTAGTCAAAAATATAATATATAAAGTGACATTTCTCATCTTAGGAAATAGATAAATTGATACATGTATAAACCAAAAGATCGATAATAAAATTATCTATTAGATGCCATCAACAAATTGTCGATAGATAAATAAATAGACGAGTAATAAATGAATAAATTAAGACACTTTTGTCATATTTTACAATTTTTAGTCTAAAATATATTATATAAAGTGAAATTTCTCATTCTAGGAAATAGATAAATTGATACATGTATATACAAAAAGATAGACAATAAAATTATCTATTAGATGCCATCAACAAATTGTCAATAGATAGATAAATAGACGAGTAATAAATGAAACAATTAAGACATTTTTGTCATATTTTACAATTTTTAGTAAAATATATATTATATAAAGTGAAATTTCTCATCTTAGGAAATAGATAAATAGATACATGTAAATACCAAAATATAGACAATAAAATTATCTATTAGATGCCATCAACAAATTGTCGATAAATAGATAAATCGATGATTAATTAACAAGAAAATTAAGACACTTTTGTCATATTTTACTATTTTTAGTTAAAAATATATTATATAAAGTGAAATTTCTCATCTTACGAAATAAATAAATAGATACATGTATATACCAAAAGATTGACAATAAAATTATTTATTAGATGCCATCAACAAATTGTCGATAGATAGATAAATAGATGAGTAATAAAAAAGAAAATAAGACACTTTTGTCATATTTTACTATTTTTAGTCAAAAATATATTATATAAAGTGAATTTTCGAATCTTAGGAAATAGATAAATAGATACATGTATATACCAAAAGATAGACGATAAATTATCTATTAGATGCCGTCAACAAGTTGTCAATAGATAGATAAATAGACGAGTAATAAATGAAACAATTAAGACACTTTGGTCATATTTTACTATTTTTAGTCAAAAAGTTTATTATATAAAGTAAAATTTGTCATCTTAGGAAATAGATAAATAGATATATGTATATACCAAAAGATAGACAATAAAATTATCTATTAGTTGCCATCAACAAATTGTCAATTAATATATAAATAGACGAGTAATAAATGAAACAATTAAGACATTTTTGTCATATTTTACAATTTTTAGTTAAAAATATATTATAATAAGTGAAATTTCTCATATTAGGAAATTGATAAATATAATACATGTATATACCAAAAGATAGACGATTAAATTATTTATTAGATGACATCAACAAATTGTTGATAGATAGATAAATAGACGAGTAATAAACGAAATAATTAAGACACATTGGTAATATTTTACTATTTTTAGTCAAAAATATAATATATAAAGTGACATTTCTCATCTTAGGAAATAGATAAATTGATACATGTATAAACCAAAAGATCGATAATAAAATTATCTATTAGATGCCATCAACAAATTGTCGATAGATAAATAAATAGACGAGTAATAAATGAATAAATTAAGACACTTTTGTCATATTTTACAATTTTTAGTCTAAAATATATTATATAAAGTGAAATTTCTCTTTCTAGGAAATAGATAAATTGATACATGTATATACGAAAAGATAGACAATAAAATTATCTATTAGATGCCATCAACAAATTGTCAATAGATAGATAAATAGACGAGTAATAAATGAAACAATTAAGACATTTTTGTCATATTTTACAATTTTTAGTAAAATATATATTATATAAAGTGAAATTTCTCATCTTAGGAAATAGATAAATAGATACATATAAATACCAAAATATAGACAATAAAATTATCTATTAGATACCATCAACAAATTGTCGATAAATAGATAAATAGATGAGTAATTAACAAGAAAATTAAGACACTTGTCATATTTTACAATTTTAAGTTAAAAATATATTATAATAAGTGAAATTTCTCATATTACGAAATAGATAAATATAATACATGTATATACCAAAAGATAGATGATTAAATTATTTATTAGATGACATCAACAAATTGTTGATAGATAGATAAATAGACGAGTAATAAACGAAATAATTAAGACACATTGGTAATATTTTACTATTTTTAGTCAAAAATATAATATATAAAGTGACATTTCTCATCTTAGGAAATAGATAAATAGATACATGTATAAACCAAAAGATCGATAATAAAATTATCTATTAGATGCCATCAACAAATTGTCGATAGATAAATAAATAGACGAGTAATAAATGAATAAATTAAGACACTTTTGTCATATTTTACAATTTTTAGTCTAAAATATATTATATAAAGTGAAATTTCTCGTTCTAGGAAATAGATAAATTGATACATGTATATACGAAAAGATAGACAATAAAATTATCTATTAGATGCCATCAACAAATTGTCAATAGATAGATAAATAGACGAGTAATAAATGAAACAATTAAGACATTTTTGTCATATTTTACAATTTTTAGTATGATATATAATATATAAAGTGAAATTTCTCATCTTAGGAAATAGATAAATAGATACATGTAAATACCAAAATATAGACAATAAAATTATCTATTAGATGCCATCAACAAATTGTCGATAGATAGATAAATAGACGAGTAATTAACGAAAAAAGTGGGACACTTCGGTCATATTTTACAATTTTTAGTCAAAAATATATTATATAAAGTGACATTTCTCATCTTATGAAATAGATAAATTGATACATATATATACGAAAAGATAGGCAATAAAATTATCTATTAGATGCCATCAACAAATTTGCCATAGATAGATAAATAGACGAGTAATATATGAATAAATAAAGACACTTTGGTCATATTTTACAATTTTTAGTCAAAAATATATTATATAAAGTGAAATTTCTCATCTTAGCAATAAGATAAATAGATACATGTATAAACCAAACGATAGACAATAAAATTATCTATTAGATACCATCAACAAATTGTCGATAAATAGATAAATAGACGAGTAATTAACAAGAAAATTAAGACATTTTTGTCATATTTTACCATTTTTAGTTAAAAATATATTATATAAAGTAAAATTTCTCATCTTATGAAATAGATAAATAGATACATGTATATACCAAATTATTGACAATAAAATTATCTATTAGATGCTATCAACAAATTGTCGATAGATAGATAAATAGACGAGTAATTAACAAAAAAAGTGGGACATTTGGTCATATTTTACTATTTTTAGTCAAAAATATATTATATATAGTTAAATTTCTCATCTTAGGAAATAGATAAATATATATATGTATATACCAAAAGATAGACAATAGAATTATCTATTAGATGCCATCAACAAACTTTCAATAGATAGATAAATAGACGAGTACTAAATGAATAAATTAAGACATTTTTGTCATATTTTACCATTTTTAGTCAAAAATATATTTAAAGTGAAATTTCTCATCTTAGGAAATAGATAAATAGATACATGTAAATACCAAAATATAGACAATAAAATTATCTATTAGATGCCATCAACAAATTGTCGATAGATAGATAAATAGACGAGTAATTAACGAAAAAAGTGGGACACTTTGGTCATATTTTACTATTTTTAGTTAAAAATATATTATATAAAGTGAAATTTCTCATCTTAGGAAATAGATAAATTGATTCATGTATATACAAAAAGATAGACAATAAAATTATCTATTAGATGCCATGAACAAATTGTCGATAGATATATAAATAGATGAGTAATAAATGAAATAATTAAGACACTTTTGTCATATTTTACAATTTTTAGTCCAAAATATATTATATAAAGTGAAATTTCTCATCATAAAAAATAGATAAATAGATACATGTATATACCAAAAGATAGACGATAAAATTATCAAATAGATGCCATCAACAAATTGTTGATAGATAGATAAATAGACGAGTAATTAATGAAAAAATGGGACACTTTGGTAATATTTTACAATTTTTAGTCAAAAATATATTATATAAAGTGAAATTTCTCATCTTAGGAAATAGATAAATAGATACATGTATATACCAAAAGATAGACAATAAAATTATCTATTAGATACCATCAACAAATTGTCGATAGATAGATAAATAGACGAGTAATTAACGAAAAAAGCGGGACACTTTGGTCATATTTTTTTATTTTTTAGTAAAAAATATATTATATAAAGTAAAATTTCTCATCTTAAAAAATAGATAAATAGATACATGTATATACCAAAAAATAGACGATAAAATTATCTATTTGATGCCATCAACAAATTGTCGATAGATAGATAAATAGATGAGTAATTAACAAGAAAATTAAGACACTTTTGTCATATTTTACTATTTTTAGTCAAAAATATATTATATAAAGTGAATTTTCGAATCTTAGGAAACAGATTAATAGATACATGTATATACCAAATGATAGACGATAAAATTATCTATTAGATGCCATCAACAAATTGTTGATAGATAGATAAATAGACGAGTAATTAACGAAAAAAAGTGGGACATTTTGGTCATATTTTACAATTTTTAGTCAAAAATATAATATATGAAGTGAAATTTCTCATCTTAGGAAATAGATGAATAGATACATGAAAAAACCAAAAGATAGACAATAAAATTATCTATTAGATGCCATCAACAAATTGTCAATATATTGATAAATAGACGAGTAATAAATGAAACAATTAAGACATTTTTGTCATATTTTACAATTTTTAGTAAAATATATATTATATAAAATGAAATTTCTCATCTTAGGAAATAGATAAATAGATACATGTAAATACCAAAATATAGACAATAAAATTATCTATTAGATGCCATCAACAAATTGTCGATAAATAGATAAATAGATGAGTAATTAACAAGAAAATTAAGACACTTTTGTCATATTTTACTATTTTTAGTTAAAAATATATTATATAAAGTGAAATTTCTCATCTTAGGAAATAGATAAATAGATACATGTATATACCAAAAGATAGACAATAAAATTATCTATTAGATGCCATCAACAAATTGTCGATAAATAGATAAATAGACGAGTAATTAACGAAAAAAGTGGAACACTTCGGTCATATTTTACAATTTTTAGTCAAAAATATATTATATAGAGTGACATTTCTCATCTTATGAAATAGATAAATTGATACATGTATATACTAAAAGATAGACAATAAAATTATCTATTAGATGCCATCAACAAATTTGCCGAAGATAGATAAATAGACGAGTAATAAATGAATAAATAAAGACACTTTGGTCATATTTTACAATTTTTAGTCAAAAATATATTATATAAAGTGACATTTCTCATCTTATAAAATAGATAAATTGATACATGTATATACGAAAAGATAGACAATAAAATTATCTATTAGATGCCATCAACAAATTGTTGATAAATAGATAACTAGATGAGTAATTAACAAGAAAATTAAGACACTTTTGTCATATTTTACTATTTTTTGTCAAAAATATATTATATAAAGTAAAATTTTTCATGTTGAAAAATAGATAAATAGATACATGTATATACCAAAAGATAGACGATAAAATTATCTAATAGATGCCATCAACAAATTGTTGATAGATAAATAAATAGACGAGTAATAAATAAATAATTAAGACACTTTTGTCATATTTTACAATTTTTAGTCAAAAATATATAATATAAAGTGAAATTTCTCCTCTTAAAAAATAAATAAATAGATACATGTATATAACAAAAGATAGACAATAAAATTATCTAATAGATGCCATCAACAAATTGTTGATAGATAGATAAATAGACGAGTAATTAATGAAGAAATGGGACACTTTGGTAATATTTTACATTTTTTTTCAAAAATATAATATATAAAGTGAAATTTCTCATCTTAGGAAATAGATAAATAGATACATGTATAAACCAAATGATAGACAATAAAATTATCTATTAGATGCCATCAACAAATTGTCGATAGATAGATAAATAGACGAGTAATTAACGAAAAATTTGGACACTTTAGTCATATTTTACTATTTTTAGTCAAAAATATATTATATAAAGTGAAATTTCTTCTCTTAGGAAATAGATAAATTGATACATGTATATACCAAAAGATAGACAATAAAATTATCTATTAGATGCCATCAACAAATTGCAAATAGATAGATAAATAGACGAGTAATAAATGAAACAATTAAGACACTTTTGTCATATTTTACAATTTTTAGTCAAAAATATATTATATAAAGTGAAATTTCTCCTCTTAAAAAATAAATAAATAGATACATGTATATACCAAAAGATAGACGATAAAAGTATCTAATAGATGCCATCAACAAATTGTTGATAGATAGATAAATAGACGAGTAATTAACGAAGAAATGGGACACATTGGTAATATTTTACATTTTTTTGTCAAAAATATAATATATAAAGTGAAATTTCTCATCTTAGGAAATAGATAAATAGATACATGTATAAACCAAACGATAGACAATAAAATTATCTATTCGATGTCATCAACAATTTGTCGATAAATAGGTAAATAGACGAGTAATTAACAAGAAAATTAAGACACTTTTGTAATATTTTAGTATTTTTAGTTAGAAATATATTATATAAAGTGAAATTTCTCATCTTGGGAAATAGATAAAAAGATATATGTATATACCAAAAGATAGACAATAAAATTATCTATTAGAAGCCATCAACAAATTGTCGATAAATAGATAAATAGACGAGTAATTAACAAGAAAATTAAGACATTTTTGTCATATTTTACTATTTTTAGTTAGAAATATATTATATAAAGTGAAATTTCTCATCTTGGGAAATAGATAAAAAGATATATGTATATACCAAAAGATAGACAATAAAATTATCTATTAGAAGCCATCAACAAATTGTCGATAAATAGATAAATAGACGAGTAATTAACAAGAAAATTAAGACATTTTTGTCATACTTTACTATTTTTAGTTAAAAATATATTATATAAAGTGAAATTTCTCATCTTAGGAAATAGATAAATAGATACATGTAAATACCAAAATATAGACAATAAAATTATCTATTAGATGCCATCAACAAATTGTCGATAAATAGATAAATAGATGAGTAATTAACAAGAAAATTAAGACATTTTTGTCATACTTTACTATTTTTAGTTAAAAATATATTATATAAAGTGAAATTTCTCATCTTAGGAAATAGATAAATAGATACATGTATATACTAAAATATAGACAATAAAATTATCTAATAGATGCCATCAACAAATTGTTGATAGATAGATAAATAGACGAGTAATTAATAAAGAAATGGGACACTTTGGTCATATTTTACATTTTTTTGTCAAAAATATAATATATAAAGTGAAATTTCTCATCTTAGGAAATAGATAAATAGATACATGTAAAAACCAAAAGATAGACAATAAAATTATCTATTAGATGCCATGAACAAATTGTTGATAGATAGATAAATAGACAAGTAATTAATGAAGAAATGGGACACTTTGGTCATATTTTACATTTTTTTGAATTTCTCATCTTAGGAAATAGATAAATAGATACATGTAAAAACCAAATGATAGACAATACAATTATCTATTAGATGCCATCAACAAATTGTCGATAGATAGATAAATAGATGAGTAATAAAAAAGAAAAGTAAGACACTTTTGTCATATTTTACAATTTTTAGTAAAAAATATATTATATAAAGTGAAATTTCGAATCTTAGGAAATAGATAAATAGATACATGTATAAACCAAAATATAGACGATAAAATTATCTATTAGATGCCATCAAAAAATTGTCGATAGATAGATAAATAGACGAGTACTTAACGAAAAATTGGGACACTTTGGTCATATTTTACTATTTTTAGTCAAAAATATATTATATAAAGTGAAATTTCTCATCTTAGGAAATAGATAAATTGATACATGTATATACAAAAAGATAGACAATAAAATTATCTATTAGATGCCATCAACATATTGTCGAAAGAAAGATAAATAGATGAGTAATAAAAAAGAAAATAAGACATTTTTGTCATATTTTACTATTTTTAGTCAAAAATATATTATATAAGGTAAAATTTCGAATCTGAGAAAATAGATAAACTGATACATGTATATACCAAAATATAGACAATAAAATTATCTATTAGATGCCATCGACAAATTGTCAATAGATAGATAAATAGACGAGTAATAAATGAAACAATTAAGACACTTTTTTCATATTTTTCTATTTTTAGTCAAAAAATATATTATATAAAGTGAAGTTTCTCATCTTAGAAAATATATAAAAAGATACATGTATATACCAAAAGATAGACAATAAAATTATCTATTAAATGCGATCAACAAATTGTCGATAGATAGATAAATAGACGAGTAATTAACGAAAAAAGTGGGACACTTTGGTCATATTTTACTATTTTTAGTTAAAATATATTATATAAAGTTAAATTTCTCATCTTAGGAAATAGATAAATATAAATATGTATATACCAAAAGATAGACAATAGAATTATCTATTAGATGCCATCAACAAACTTTCAATAGATAGATAAATAGACTAGTAATAAATGAAACAATTAAGAGAATTTTGTCATATTTTACAATTTTTAGTTAAAAATATATTATAATAAGTGAAATTTCTCATATTAGGAAATAGATAAATATAATACATGTATATACCAAAAGATAGACGATTAAATTATTTATTAGATGACATCAACAAATTGTTGATAGATAGATAAATAGACGAGTAATAAACGAAATAATTAAGACACATTGGTAATATTTTACTATTTTTAGTCAAAAATATAATATATAAAGTGACATTTCTCATCTTAGGAAATAGATAAATTGATACATGTATAAACCAAAAGATCGATAATAAAATTATCTATTAGATGCCATCAACAAATTGTCGATAGATAAATAAATAGACGAGTAATAAATGAATAAATTAAGACACTTTTGTCATATTTTACAATTTTTAGTCTAAAATATATTATATAAAGTGAAATTTCTCATTCTAGGAAATAGATAAATTGATACATGTATATACGAAAAGATAGACAATAAAATTATCTATTAGATGCCATCAACAAATTGTCAATAGATAGATAAATAGACGAGTAATAAATGAAACAATTAAGACATTTTTGTCATATTTTACAATTTTTAGTAAAATATATATTATATAAAGTGAAATTTCTCATCTTAGGAAATAGATAAATAGATACATGTAAATACCAAAATATAGACAATAAAATTATCTATTAGATGGCATCAACAAATTGTCGATAAATAGATAAATCGATGATTAATTAACAAGAAAATTAAGACACTTTTGTCATATTTTACTATTTTTAGTTAAAAATATATTATATAAAGTGAAATTTCTCATCTTACCAAATAAATAAATAGATACATGTATATACCAAAAGATTGACAATAAAATTATTTATTAGATGCCATCAACAAATTGTCGATAGATAGATAAATAGATGAGTAATAAAAAAGAAAATAAGACACTTTTGTCATATTTTACTATTTTTAGTCAAAAATATAATATATAAAGTGACATTTCTCATCTTAGGAAATAGATAAATTGATACATGTATAAACCAAAAGATCGATAATAAAATTATCTATTAGATGCCATCAACAAATTGTCGATAGATAAATAAATAGACGAGTAATAAATGAATAAATTAAGACACTTTTGTCATATTTTACAATTTTTAGTCTAAAATATATTATATAAAGTGAAATTTCTCTTTCTAGGAAATAGATAAATTGATACATGTATATACGAAAAGATAGACAATAAAATTATCTATTAGATGCCATCAACAAATTGTCAATAGATAGATAAATAGACGAGTAATAAATGAAACAATTAAGACATTTTTGTCATATTTTACAATTTTTAGTAAAATATATATTATATAAAGTGAAATTTCTCATCTTAGGAAATAGATAAATAGATACATGTAAATACCAAAATATAGACAATAAAATTATCTATTAGATACCATCAACAAATTGTCGATAAATAGATAAATAGATGAGTAATTAACAAGAAAATTAAGACACTTGTCATATTTTACAATTTTAAGTTAAAAATATATTATAATAAGTGAAATTACTCATATTACGAAATAGATAAATATAATACATGTATATACCAAAAGATAGATGATTAAATTATTTATTAGATGACATCAACAAATTGTTGATAGATAGATAAATAGACGAGTAATAAACGAAATAATTAAGACACATTGGTAATATTTTACTATTTTTAGTCAAAAATATAATATATAAAGTGACATTTCTCATCTTAGGAAATAGATAAATAGATACATGTATAGACCAAAAGATCGATAATAAAATTATCTATTAGATGCCATCAACAAATTGTCGATAGATAAATAAATAGACGAGTAATAAATGAATAAATTAAGACACTTTTGTCATATTTTACAATTTTTAGTCTAAAATATATTATATAAAGTGAAATTTCTCGTTCTAGGAAATAGATAAATTGATACATGTATATACGAAAAGATAGACAATAAAATTATCTATTAGATGCCATCAACAAATTGTCAATATATAGATAAATAGACGAGTAATAAATGAAACAATTAAGACATTTTTGTCATATTTTACAATTTTTAGTATGATATATAATATATAAAGTGAAATTTCTCATCTTAGGAAATAGATAAATAGATACATGTAAATACCAAAATATAGACAATAAAATTATCTATTAGATGCCATCAACAAATTGTCGATAGATAGATAAATAGACGAGTAATTAACGAAAAAAAGTGGGACATTTTGGTCATATTTTACAATTTTTAGTCAAAAATATAATATATGAAGTGAAATTTCTCATCTTAGGAAATAGATGAATAGATACATGAAAAAACCAAAAGATAGACAATAAAATTATCTATTAGATGCCATCAACAAATTGTCAATATATCGATAAATAGACGAGTAATAAATGAAACAATTAAGACATTTTTGTCATATTTTACAATTTTTAGTAAAATATATATTATATAAAATGAAATTTCTCATCTTAGGAAATAGATAAATAGATACATGTAAATACCAAAATATAGACAATAAAATTATCTATTAGATGCCATCAACAAATTGTCGATAAATAGATAAATAGATGAGTAATTAACAAGAAAATTAAGACACTTTTGTCATATTTTACTATTTTTAGTTAAAAATATATTATATAAAGTGAAATTTCTCATCTTAGGAAATAGATAAATAGATACATGTATATACCAAAAGATAGACAATAAAATTATCTATTAGATGCCATCAACAAATTGTCGATAAATAGATAAATAGACGAGTAATTAACGAAAAAAGTGGAACACTTCGGTCATATTTTACAATTTTTAGTCAAAAATATATTATATAAAGTGACATTTCTCATCTTATAAAATAGATAAATTGATACATGTATATACTAAAAGATAGACAATAAAATTATCTATTAGATGCCATCAACAAATTTGCCGAAGATAGATAAATAGACGAGTAATAAATGAATAAATAAAGACACTTTGGTCATATTTTACAATTTTTAGTCAAAAATATATTATATAAAGTGACATTTCTCATCTTATAAAATAGATAAATTGATACATGTATATACGAAAAGATAGACAATAAAATTATCTATTAGATGCCATCAACAAATTGTTGATAAATAGATAACTAGATGAGTAATTAACAAGAAAATTAAGACACTTTTGTCATATTTTACTATTTTTTGTCAAAAATATATTATATAAAGTAAAATTTTTCATCTTGAAAAATAGATAAATAGATACATGTATATACCAAAAGATAGACGATAAAATTATCTAATAGATGCCATCAACAAATTGTTGATAGATAAATAAATAGACGAGTAATAAATAAATAATTAAGACACTTTTGTCATATTTTACAATTTTTAGTCAAAAATATATAATATAAAGTGAAATTTCTCCTCTTAAAAAATAAATAAATAGATACATGTATATACCAAAAGATAGACAATAAAATTATCTAATAGATGCCATCAACAAATTGTTGATAGATAGATAAATAGACGAGTAATTAACGAAAAATTTGGACACTTTAGTCATATTTTACTATTTTTAGTCAAAAATATATTATATAAAGTGAAATTTCTTCTCTTAGGAAATAGATAAATTGATACATGTATATACCAAAAGATAGACAATAAAATTATCTATTAGATGCCATCAACAAATTGCAAATAGATAGATAAATAGACGAGTAATAAATGAAACAATTAAGACACTTTTGTCATATTTTACAATTTTTAGTCAAAAATATATTATATAAAGTGAAATTTCTCCTCTTAAAAAATAAATAAATAGATACATGTATATACCAAAAGATAGACAATAAAAGTATCTAATAGATGCCATCAACAAATTGTTGATAGATAGATAAATAGACGAGTAATTAACGAAGAAATGGGACACATTGGTAATATTTTATATTTTTTTGTCAAAAATATAATATATAAAGTGAAATTTCTCATCTTATGAAATAGATAAATAGATACATGTATAAACCAAACGATAGACAATAAAATTATCTATTCGATGTCATCAACAATTTGTCGATAAATAGGTAAATAGACGAGTAATTAACAAGAAAATTAAGACACTTTTGTAATATTTTAGTATTTTTAGTTAGAAATATATTATATAAAGTGAAATTTCTCATCTTGGGAAATAGATAAAAAGATATATGTATATACCAAAAGATAGACAATAAAATTATCTATTAGAAGCCATCAACAAATTGTCGATAAATAGATAAATAGACGAGTAATTAACAAGAAAATTAAGACATTTTTGTCATATTTTACTATTTTTAGTTAGAAATATATTATATAAAGTGAAATTTCTCATCTTGGGAAATAGATAAAAAGATATATGTATATACCAAAAGATAGACAATAAAATTATCTATTAGATGCCATCAACAAATTGTCGATAAATAGATAAATAGACGAGTAATTAACAAGAAAATAAAGACATTTTTGTCATACTTTACTATTTTTAGTTAAAAATATATTATATAAAGTGAAATTTCTCATCTTAGGAAATAGATAAATAGATACATGTATATACTAAAATATAGACAATAAAATTATCTAATAGATGCCATCAACAAATTGTTGATAGATAGATAAATAGACGAGTAATTAATAAAGAAATGGGACACTTTGGTCATATTTTACATTATTTTGTCAAAAATATAATATATAAAGTGAAATTTCTCATCTTAGGAAATAGATAAATAGATACATGTAAAAACCAAAAGATAGACAATAAAATTATCTATTAGATGCCATCAACAAATTGTCGATAAATAGATAAATAGACGAGTAATTAACAAGAAAATAAAGACAATTTTGTCATATTTTACTATTTTTAGTTAAAAATATATTATGTAAAGTGAATTTTCTCATCTTAGGAAATAGACAGATAGATACATGTATATACCAAAATATAGACAATAAAATTATCTATTAGATGCCATGAACAAATTGTTGATAGATAGATAAATAGACAAGTAATTAATGAAGAAATGGGACACTTTGGTCATATTTTACATTTTTTTGAATTTCTCATCTTAGGAAATAGATAAATAGATACATGTAAAAACCAAATGATAGACAATACAATTATCTATTAGATGCCATCAACAAATTGTCGATAGATAGATAAATAGATGAGTAATAAAAAAGAAAAGTAAGACACTTTTGTCATATTTTACAATTTTTAGTAAAAAATATATTATATAAAGTGAAATTTCGAATCTTAGGAAATAGATAAATAGATACATGTATCAACCAAAATATAGACGATAAAATTATCTATTAGATGCCATCAAAAAATTGTCGATAGATAGATAAATAGACGAGTACTTAACGAAAAATTGGGACACTTTGGTCATATTTTACTATTTTTAGTCAAAAATATATTATATAAAGTGAAATTTCTCATCTTAGGAAATAGATAAATTGATACATGTATATACAAAAAGATAGACAATAAAATTATCTATTAGATTCCATCAACATATTGTCGAAAGAAAGATAAATAGATGAGTAATAAAAAAGAAAATAAGACATTTTTGTCATATTTTACTATTTTTAGTCAAAAATATATTATATAAGGTAAAATTTCGAATCTGAGAAAATAGATAAACTGATACATGTATATACCAAAATATAGACAATAAAATTATCTATTAGATGCCATCGACAAATTGTCAATAGATAGATAAATAGACGAGTAATAAATGAAACAATTAAGACACTTTTTTCATATTTTTCTATTTTTAGTCAAAAAATATATTATATAAAGTGAAGTTTCTCATCTTAGAAAATATATAAAAAGATACATGTATATACCAAAAGATAGACAATAAAATTATCTATTAAATGCGATCAACAAATTGTCGATAGATAATAAATAGACGAGTAATTAACGAAAAAAGTGGGACACTTTGGTCATATTTTACTATTTTTAGTTAAAATATATTATATAAAGTTAAATTTCTCATCTTAGGAAATAGATAAATATATATATGTATATACCAAAAGATAGACAATAGAATTATCTATTAGATGCCATCAACAAACTTTCAATAGATAGATAAATAGACTAGTAATAAATGAAACAATTAAGAGAATTATGTCATATTTTACAATTTTTAGTTAAAAATATATTATAATAAGTGAAATTTCTCATATTAGGAAATAGATAAATATAATACATGTATATACCAAAAGATAGACGATTAAATTATTTATTAGATGACATCAACAAATTGTTGATAGATAGATAAATAGACGAGTAATAAACGAAATAATTAAGACACATTGGTAATATTTTACTATTTTTAGTCAAAAATATAATATATAAAGTGACATTTCTCATCTTAGGAAATAGATAAATTGATACATGTATAAACCAAAAGATCGATAATAAAATTATCTATTAGATGCCATCAACAAATTGTCGATAGATAAATAAATAGACGAGTAATAAATGAATAAATTAAGACACTTTTGTCATATTTTACAATTTTTAGTCTAAAATATATTATATAAAGTGAAATTTCTCATTCTAGGAAATAGATAAATTGATACATGTATATACGAAAAGATAGACAATAAAATTATCTATTAGATGCCATCAACAAATTGTCAATAGATAGATAAATAGACGAGTAATAAATGAAACAATTAAGACATTTTTGTCATATTTTACAATTTTTAGTAAAATATATATTATATAAAGTGAAATTTCTCATCTTAGGAAATAGATAAATAGATACATGTAAATACCAAAATATAGACAATAAAATTATCTATTAGATGCCATCAACAAATTGTCGATAAATAGATAAATAGATGAGTAATTAACAAGAAAATTAAGACACTTTTGTCATATTTTACTATTTTTAGTTAAAAATATATTATATAAAGTGAAATTTCTCATCTTACGAAATAAATAAATAGATACATGTATATACCAAAAGATTGACAATAAAATTATTTATTAGATGCCATCAACAAATGTCGATAGATAGATAAATAGATTAGTAATAAAAAAGAAAATAAGACACTTTTGTCATATTTTACTATTTTTAGTCAAAAATATATTATATAAAGTGAATTTTCGAATCTTAGGAAATAGATAAATAGATACATGTATATACCAAAAGATAGACGATAAATTATCTATTAGATGCCGTCAACAAGTTGTCAATAGATAGATAAATAGACGAGTAATAAATGAAACAATTAAGACATTTTTGTCATATTTTACAATTTTTAGTATGATATATAATATATAAAGTGAAATTTCTCATCTTAGGAAATAGATAAATAGATACATGTAAATACCAAAATATAGACAATAAAATTATCTATTAGATGCCATCAACAAATTGTCGATAGATAGATAAATAGACGAGTAATTAACGAAAAAAGTGGGACACTTCGGTCATATTTTACAATTTTTAGTCAAATATATATTATATAAAGTGACATTTCTCATCTTATGAAATAGATAAATTGATACATATATATACGAAAAGATAGGCAATAAAATTATCTATTAGATGCCATCAACAAATTTGCCATAGATTGATAAATAGACGAGTAATAAATGAATAAATAAAGACACTTTGGTCATATTTTACAATTTTTAGTCAAAAATATATTATATAAAGTGAAATTTCTCATCTTAGCAATAAGATAAATAGATACATGTATAAACCAAACGATAGACAATAAAATTATCTATTAGATACCATCAACAAATTGTCGATAAATAGATAAATAGACGAGTAATTAACAAGAAAATTAAGAC
This sequence comes from Petrolisthes manimaculis, assembly GCA_034508575.1. Classification (NCBI taxonomy): domain Eukaryota; kingdom Metazoa; phylum Arthropoda; class Malacostraca; order Decapoda; family Porcellanidae; genus Petrolisthes; species Petrolisthes manimaculis. The sequence goes on from JAWZYT010000365.1 coordinate 574,875, forward strand.
ATTTTTGTCATATTTTACCATTTTTAGTTAAAAATATATTATATAAAGTAAAATTTCTCATCTTAGGAAATAGATAAATAGATACATGTATATACCAAATTATTGACAATAAAATTATCTATTAGATTCTATCAACAAATTGTCGATAGATAGATAAATAGACGAGTACTAAATGAATAAATTAAGACATTTTTGTCATATTTTACCATTTTTAGTCAAAAATATATTATTTAAAGTGAAATTTCTCATCTTAGGAAATAGATAAATAGATACATGTAAATACCAAAATATAGACAATAAAATTATCTATTAGATGCCATCAACAAATTGTCGATAGATATATAAATAAACGAGTAATTAACGAAAAAAGTGGGACACTTTGGTCATATTTTACTATTTTTAGTTAAAAATATATTATATAAAGTGAAATTCCTCATCTTAGGAAATAGATAAATTGATTCATGTATATACAAAAAGATAGACAATAAAATTATCTATTAGATGCCATGAACAAATTGTCGATAGATATATAAATAGATGAGTAATAAATGAAATAATTAAGACACTTTTGTCATATTTTACAATTTTTAGTTCAAAATATATTATAAAAAGTGAAATTTCTCATCATAAAAAATAGATAAATAGATACATGTATATACCAAAAGATAGACGATAAAATTATCAAATAGATGCCATCAACAAATTGTTGATAGATAGATAAATAGACGAGTAATTAATGAAAAAATGGGACACTTTGGTAATATTTTAAAATTTTTAGTCAAAAATATATTATATAAAGTGAAATTTCTCATCTTAGGAAATAGATAAATAGATACATGTATATACCAAAAGATAGACGATAAAATTATCTATTAGATGCCATCAACAAATTGTCGATAGATAGATAAATAGACGAGTAATTAACGAAAAAAGCGGGACACTTTGGTCATATTTTTTATTTTTTAGTAAAAAATATATTATATAAAGTAAAATTTCTCATCTTAGGAAATAGATAAATAGATACATGTATATACCAAAAAATAGACGATAAAATTATCTATTAGATGCCATCAACAAATTGTCGATAGATAGATAAATAGATGAGTAATTAACAAGAAAATTAAGACACTTTTGTCATATTTTACTATTTTTAGTCAAAAATATATTATATAAAGTGAATTTTCGAATCTTAGGAAACAGATAAATAGATACATGTATATACCAAATGATAGACGATAAAATTATCTATTAGATGCCATCAACAAATTGTTGATAGATTGATAAATAGACGAGTAATTAACGAAAAAAAGTGGGACATTTTGGTCATATTTTACAATTTTTAGTCAAAAATATAATATATGAAGTGAAATTTCTCATCTTAGGAAATAGATGAATAGATACATGAAAAAACCAAAAGATAGACAATAAAATTATCTATTAGATGCCATCAACAAATTGTCAATATATCGATAAATAGACGAGTAATAAATGAAACAATTAAGACATTTTTGTCATATTTTACAATTTTTAGTAAAATATATATTATATAAAATGAAATTTCTCATCTTAGGAAATAGATAAATAGATACATGTAAATACCAAAATATAGACAATAAAATTATCTATTAGATGCCATCAACAAATTGTCGATAAATAGATAAATAGATGAGTAATTAACAAGAAAATTAAGACACTTTTGTCATATTTTACTATTTTTAGTTAAAAATATATTATATAAAGTGAAATTTCTCATCTTAGGAAATAGATAAATAGATACATGTATATACCAAAGGATAATAAATAAAATTATCTATTAGATGCCATCAACAAATTGTCGATAAATAGATAAATAGACGAGTAATTAACAAGAAAATTAAGACATTTTTGTCATATTTTACCATTTTTAGTTAAAAATATATTATATAAAGTAAAATTTCTCATCTTAGGAAATAGATAAATAGATACATGTATATACCAAATTATTGACAATAAAATTATCTATTAGATTCTATCAACAAATTGTCGATAGATAGATAAATAGACGAGTAATTAACAAAAAAAGTGGGACATTTGGTCATATTTTACTATTTTTAGTCAAAAATATATTATATATAGTTAAATTTCTCATCTTAGGAAATAGATAAATATATATATGTATATACCAAAAGATAGACAATAGAATTATCTATTAGATGCCATCAACAAACTTTCAATAGATAGATAAATAGACGAGTACTAAATGAATAAATTAAGACATTTTTGTCATATTTTACCATTTTTAGTCAAAAATATATTATTTAAAGTGAAATTTCTCATCTTAGGAAATAGATAAATAGATACATGTAAATACCAAAATATAGACAATAAAATTATCTATTAGATGCCATCAACAAATTGTCGATAGATATATAAATAAACGAGTAATTAACGAAAAAAGTGGGACACTTTGGTCATATTTTACTATTTTTAGTTAAAAATATATTATATAAAGTGAAATTCCTCATCTTAGGAAATAGATAAATTGATTCATGTATATACAAAAAGATAGACAATAAAATTATCTATTAGATGCCATGAACAAATTGTCGATAGATATATAAATAGATGAGTAATAAATGAAATAATTAAGACACTTTTGTCATATTTTACAATTTTTAGTTCAAAATATATTATAAAAAGTGAAATTTCTCATCATAAAAAATAGATAAATAGATACATGTATATACCAAAAGATAGACGATAAAATTATCAAATAGATGCCATCAACAAATTGTTGATAGATAGATAAATAGACGAGTAATTAATGAAAAAATGGGACACTTTGGTAATATTTTACAATTTTTAGTCAAAAATATATTATATAAAGTGAAATTTCTCATCTTAGGAAATAGATAAATAGATACATGTATAAACCAAAAGATCGATAATAAAATTATCTATTAGATGCCATCAACAAATTGTCGATAGATAAATAAATAGACGAGTAATAAATGAATAAATTAAGACACTTTTGTCATATTTTACAATTTTTAGTCTAAAATATATTATATAAAGTGAAATTTCTCGTGCTAGGAAATAGATAAATTGATACATGTATATACGAAAAGATAGACAATAAAATTATCTATTAGATGCCATCAACAAATTGTCAATAGATAGATAAATAGACGAGTAATAAATGAAACAATTAAGACATTTTTGTCATATTTTACAATTTTTAGTATGATATATAATATATAAAGTGAAATTTCTCATCTTAGGAAATAGATAAATAGATACATGTAAATACCAAAATATAGACAATAAAATTATCTATTAGATGCCATCAACAAATTGTCGATAGATAGATAAATAGACGAGTAATTAACGAAAAAAGTGGGACACTTCGGTCATATTTTACAATTTTTAGTCAAAAATATATTATATAAAGTGACATTTCTCATCTTATGAAATAGATAAATTGATACATATATATACGAAAAGATAGGCAATAAAATTATCTATTAGATGCCATCAACAAATTTGCCATAGATTGATAAATAGACGAGTAATAAATGAATAAATAAAGACACTTTGGTCATATTTTACAATTTTTAGTCAAAAATATATTATATAAAGTGAAATTTCTCATCTTAGCAATAAGATAAATAGATACATGTATAAACCAAACGATAGACAATAAAATTATCTATTAGATACCATCAACAAATTGTCGATAAATAGATAAATAGACGAGTAATTAACAAGAAAATTAAGACATTTTTGTCATATTTTACCATTTTTAGTTAAAAATATATTATATAAAGTAAAATTTCTCATCTTAGGAAATAGATAAATAGATACATGTATATACCAAATTATTGACAATAAAATTATCTATTAGATTCTATCAACAAATTGTCGATAGATAGATAAATAGACGAGTAATTAACAAAAAAAGTGGGACATTTGGTCATATTTTACTATTTTTAGTCAAAAATATATTATATATAGTTAAATTTCTCATCTTAGGAAATAGATAAATATATATATGTATATACCAAAAGATAGACAATAGAATTATCTATTAGATGCCATCAACAAACTTTCAATAGATAGATAAATAGACGAGTACTAAATGAATAAATTAAGACATTTTTGTCATATTTTACCATTTTTAGTCAAAAATATATTATTTAAAGTGAAATTTCTCATCTTAGGAAATAGATAAATAGATACATGTAAATACCAAAATATAGACAATAAAATTATCTATTAGATGCCATCAACAAATTGTCGATAGATATATAAATAAACGAGTAATTAACGAAAAAAGTGGGACACTTTGGTCATATTTTACTATTTTTAGTTAAAAATATATTATATAAAGTGAAATTCCTCATCTTAGGAAATAGATAAATTGATTCATGTATATACAAAAAGATAGACAATAAAATTATCTATTAGATGCCATGAACAAATTGTCGATAGATATATAAATAGATGAGTAATAAATGAAATAATTAAGACACTTTTGTCATATTTTACAATTTTTAGTTCAAAATATATTATAAAAAGTGAAATTTCTCATCATAAAAAATAGATAAATAGATACATGTATATACCAAAAGATAGACGATAAAATTATCAAATAGATGCCATCAACAAATTGTTGATAGATAGATAAATAGACGAGTAATTAATGAAAAAATGGGACACTTTGGTAATATTTTACAATTTTTAGTCAAAAATATATTATATAAAGTGAAATTTCTCATCTTAGGAAATAGATAAATAGATACATGTATATACCAAAAGATAGACAATAAAATTATCTATTAGATACCATCAACAAATTGTCGATAGATAGATAAATAGACGAGTAATTAACGAAAAAAGCGGGACACTTTGGTCATATTTTTTATTTTTTAGTAAAAAATATATTATATAAAGTAAAATTTCTCATCTTAGGAAATAGATAAATAGATACATGTATATACCAAAAAAATAGACGATAAAATTATCTATTAGATGCCATCAACAAATTGTCGATAGATAGATAAATAGATGAGTAATTAACAAGAAAATTAAGACACTTTTGTCATATTTTACTATTTTTAGTCAAAAATATATTATATAAAGTGAATTTTCGAATCTTAGGAAACAGATAAATAGATACATGTATATACCAAATGATAGACGATAAAATTATCTATTAGATGCCATCAACAAATTGTTGATAGATTGATAAATAGACGAGTAATTAACGAAAAAAAGTGGGACATTTTGGTCATATTTTACAATTTTTAGTCAAAAATATAATATATGAAGTGAAATTTCTCATCTTAGGAAATAGATGAATAGATACATGAAAAAACCAAAAGATAGACAATAAAATTATCTATTAGATGCCATCAACAAATTGTCAATATATCGATAAATAGACGAGTAATAAATGAAACAATTAAGACATTTTTGTCATATTTTACAATTTTTAGTAAAATATATATTATATAAAATGAAATTTCTCATCTTAGGAAATAGATAAATAGATACATGTAAATACCAAAATATAGACAATAAAATTATCTATTAGATGCCATCAACAAATTGTCGATAAATAGATAAATAGATGAGTAATTAACAAGAAAATTAAGACACTTTTGTCATATTTTACTATTTTTAGTTAAAAATATATTATATAAAGTGAAATTTCTCATCTTAGGAAATAGATAAATAGATACATGTATATACCAAAGGATAATAAATAAAATTATCTATTAGATGCCATCAACAAATTGTCGATAAATAGATAAATAGACGAGTAATTAACGAAAAAAGTGGAACACTTCGGTCATATTTTACAATTTTTAGTCAAAAATATATTATATAAAGTGACATTTCTCATCTTATGAAATATATAAATTGATACATGTATATACTAAAAGATAGACAATAAAATTATCTATTAGATGCCATCAACAAATTTGCCGAAGATAGATAAATAGACGAGTAATAAATGAATAAATAAAGACACTTTGGTCATATTTTACAATTTTTAGTCAAAAATATATTATATAAAGTGACATTTCTCATCTTATAAAATAGATAAATTGATACATGTATATACGAAAAGATAGACAATAAAATTATCTATTAGATGCCATCAACAAATTGTTGATAGATAGATAAATAGATGAGTAATAAATGAAATAATTAAGACACTTTTGTCATATTTTACAATTTTTGGTCAAAAATATAATATATAAAGTGAAATTTCTCTTTTTAGCAATAAGATAAATAGATACATGTATAAACTAAACGATAGACAATAAAATTATCTATTAGATGCCATCAACAAATGGTCGATAAATAGATAAATAGATGAGTAATTAACAAGAAAATTAAGACATTTTTGTCATATTTTACCATTTTTAGTTAAAAATATATTATATAAAGTGAAATTTCTCATCTTAGGAAATAGATAAATAGATACATGTATATACCAAAAGATAGACAATAAAATTATATATTCGATGCTATCAACAAATTGTCGATAGATAGATAAATAGACGAGTAATTAATAAAAAAAAGTGGGACACTTTGGTCATATTTTACTATTTTTAGTCAAAAATATATTATATAAAGTTAAATTTCTCATCTTAGGAAATAGATAAATATATATATGTATATACCAAAAGATAGACAATAGAATTATCTATTAGATGCCATCAACAAACTTTCAATAGATAGATAAATAGACGAGTAATAAATAAAACAATTAAGACAATTTTGTCATATTTTACTATTTTTAGTCAAAAATATATTATATAAAGTGAAATTTCTCGTATTAGGAAATAGATAAATAGATACATGTATATACCAAAAGATAGACGATTAAATTATTTATTAGATGACATCAACAAATTGTTGATAGATAGATAAATAGACGAGTAATAAACGAAATAATTAAGACACATTGGTAATATTTTACTATTTTTAGTCAAAAATATAATATATAAAGTGACATTTCTCATCTTAGGAAATAGATAAATCGATACATGTATAAACCAAAAGATCGATAATAAAAATTATCTATTAGATGCCATCACCAAATTGTCGATAGATAAATAAATAGACGAGTAATAAATGAATAAATTAAGACACTTTTTTCATATTTTACCATTTTTAGTCAAAAATATATTATATAAAGTGAAATTTCTCATTCTAGGAAATAGATAAATTGATACATGTATATACGAAAAGATAGACAATAAAATTATCTATTAGATGCCATCAACAAATTGTCAATAGATAGATAAATAGACGAGTAATAAATGAAACAATTAAGACACTTTGGTCATATTTTACTATTTTTTGGCAAAAGTTTATTTTATAAAGTAAAATTTCTCATCTTAGGAAATAGATAAATAGATATATGTATATACCAAAAGATAGACAATAAAATTATCTATTAGATGCCATCAATAAATTGTCAATAGATAGATAAATAGACGAGTAATAAATGAAAAAATTAAGACATTTTTGTCATATTTTACAATTTTTAGTAAAATATATATTATATAAAGTGAAATTTCTCATCTTAGGAAATAGATAAATAGATACATGTAAATACCAAAATATAGACAATAAAATTATCTATTAGATGCCATCAACAAATTGTCGATAAATAGATAAATAGATGAGTAATTAACAAGAAAATTAAGACACTTTTGTCATATTTTACTATTTTTAGTTAAAAATATATTATATAAAGTGAAATTTCTCATCTTAGGAAATAGATAAATAGATACATGTATATACCAAAATATAGACAATAAAATTATCTATTAGATGACATCAACAAATTGTCGATAGATAGATAAATAGACGAGTAATTAACGATAAAAGTGGGACACTTTGGTGATATTTTTTATTTTTTAGTAAAAAATATATTATATAAAGTGAAATTTCTCATCTTAAGAAATAGATAAATTGATACATGTATATACAAAAAGATAGACAATAAAATTATCTATTAGATGCCATTGACAAATTGTCGATAAAAGATAAATAAACGAGTAATTAACAAGAAAATTAAGACACTTTTGTCATATTTTACTATTTTTAGTTAAAAATATATTATATAAAGTGAAATTTCTCATCTTAGGAAATAGATAAATAGATACATGTATATACCAAAAAATAGACAATTAAATTATCTATTAGATGCCATCAACAAATTGTCGATAGATAGATAAATAAACGAGTAATTAACAAGAAAATTAAGACACTTTTGTCATATTTTACTATTTTTAGTTAAAAATATATTATATAAAGTGAAATTTCTCATCTTAGGAAATAGATAAATAGATACATGTGTATACCAAAAAATAGACAATTAAATTATCGATTAGATGCCATCAACAAATTGTCGATAGATAGATAAATAGACGAGTAATTAACGAAAAATTGGGACACTTTGGTCATATTTTACTATTTTTAGTCAAAAATATATTATATAAAGTGAAATTTCTCATCTTAGGAAATGGATAAATTGATACATGTATATACGAAAAGATAGACAATAAAATTATCTATTAGATGTCATCAACAAATTGTCGATAGATAGATAAATAGATGAGTAATAAACAAGAAAATAAGACACTTTTGTCATATTTTACTATTTTTAGTCAAAAATATATTATATAAAGTGAATTTTCGAATCTTAGGAAACAGATAAATAGATACATGTATATACCAAATGATAGACGATAAAATTATCTATTAGATGCCATCAACAAATTGTTGATAGATAGATAAATAGACGAGTAATTAACGAAAAAAGTGGGACATTTTGGTCATATTTTACAATTTTTAGTCAAAAATATAATATATGAAGTGAAATTTCTCATCTTAGGAATTAGATAAATAGATACATGAAAAAAACAAAAAATAGACAATAAGATTATCTATTAGATGCCATCAACAAATAGTCGATAGATATATAAATAGACGAGTAATAAATGAATAAATTAAGACACTTTTGTCATATTTTACAATTTTGTCAAAAATATATTATATAAAGTGAAATTTCTCATCTTAGGAAATAGATAAATTGATACATGTATATACCAAAAGATAGACAATAAAATTATCTATTAGATGCCATGAACAAATTGTCGATAAATATATAAATAGATGAGTAATAAATGAATTAATTAAGACACTTTTGTCATATTTTACAATTTTTAGTCCAAAATATATTATATAAAGTGAAATTTCTCATCATAAAAAATAGATAAATAGATACATGTATATACCAAAAGATAGACGATAAAATTATCAAATAGATGCCATCAACAAATTGTTGATAGATAGATAAATAGACTAGTAATTAATGAAAAAATGGGACACTTTGGTAATATTTTACAATTTTTAGTCAAAAATATATTATATAAAGTGAAATTTCTCATCTTAGGAAATAGATAAATAGATACATGTATATACGAAAAGATAGACAATAAAATGATCTGTTAGATGCCATCAACAAATTGTCGATAGATAGATATATAGACGAGTAATTAACGAAAAAAGCGGGACACTTTGGTGATATTTTTTATTTTTTAGTAAAAAATATATTATATAAAGTGAAATTTCTCATCTTAAGAAATAGATAAATTGATACATGTATATACAAAAAGATAGACAATAAAATTATCTATTAGATGCCATTGACAAATTGTCGATAAAAGATAAATAAACGAGTAATTAACAAGAAAATTAAGACACTTTTGTCATATTTTACTATTTTTAGTTAAAAATATATTATATAAAGTGAAATTTCTCATCTTAGGAAATAGATAAATAGATACATGTATATACCAAAAAATAGACAATTAAATTATCTATTAGATGCCATCAACAAATTGTCGATAGATAGATAAATAAACGAGTAATTAACAAGAAAATTAAGACACTTTTGTCATATTTTACTATTTTTAGTTAAAAATATATTATATAAAGTGAAATTTCTCATCTTAGGAAATAGATAAATAGATACATGTGTATACCAAAAAATAGACAATTAAATTATCGATTAGATGCCATCAACAAATTGTCGATAGATAGATAAATAGACGAGTAATTAACGAAAAATTGGGACACTTTGGTCATATTTTACTATTTTTAGTCAAAAATATATTATATAAAGTGAAATTTCTCATCTTAGGAAATGGATAAATTGATACATGTATATACGAAAAGATAGACAATAAAATTATCTATCAGATGTCATCAACAAATTGTCGATAGATAGATAAATAGATGAGTAAAAAATGAAATAATTAAGACACTTTTGTCATATTTTACTATTTTTAGTCAAAAATATATTATATAAAGTGAATTTTCGAATCTTAGGAAACAGATAAATAGATACATGTATATACCAAATGATAGACGATAAAATTATCTATTAGATGCCATCAACAAATTGTTGATAGATAGATAAATAGACGAGTAATTAACGAAAAAATTGGGACATTTTGGTCATATTTTACAATTTTTAGTCAAAAATATAATATATGAAGTGAAATTTCTCATCTTAGGAATTAGATAAATAGATACATGAAAAAAACAAAAGATAGACAATAAGATTATCTATTAGATGCCATCAACAAATAGTCGATAGATATATAAATAGACGAGTAATAAATGAATAAATTAAGACACTTTTGTCATATTTTACAATTTTATCAAAAATATATTATATAAAGTGACATTTCTCATCTTAGGAAATAGATAAATTGATACATGTATATACGAAAAGATAGACAATAAAATTTTCTATTAGATGCCATCAACAAATTGTCGATAGATAGATAAATAGACGAGTAATAAATGAAATAATTAAGACACTTTTGTCATATTTTACAATTTTTAGTCAAAAATATAATATATAAAGTGAAATTTCTCATCTTAGGAATAAGATAAATAGATACATGTATAAACCAAACGATAGACAATAAAATTATCTATTAGATGCCATCAACAAATTGTCGATAAATAGATAAATAGACGAGTAATTAACAAGAAAATTAAGACATTTTTGTCATATTTTACTATTTTTAGTTAAAAATATATTATATAAAGTGAAATTTTTCATCTTATTAAATAGATAAATTGATTTGAGGTTTGAGGTTGAACCCAAAACCTCACCTAAAAATTAAAAAATAAATATATATAAATGAAAGAATGAATGAATGAATGAATGATATTTTTTTTATTCACATGCTTTTTTTCTAGACTATATAATTTTTAATAGTTACAGTGACACACATGTATGGTAACACTGGTAACCAATATGGTAACACTGCTAATGTGGATTTGAACAGAGAAGTATCAGCCAAGGTTTGTTTATATTATAATTTTCCTTTATAATTAATGTTTATGTGTATTTACAAGTCTATATAATATCAGTTTATAATAATAATAACATAATAGTACCATAAATAACTGTTATTATATATTAATATTGTAATTAATTATTATTATGTGCATAGAACACTGTTTTGAAACAAATAATGGGTATCTATTTAAACTAACACTGTTTTGAAACAAATAATTCGTTTTTATTTAAACTAACACTGTTTTGAAACAAGGTGCTGCTTGTTGACATAAGTTTTCTGTATGTATCTTTTCTATTGTTGGTGTGTTTGTATGTGTGTACGGGTACAGTACAGTATTACAGTACAGTATTACAGTACAGTATTACAGTACGGTAGGCCTATGGTATTTTATAATCTACCAGTACGGTATGAAATTATGGTATGATAATTCTTGTTAAGTACGAATACCAAAATATGTTACTTTTTGGTGATTTTTCCGTACCCTTTCCGTACTTTATTTAAATTGGAATATACATACATAGAATAAATGTGCTGAATTGTACCGAAAAAGTGCTAAATTGTAGCAGTACAGTACAGTACAGTATGGTACTGTAAGGTACATTACAGTATGGTACAGTATGGTACGTGTAAAGTGTACTATATTGTACTACAGCTAACACAAAAGAAATCGTCACACCAGTTGAAATCCGTAACCACGGATAATTTACTAACCTTATAATATTATTTAGGATGATTGAAACAAATGTTTTTTATGTCATGAAGCCTGTCCCCCTATTCCTGCACCCCCCAGTCACCCTCCAAGCCTGTCCCCTTCTCCCACACCCCCTTAACCTATTGAGTCTAGTTTTAAAAGGTTTGAACATCACAGTTGTCAAAGCTCTGCTAGTTTATTAATCCTGCAATTTGATCAGGACACAACTTCTGACCCCCAGTGTACATAAGGCCATCTGTGCTTATCTGGTTGGTACCACAATGAATTCAGTGGTATTGTGGTTGGGTGAAGGTAACTAATTATTGACCCCCAGTGAACTGTACCAGTATTACCCCAACCCTGCAAGGTGTGGTCAGTTACTAATGATTTTATTGTTTACAGGTTACTTGAGTGTGTTGAGCAGCTTGGTCCACTACTATTGGTACCATGATCCTGACCAGATGTGAAAATAATGCTTGTGTTAGTTAATGTTTAAACAAACCGGTGGAAGTGGTGGAATATTAGTGGTGCTAAGAAAGTTATCAAGAATGTAGGGGAGATCAAGTGATTGAGATCTGCCATGTGTCTTCAGATTAAAACCCAACACAAATCTTCTCATTGTTAAGGTGAGGATTACATGCTGTTATACCATTGCTAGTAACTGTGGTGGTCTATATGTTATTGTTGAAATACTTGCATCAAAGTAATCTATGTCAATGTCTACATGAAACATTGTAATGGCAGAAACCAAAAATTGCACTGGTTTAAGATTTTACAGTGTAACATTGACCTTTTTAGAATGTACAGTTGCCAAAAAAGGTACTGCAACACCTATTGATACAACTTTAAATATATTAATGTCCATAGTTGTTTGTAGGGATTATAAGTATGTATTACAGAAGGATATGTATATTTCCTTCTGTTATACATGCTTATAGTCCATATACAAATAGTTGTGGATATTACTATGGTTAAAGTTCTATCAAGATTTGTCGCAATACCTTTTTTGGCAACTGTACACCAGTGTAATACCATATTTTGTTGAAATAGGGTCAAATTTAACTGCCCTTTTTGAAATGTCTACCAGTTATGCACTATATGACAAGGTAATTGAATTTTCAGGTTAGTTAACAGGTTGTAGGAGCCTCACTGGAGCATCACTACGAGGAACCCTACAGTGAGTGTTAAAAACATTGTCAGGTCGGTTTATAGAGGTGCGGGAGTAGGGGACACACACACACACACACACACACACACACACACACACCTGTGAATCCTGTGAAGAAGTTGGAAGCAATCAGCCCCGCTAGACATGGTGCTGTGCTTCGGGGTCGCGATGGGTTGCCTCCCCTGGGTAAGTGAAGTCGCCGTCCGCCCGTCGAAGAGCCAACCAGTCTATTATTGAGTTGGTTGGGGCACGGGAGTTGTAGTGAGGGAGATGTGGCTCGTCCGGTACATCTTGTAGAAATTGGTCAAGTCTTGATTTAAAGTGGTGAAGGGTGACGTTGGTGAGGGCTGGTATTGTTGTGGTAGTGAGTTGAAGAGCGCTGGACCACGTATGGAAAAGGAATTGCTCCTAAGCGTCTTCACTCTTGTTAGGGCCCGAGGGTGAACTCTACCTATGTTGCAGAGTTGACCTAGTCGTTGGTGCTCGTGGAAGCGTAGGTCTATGTCATTGGAACATAGGCCCTGCATTGTCTTCCAGACATAGAGAATCAGGTATCGTTCTCTACGCCGCTCCAGAGAGTACAGTTTGAGGGTATTGATTCGCCCCCAATAGTTTAGATTTTTTACAGTTGATATGCGGTAAGTAAATGATCTTTGTACCGATTCAAGTGCATGGATATCCCCAGTTCTCCAAGGGGACCACAACTGGCAGCAATATTCCAACAAGGGGACAACCAGCGATTTGTACAAGGTCAACATCGGAAAGGGGTCTCTTGTCTTGAAGGTGCGGAGTATCCAACCCAGTTGACCACGCGCTTTTTTCACTATATATTGGTAATGTGTAATGAAAATGTAGCGTCGTTTGAGAGGCAGACACCAAGGTCTCTGACGCAGGGCTGGGTAACAATGATGGAGCCATCAGGTGCTTCATAGGATGCATTTGGTAGTTAGGTTGGTGTTGTTGAATATCTAAGATGGTCGAATTTGTTATTATTAAATTTCATGTTATTGATGTTGGCCCATTTATATATTTCCTCTAGATCATTTTGTAGGAGGACAGCATCTTCATTAGTATTAATAACTTTAGTGATTCGCGTGTCATCAGCGAAAGAAGTGACGGTGGAGTTGGTGATGTTTGAGTCTATGTCGTGGATGTGGACAAGAAACAGTAGTGGTCCCAGGACAGAGCCTTGAGGAACACCACTCAGGACAGACGACACAGACGACATGGCTCCACTGACAGCGACAAATTGGGTTCTGTTGGTTAAAAATGCAGATATCCAAAGACCGAGTTGACCGGAGATTCCCAGGTTGCGCAGCTTATGGAGCAGAACCCCGTGGTCAACCTTGTCGAAAGCCTTTGAAAAGTCAAGGTACACTACATCAATCATAGTATTAAGTTCAAGGGAGGTGATGAGCCGATCGTGATGAGCAAGAAGTTGAGATAGACACGATCGACCTCTCCTGAAACCATGTTGTCCATCATTCATTTTGTTTGAGTCTTCGAGATATGTAGTGATTTTCTTGGTGATTATTTTTTCAAGTACTTTGATGATGTGCGAGGTGAGAGCTATGGGCCTATAGTTATTTGCCTCACCTCACGAACCTCCTTTAAAAACTGGGGTGATTTTCGCCGATCTGAGGAGTTGTGGCGCGATACCAGTAGCAAGGGAGTTTCGGTAAAATATGAGCAGTGGCTTTGCCAACATATCCGCACATCTTTTGAGAAAGATTGCTGGTATATGGTCAGGGCCGGCCGCTGAATTGTTGCTTAGAGTTTTAATGGCTTCAATTATGTCAGTAGTGTTAATGGTGATGTTGTGAAGTTGTTGGTCTTGGTTGGCTTGGTCTGTAGACGTGAAGAAATCTACTGGGCAGTTGATAGTTTTTTCTTGAAGTGGTATGCTAAAAACTGTTTCGTATTGTTTTCTTATTAGATCACTTATTTCTTGGGGGTCAGTTATTGTCTTGTCACCTTCCTTAAGAGGACCAACAGGGGTCTTTATTTTTGACTTCTTAAAGGCGTATGTATAGAAATATTTTGGGTTTTCTTTTATACTTTTCACAGCCATTGCTTCTTTGTGAACAAGCTCACATGTGGTGGAATCTACTAGGGCTGCATTTATGCCTGAAATTTGCTCGGTTAATCGTTCAAATCTGTCGTTGTTCGTAGTTTTGTTCAATTTCTTTTTTAATTTTCCTCTTTTTCTCATGAGAAGCCTTTTGTCCTTTGGTATTATTGAATACTTGGTAATTCTGTTTGACCTCGGTGGTACATTTTGAATCGAGGCTTTTAGAAAAGTGTCCAGTATTAGGTTTAGTTGGTCGTTAGGGTTGAGGTGGTCAAGGGAGGTGGACCAGTCAGTTGAGTTAAGGAACTCACATAAACCATCCCATGACATGTCTTGACTAAAAAAATTTAGGTCAGAGAAGTTGGTAGGTAATTCACATACTTTAGTAAAGTTTGGTTCTGTCACTGAAGATTTTATGTTAATGGTGATTTTGATCAAATTATGATCGCTCAGGTTGGTTATTAATACTTCATGGTTGTATATTAGGTCCTCGTTGTTGGTAAAAAACAAGTCAAGGATGTTGTTTTGACGAGTTGGAGTTGTAATTACTTGGGTAAGGAAGAAGTCTTGGACAAAAGATTGTAGATGGAGTGCCTGGGATCGGTCACTGGATGAGCCTCTGTTAATGGAGTCCGTGGACCAATCTATAATGGGTAGATTAAAATCTCCCGTAATTATGAGCGTAGGTTGGGGAGTAAAGGTATCAAGTAGAGCACGAATGGCATTGATGGTTTCGAGAAAGGCTTCGATGGGGCAGTCTGGTGGACGATAAATGATGGTGAAGATGAGGTCTAACTTCTTTATATAGATGAGTTGGGCCTCAGTATATGAGTTTGACTTGGAAAAGAGAACTTGGGTATCAGGTGTAAGTTCTTCTCTTATATATGTAATGACACCACCTTTCTTTCTGTTAGTGCGGTCTGTGTGTATGATATTATAGTTATTAATATGTACCTCCGCATCTTTGATGTTATGGTTCAGATGGGACTCGGTGAAGGATGTAATTAGGGCATGAGAATCTGTCATTAATTCCTTAATAAGTGGTAATTTTTCATTGAATCTATAAGGAATTAGACCTTCTATGTTTGCAGTCAATATATTATTTAATACTGGCGTTGGAGGAATGGCGGAGGATGTGCCATGTTGGGTAGGGGGACTGGGTGATGTTGGTGCTGGTCCCTTTGTATTGGCAAAAGCCTCATTAATTGTGCTAGTTGGGCCTTCATCTCCTGGATGTCTAAGAATAAAAAATGTCGTGAGTCATCGTTGCGTTGATATTGGCTGGTAGGTTGGTTAGTAGACTGCTGGTGATATGTGTGGGAGTGTGTGGTGGAAGGGTATGTTCCACCTGGTATATTAGTGTCAGTGTGTGTAGGTGTAGGTGTAGGCGTGGGTGTGGTTGGGGGTTGTGGTTGGTAGCGTCGAGTGCCTTTTAGGTGAAGATAAGGGCATTCTAGGTATAGGCAAAGTCTGTCTTTTTCGGAATGTTTGCATATAACGGGATGGTAGTGGGTGCAAGTTTGAGATGTGCAGCCCAGTTTTGTGTTCCGACCATAAATTCTGTACTTGTAGCAGACTTTGGGGTGAGCATAGTTGCACTTTTTTCCTGAGCGCCCATATTTGCAGGAATGAGTTTTATAAAATTTGCAGATTTTTATCTTCTTATTATCATCACTATTTTTATTATTAGTGTTAGAGGTGTTTGTGGTAGAAGGCAAGGTTGGATTGACTGGGGGGTTAGGTTTGTTAGGGTCAACCGAGGCCGTTTGTAGTGACTGCTCAGTGTCACTACATTCTTGTTCACTGTCATTTTCATTTTCTATAGTATCATTTTGTAGGTTATCAGAGGCAGCGTTAATTATTACTTCCAACGGCTGCTTGCACACACTAACATCTTGATCACTGTTGTTTTTGCTTTCATTCTCTATAGTCTACCCCGCATCAATGAGAAGATTAGAGACAAAAGCAAATTTTCGATCATAATCCTCGTCATTCATCGAGGTACGAACACAAAGTTCACACTTGTATTTATGTCGAGTCGTGAACCAATTGACTAGTGCATATGCTGGTAATTTGGAACAGTTTGGATGAATATATTTATCACATTTCTCTCACTTTATGCTTTCTAAAACACAGAGTTTAGAACATATAACACATGATTGCTCTGGTGGGGGTAAATTAGTACGTGACATTGTGTTGGTTTAGAATCTGGGTCGGGGTTAGTCAGCTGTTCAGGTGGCCGGGGTGGGAAGGCAGGGAGGGGGGGGGGGTTATCGGCAGTTATCGACTGTTTCTGTTGACATCACAGTCCACCTGCGCATGCGCAAACATCAGGAACAGGGTCGAATGGACGGTATAGCCTGGGAATTTCTATTATACACTGTTACTGTGACTAAGTCCAGCTACACCAATAATCCAGAACCTGACAACTTGTTCCTTTGCCACTTATAGAGCTTTATGGGCGTTTGGGAGTGTGTATGGGGAATATTAACACAGGAATTAACACTGGGAATCGGAGCTTAATTGTAACACGTCTTTACTCCACGACACCGACTGACACACACACACACCTGAGATGAAGTTCGGTCCGTAGTGGGACCAGGGCCACGCGAAGCGCTGCCCTCATGTAGTGCGTGTAATGTGTTGCAGTATGCTGTTACCTTCCGTAGTGGTGTGGTAGTGCGGTAGTGATGGTTTGTCTGGTATGTTTCTTAAAAATTGGTCTAAATTCTCCTTAAAATTTTCTAGTGTTGTATTTTGTTTTCTTATATTCTTGGGTAGTTTGTTGTATAATTTCGGCCCTTGTATTGCAATAGAGCTTTCTTTCAATGTTTGAATTCTTCTCCATGTGCCTGTGATGGTTGGTACTATACATAATAACCCTCTCCGTCCACTGTTGCCAGTTGTAATGGCGTTAGGAGGCTATAAGTTGGGGACCAGTCCATTAATTATTTTCCAGATATATATGACTATGTATCTCTCTCTTCTTCTCTCTAGTGAGTATAAGTTCAAGTATTTTAATCTTTGCCAGTAATTCATGTTGTTTAGGCCTGCAATTCTGTTCGTGTATGTCCTCTGAACGGCTTCCAGTTTTCTTATATCTCCGATTCTCGTAGGACTCCACAGTTGGCAGCAGTATTCCAGCATTGGTAGAACTAACGACTTGTAGAGGGTGATCATTACTCTAGTTTCTCTTGTTTTAAATGTACGTAGAATCCATCCTATTGTTTGTCTAGTTCTGGTTACAGTGCTGTCTATTTGTTGGTTGAAGGTGGCGTTGTCACTTAATATTATACCTAGATCGCGTACTTGGTTTGTTTGGGCGATGATTGCTGCATTTGGTGTTTCGTAGATGCATAATTATAAGGTGTTGGAATTTTGGATGTTTGTAGCTCAGTAGTTCGAACTTTGTGCTGTTGAATTCCATGTTGTTATTGTTTGTCCATTGGTATATCTTTGCTAGATCACTTTGCATCAATTCTTTATCTTATTCATATTTTATACTTTTCTGCAGTCTGGTGTCATCTGCAAACGATGTAGCTTTGCAGTAGTTCATATTTTTGTCTATGTCACTTATATAGATAAGGAATAACAGTGGACCTAGTACCGATCCCTGCGCCACGCCACTTTTCACTTCTGTTATTTCTGATTCTCCTCCTTTAACCACCACTGTCTGAGTTCTGATGAAAAAAACCCGTATCCACTCGATCAGTTTACCGCCAATTCCAATGTGACTCAGTTTCTCTATAAGTATTGAATGGTCTACTTTGTCAAACGCTTTTGCGAAGTCTAGGTATATTACATCTACACCTGTTTCATTTTCGAGATAGTTGAGTATGTCCATTCGGTGTTGTAATAGTTGGGACAAACATGACCTCCCTTGTCTGAATCCATGTTGTCCTGGGTTAAATAGCATATTTTCCTCTAGAAATGTAATTATTTTCTTCACGATGATTTTTTCATACACTTTTATGACATGCGATGTTAAAGCAACTGGTCTATATTTTTTACTTTAGGTTCGGTCTCCTCCTTTGTATATCGGTGTTATTGCACCATGTTTCAGTTTGGTTGGTATTTCTCCTGTGTCCATGGATGTTCGCCATAACTTGTATAATGGTATAGAGAGGCTTCGTGCACATTGCTTTAATAATATGGCTGGGATTTTGTCCGGTCCTGCTGCAGCCTCCTTGTTGATTGTTGCTATGTTGTGTTCTATATCTATTTCGTTAAATTCGATGTCATTTATCTCATTACCTCGTGTGTTTTGCTGTGTGTTTGTATGTCTCGTATGGTTTTGTCGTGGTTCACTGAAGGCTGAAACGTATTGTTCGTTCAGTGCTTCAGAAATTCCTCTAGGATCTGTGATTAGTCTTCCGTTTATGTTGATGGGTCCGATGTTAGTGTTGCCTTGGATCTGGCATAGGAATAAAAATATTTGGGGTTTTCACTGATCGCATCTATGGCGCGTTTTTCTCCTGTTTGTTGTTCGTCTATGAACGATTTTGATAATTTATTTTCGATGATGGCAATCTTGTGTCGGATTTTTTCACTGTTTGGTGATTTTGTTGTCCTTAATTGTTTGGTTAGTCTGCTCCTTTTTTTCATCAGAATTTTTGGTTCTCGTGGAATTCCCCTGCGTTGTGGCTTCTTCCTTTTCGGTGTATGAATAACTTTGAATGAATAGTCTCAAACATTTCGGTGCAGGTCATATTGTCCAGTTCTTGGTTCCAGTTGATGTTGGTTATTTCTTCGTTGATGTTGTTCCAGTCAGTGTTTTTATTAAAAAAGTTGATAGAGGCAAATGATTCTAGGTTTAGTGGTTTATCTATAGTTTCTTCTTCATATATATTTGTTTCTATTATCACTAGTCTGTGATCAGATAATATAGTATCTTCTACACTTACTTTATTTATAAGTTCTGGATTGTTGATAAATATTAGGTCTATAATATATTTTCCTCTAGTGGGTTCCTTCACCATCTGTTCCATCATAAATTCGTTTGCTAGATTAATTAGTGTGGCAGAGTGTAGTCTATCAGTGGCGGTTCCTCCATGGATGTTCTGAGTATTCCACTGAATAATCGGTAAATTTAGGTCTCCATTTACTAAAGTTGTTGGTTCCGGTGTTCCTAGTTTATTTTTTGTTTCAGTTAATATGTTAGTGAATTGTAAGAAACTTTGTGCTGAACACCCTGGTGGTCGGTAGACTGTAGCTACATGCATATTCAGATGTGCTATGTGGAGTATGATATATTCAGTTTCACCGTCAGATCCTGTACACAACATTCTTGTTTGAGTCGACCAGTCATTTCTCACATATACTATCACTCCGCCTTTTTTCTTTCCTGGTAATCTGTCTCCTCTAAAGTGTTGAAACTTGGTCATTTTTATTTCTCCATTTTGTATATCTTTTCTTAAGTGTGATTCGGTGCAACATATTATAACTGAGTTGTACGTTTCAGCTAGTTCTTCTATCATAGCTATCTTGTAACGTTTATTTCTTGTTAATATATCCTCTATGTTACAGCACACTATTGTTTTCTGCTTTATGTTGATGTCTGGTTCTTTTTGTGTAACAGTCTGGTGATCGATATGGTACATGTGGTGGCTGTATGTCGTAATTAATTTTTTGAGTTAGTTTCTGTCTCCTCTGTGCATCTCATGGTATGTCTTATGATTAAATTCTTGGCTGCAATAAATGCTGGACACTCCCTGTCGAACACGGAATGGTATGTATCTGCCCTGGATGTTTTCATGCAGTGATCACATTTCAAATTCCTTTTTTCATTACAGTCTTTTGACAGGTGATCTTTGTTACAATATCCGCAACACGGGTTTGGTTCAGTACATCTGGCGGTTTTGTGACCATACTCCATGCATTTTCCGCATCTTAAAACCCAATAGTGGTCATATGCGATGCACCGAGACATGTGTATATATACACGTCCTCCATTGTTCATAATTGTGTTCCTGATACGAGGAGATGTTCCTATAATAACCGTTTTATATCCTGGGGCCCCAGGCTTCGAGAACAAGACCTTTATTTCGTTCTCTTCATTTATTATCTGTGTTATGTTAGAGTTTTTCTCTGTTATCGACTGCGCAATCACCGAGTCTTCAATTGTGTTTGGTACATGCGTCACTGCTATTTTGGACCTCAGTTTCCTCTCGTACGAGAGTTCATAGTTGTTGTAATCCTCTGTTTGTTCCATTGCTCCAATACCTCGATTTTTTGCTTCATTATTAGGAAACACTAGTTTTATGGCATTGTCACTTACCGTTTTCATGGCCACTGTTGGTACGGTTTTTAGTGCATTTATAATATCAACGTTATTCTCTTCTATTACACTTATTCCATTTTTCGACAAATTGTCGAAAGACAGATAAATAGACGAGTTATTAACGAAAAAAGTGGGACACTTTGGTCATATTTTACTATTTTTAGTCAAAAATATATTATATAAAGTGAAATTTCTCATCTTAGGAAATAGATAAATTGATACATGTATATACGAAAAGATAGACAATAAAATTCTCTATTAGATGCCCTCAACAAATTGTCGATAGATAGATACATAGACGAGTAATTAACGAAAAAAGTGGGACACTTTGGTCATATTTTACAATTTTTAGTCAAAAATATATTATATAAAGTGAAATTTCTCATCTTAGGAAATAGATAAATTGATACATGTATATACGAAAAGATAGAAAATAAAATTATCTATTAGGTCCCATCAACAAATTTTCCATAGATAGATAAATAGACGAGTAATAAATGAATAAATAAAGAAACTGGTCATATTTTACAATTTTGTCAAAATATATTATATAAAGTGACATTTCTCATCTTAAGAAATAGATAAATTGATACATGTTTATACGAAAAGATAGACAATAAAATTATCTATTAGATGCCCTCAACAAATTGTCGATAGATATATAAATAGAAACGAGTAATTAACGAAAAAAGTGGGACACTTTGGGCATATTTTACAATTTTTAGTTAAAAATATATTATATAAAGTGAAATTTCTCATCATAGGAATAAGATAAATAGATACATGTATAAACCAAACGATAGACAATAAAATTATCTATTAGATGCCATCAACAAATTGTCGATAAATAGATAAATAGACGAGTAATTAACAAGAAAATTAAGACATTTTTGTCATATTTTACTATTTTTAGTTAAAAATATATTATATAAAGTGAAATTTCTCATCTTAGGAAATAGATAAATAGATACATGTATATACCAAAAGATAGACATAAAATTATCTATTAGATGCCATCAACAAATTATCGATAGATAGATAAATAGACGAGTAATTAACGAAAAAAGTGGGACACTTTGTTCATATTTTACAATTTTTAGTATGATATATAATATATAAAGTGAAATTTCTCATCTTAGGAAATAGATAAATAGATACATGTATATACGAAAAGATAGACAATAAAATGATCTATTAGATGTCATCAACAAATTGTCGATAGATAGATAAATAGATGAGTAATAAATGAAATAATTAAGACACTTTTGTCATATTTTACAATTTTTAGTCAAAAATATAATATATAAAGTGAAATTTCTTATCTTAGGAATAAGATAAATAGATACATGTATAAACCAAACGATAGACAATAAAATTATCTATTAGATACCATCAACAAATTGTCGATAAATAGATAAATAGACGAGTAATTAACAAGAAAATTAAGACATTTTTGTCATATTTTACTATTTTTAGTTAAAAATATATTATATAAAGTGAAATTTCTCATCTTAGGAAATAGATAAATAGATACATGTATATACCAAAATATAGACAATAAAATTATCTATTAGATGCCATCAACAAATTGTCGATAGATAGATAAAAAGACGAGTAATTAACAAGAAAATTAAGACATTTTTGTCATATTTTACTATTTTTAGTTAAAAATATATTACATAAAGTGAAATTTCTCATCATAAAAAAATAGATAAATAGATACATGTATATACCAAATGATAGACGATAAAATTATCTATTAGATGCTATCGACAAATTGTCAATAGATAGATAAATAGACGAGTAATAAATGAAACAATTAAGACACTTTTATCATATTTTTCAATTTTTAGTCAAAAATATATTATATAAAGTGAAATTTCTCATCATAAAAAATAGATAAATTGATACATGTATATACCAAAAGATAGACAATAAAATTATCTATTAGATGCCATCAACAAACTTTCAATAGATAGATAAATAGACGAGTACTAAATGAATAAATTAAGACATTTTTGTCATATTTAACCATTTTTAGTTAAAATATATTATATAAAGTGAAATTTCTCATCTTAGGAAATAGATAAATAGAGACATGTATATACCAAAAGATAGAAAATAAAATTATCTATTAGATGCCATCAACAAATTGTCGATAGATTGATAAATAGACGAGTAATTAACGAAGAAAGTGGGACACTTTGGTCATATTTTACTAGTTTTATTCAAAAATATATTATATAAAGTAAAATTTCTCATCTTAGGAAATAGATAAATTGATACATGCATATACGAAAAGATAGACGATAAAATTATCTATTAGATGCCCTCAACAAATTGTCGATAGATAGATAAATAGACGAGTAATAAATGAATAAATAAAGAAACTGGTCATATTTTACAATTTTGTCAAAATATATTATATAAAGTGACATTTCTCATCTTAAGAAATAGATAAATTGATACATGTATATACGAAAAGATAGACAATAAAATTATCTATTAGATGCCCTCAACAAATTGTCGATAGATATATAAATAGAAACGAGTAATTAACGAAAAAATTGGGACACTTTGGGCATATTTTACAATTTTTAGTCAAAAATATATTATATAAAGTGAAATTTCTCATCTTAGGAAATAGATAAATTGATACATTTATATACGAAAAGATAGACAATAAAATTATCTATTAGGTGCCATCGTCAAATGTTCCGTAGATAGATAAATAGACGAGTAATAAATGAATAAATAAAGACACTTTGGTCATATTTTACAATTTTGTCAAAAATATATTATATAAAGTGACATTTCTCATCTTATGAAATAGATAAATTGATACATGTATATACGAAAAGATAGACAATAGAATTATCTATTAGATGCCATCAACAAATTGTCGATAGATATAAAAATAGATGAGTAATAAATTAAATAATTAAGACACTTTTGTCATATTTTACAATTTTTAGTCAAAAATATAATATATAAAGTGAAATTTCTCATATTAGGAATAAGATAAATAGATACATGTATAAACCAAACGATAGACAATAAAATTATCTATTAGATGCCATCAACAAATTGTCGATAAATAGATAAATAGACGAGTAATTAACAAGAAAATTAAGACATTTTTGTCATATTTTACTATTTT
This sequence comes from Petrolisthes manimaculis, assembly GCA_034508575.1. Taxonomy (NCBI): domain Eukaryota; kingdom Metazoa; phylum Arthropoda; class Malacostraca; order Decapoda; family Porcellanidae; genus Petrolisthes; species Petrolisthes manimaculis. The sequence continues at coordinate 599,632 of JAWZYT010000365.1, forward strand.
TAGTTAAAAATATATTATATAAAGTGAAATTTCTCATTTTAGGAAATATATAAATAAATACATGTATATACCAAAAGATAGAAAATAAAATTATCTATTAGATGCCATCAACAAATTGTCGATAGATAGATAAATAGACGAGTAATTAACGAAAAAAATGGGACACTTTGGTCACATTTTACTATTTTTAGTCAAAAATATATTATATAAAGTGAAATTTCTCATCTTAGGAAATAGATAAATAGATACATGTATTTACCAAAAGATATACAATAAAATTATCTATTAGATGCCATCAACAAATTGTCGATAAATAGATTAATAGACGAGTAATTAACAAGAAAATTAAGACATTTTTGTCATATTTTACTATTTTTAGTTAGAAATATATTATATAAAGTGAAATTTCTCATCTTAGGAAATAGATAAATAGATACATGTATATACCAAAATATAGACAATAAAATTATCTATTAGATGCCATCAACAAATTGTCGATAGATAGATAAATAGACGAGTAATTAACAAGAAAATCAAGACACTTTTGTCATATTTTACTATTTTTAGTTAAAAATATATTATATAAAGTGAAATTTCTCATCATAAAAAAATAGATAAATAGATACATGTATATACCAAATGATAGACGATAAAATTATCTATTAGATGCCATCGACAAATTGTCAATAGATAGATAAATAGACGAGTAATAAATGAAACAATTAAGACACTTTTGTCATATTTTACAATTTTTAGTCAAAAATATATTATATAAAGTGAAATTTCTCATCTTAGGAAATAGATAAATTGATACATGTATATACCAAAAGATAGACAATAAAATTATCTATTAGATACCATCAACAAATTGTCGATAGATATATAAGTAGACGAGTAATTAACGAAAAAATTGAGACACTTTGGTCATATTTTACTATTTTTAGTCAAAAATATATTATATAAAGTGGAATTTCTCATCTTAGGAAATAGATAAATAGATACATGTAAATACCAAAAGATAGACAATAGAATTATCTATTAGATGCCATCAACAAACTTTCAATAGATAGATAAATAGTCGAGTAATTAACAAGAAAATTAAGACATTTTTGTCATATTTTACTATTTTTAGTTAAAAATATATTATATAAAGTGAAATTTCTCATCTTAGGAAATAGATAAATTGATACATGTATACACGAAAAGATAGACAATAAAATTATCTATTAGATGCCATCAACAAATTGTCGATAGATAGATAAATAGATGAGTAATAAATGAAATAATTAAGACACTTTTGTCATATCTTACAATTTTTAGTCAAATTTAGTTAAATTTCTCATCTTAGGAATAAGATAAATAAATACATCTATAAACCAAACGATAGACAATAAAATTATCTATTAGATGCCATCAACAAATTGTCGATAAATAGATAAATAGACGAGTAATTAACAAGAAAATTAAGACATTTTTGTCATATTTTACTATTTTTAGTTAAAAATATATTATATAAAGTGAAATTTCTCATCTTAGGAAAAAGATAAATAGATACATGTATATACCAAAAGATAGACAATAAAATTATCTATTAGATGCCATCAACAAATTCTCGATAGATAGATAAATAGACGAGTAAATAACGAAAAAAGTGGGACACTTTGTTCATATTTTACTATTTTTAGTCAAAAATATATTATATAAAGTGAAATTTCTCATCTTAGGAAATAGATAAATTGATACATGTATATACGAAAAGATAGACAATAAAATTATCTATTAGATGCCATCAACAAACTTTCAATAGATAGATAAATAGACGAGTACTAAATGAATAAATTAAGAAATTTTTGTCATATTTAACCATTTTTAGTTAAAAATATATTATATAAAGTGAAATTTCTCATCTTAGGAAATAGATAAATTGATACATGCATATACGAAAAGATAGACAATAAAATTATCTATTAGATGCCTTCAACAAATTGTCGATAGATAGTTAAATAGACGAGTAATTAACGAAAAAAGTGGGACACTTTGGTCATATTTTACAATTTTTAGTCAAAAATATATTATATAAAGTGAAATTTCTCATCTTAGGAAATAGATAAATTGATACATGTATATACGAAAAGATAGACAATAGAATTATCTATTAGATGCCATCAACAAATTGTCGATAGATATAAAAATAGATGAGTAATAAATTAAATAATTAAGACACTTTTGTCATATTTTACAATTTTTAGTCAAAAATATAATATATAAAGTGAAATTTCTCATATTAGGAATAAGATAAATTGATACATGTATAAACCAAACGATAGACAATAAAATTATCTATTAGATGCCATCAACAAATTGTCGATAAATAGATAAATAGACGAGTAATTAACAATTAACAAGAAAATTAAGACATTTTTGTCATATTTTACTATTTTTAGTTAAAAATATATTATATAAAGTGAAATTTCTCATTTTAGGAAATAGATAAATAAATACATGTATATACCAAAAGATAGACAATAGAATTATCTATTAGATGCCATCAACAAACTTTCAATAGATAGATAAATAGACGAGTACTAAATGAATAAATTAAGACATATTTGTCATATTTAACCATTTTTAGTTAAAAATATATTATATAAAGTGAAATTTCTCATCTTAGGAAATAGATAAATTGATACATGTATATACGAAAAGATAGACAATAAAATTATCTATTAGATGCCATCAACAAATTATCGATAGATAGATAAATAGACGAGTAATTAACGAAAAAAGTGGGACACTCTGTTCATATTTTACTATTTTTAGTCAAAAATATATTATATAAAGTGAAATTTCTCATCTTAGGAAATAGATAAATTGATACATGTATATACGAAAAGATAGACAATAAAATTATCTATTAGATGTCATCAACAAATTGTCGATAGATAGATAAATAGATGAGTAATAAATGAAATAATTAAGACACTTTTGTCATATTTTACAATTTTTAGTCAAAAATATAATATATAAAGTGAAATTTCTAATCTTAGGAATAAGATAAATAGATACATGTATAAACCAAACGATAGACAATAAAATTATCTATTAGATACCATCAACAAATTGTCGATAAATAGATAAATAGACGAGTAATTAACAAGAAAATTAAGACATTTTTGTCATATTTTACTATTTTTAGTTAAAAATATATTATATAAAGTGAAATTTCTCATCTTAGGAAATAGATAAATAGATACATGTATATACCAAAATATAGACAATAAAATTATCTATTAGATGCCATCAACAAATTGTCGATAGATAGATAAAAAGACGAGTAATTAACAAGAAAATTAAGACATTTTTGTCATATTTTACTATTTTTAGTTAAAAATATATTATATGAAGTGAAATTTCTCATCATAAAAAAATAGATAAATAGATACATGTATATACCAAATGATAGACGATAAAATTATCTATTAGATGCTATCGACAAATTGTCAATAGATAGATAAATAGACGAGTAATAAATGAAACAATTAAGACACTTTTGTCATATTTTACAATTTTTAGTCAAAAATATATTATATAAAGTGAAATTTCTCATCTTAGGAAACAGATAAATTGATACATGTATATACCAAAAGATAGACAATAAAATTATCTATTAGACGCCATCAACAAACTTTCAATAGATAGATAAATAGACGAGTACTAAATGAATAAATTAAGACATTTTTGTCATATTTAACCATTTTTAGTTAAAAATATATTATATAAAGTGAAATTTCTCATCTTAGGAAATAGATAAATTGATACATGCATATACGAAAAGATAGACAATAAAATTATCTATTAGATGCCCTCAACAAATTGTCGATAGATAGATAAATAGACGAGTAATTAACGAAAAAAGTGGGACACTTTGGTCATATTTTACAATTTTTAGTCAAAAATATATTATATAAAGTGAAATTTCTCATCTTAGGAAATAGATAAATTGATACATGTATATACGAAAAGATAGACAATAAAATTATCTATTAGGTGCCATCATCAAATTTTCCGTAGATAGATAAATAGACGAGTAATAAATGAATAAATAAAGACACTTTGGTCATATTTTACAATTTTGTCAAAAATATATTATATAAAGTGACATTTCTCATCTTATGAAATAGATAAATTGATACATGTATATACGAAAAGATAGACAATAGAATTATCTATTAGATGCCATCAACAAATTGTCGATAGATATAAAAATAGATGAGTAATAAATTAAATAATTAAGACACTTTTGTCATATTTTACAATTTTTAGTCAAAAATATAATATATAAAGTGAAATTTCTCATATTAAGAATAAGATAAATAGATACATGTATAAACCAAACGATAGACAATAAAATTATCTATTAGATGCCATCAACAAATTGTCGATAGATAGATAAAAAGACGAGTAATTAACAAGAAAATTAAGACATTTTTGTCATATTTTACTATTTTTAGTTAAAAATATATTATATAAAGTGAAATTTCTTATCATAAAAAAATAGATAAATAGATACATGTATATACCAAATGATAGACGATAAAATTATCTATTAGATGCTATCGACAAATTGTCAATAGATAGATAAATAGACGAGTAATAAATGAAACAATTAAGACACTTTTGTCAAATTTTACAATTTTTAGTCAAAAATATATTATATAAAGTGAAATTTCTCATCTTAGGAAACAGATAAATTAATACATGTATATACCAAAAGATAGACAATAAAATTATCTATTAGATGCCATCAACAAACTTTCAATAGATAGATAAATAGACGAGTACTAAATGAATAAATTAAGACATTTTTGTCATATTTAACCATTTTTAGTTAAAAATATATTATATAAAGTGAAATTTCTCATCTTAGGAAATAGATAAATTGATACATGTATATACGAAAAGATAGACAATAAAATTATCTATTAGATGCCATCAACAAATTGTCGATAGATAGATAAATAGATGAGTAATAAATGAAATAATTAAGACACTTTTGTCATATCTTACAATTTTTAGTCAAATTTAGTTAAATTTCTCATCTTAGGAATAAGATAAATAAATACATCTATAAACCAAACGATAGACAATAAAATTATCTATTAGATGCCATCAACAAATTGTCGATAAATAGATAAATAGACGAGTAATTAACAAGAAAATTAAGACATTTTTGTCATATTTTACTATTTTTAGTTAAAAATATATTATATAAAGTGAAATTTCTCATTTTAGGAAATAGATAAATAAATACATGTATATACCAAAAGATAGACAATAGAATTATCTATTAGATGCCATCAACAAACTTTCAATAGATAGATAAATAGACGAGTACTAAATGAATAAATTAAGACATTTTTGTCATATTTAACCATTTTTAGTTAAAAATATATTATATAAAGTGAAATTTCTCATCTTAGGAAATAGATAAATTGATACATGTATATACGAAAAGATAGACAATAAAATTATCTATTAGATGCCATCAACAAATTGTCGATAGATAGATAAATAGATGAGTAATAAATGAAATAATTAAGACACTTTTGTCATATCTTACAATTTTTAGTCAAATTTAGTTAAATTTCTCATCTTAGGAATAAGATAAATAAATACATCTATAAATCAAACGATAGACAATAAAATTATCTATTAGATGCCATCAACAAATTGTCGATAAATAGATAAATAGACGAGTAATTAACAAGAAAATTAAGACATTTTTGTCATATTTTACTATTTTTAGTTAAAAATATATTATATAAAATGAAATTTCTCATCTTAGGAAATAGATAAATAGATACATGTATATACCAAAAGATAAACAATAAAATCATCTATTAGATGCCATCAACAAATTATCGATAGATAGATAAATAGACGAGTAATTAACGAAAAAAGTGGGACACTTTGTTCATATTTTACTATTTTTAGTCAAAAATATATTATATAAAGTGAAATTTCTCATCTTAGGAAATAGATAAATTGATACATGTATATACGAAAAGATAGACAATAGAATTATCTATTAGATGCCATCAACAAATTGTCGATAGATATAAAAATAGATGAGTAATAAATTAAATAATTAAGACACTTTTGTCATATTTTACAATTTTTAGTCAAAAATATAATATATAAAGTGAAATTTCTCATATTAAGAATAAGATAAATAGATACATGTATAAACCAAACGATAGACAATAAAATTATCTATTAGATGCCATCAATAAATTGTCGATAGATAGATAAAAAGACGAGTAATTAACAAGAAAATTAAGACATTTTTGTCATATTTTACTATTTTTAGTTAAAAATATATTATATAAAGTGAAATTTCTTATCATAAAAAAATAGATAAATAGATACATGTATATACCAAATGATAGACGATAAAATTATCTATTAGATGCTATCGACAAATTGTCAATAGATAGATAAATAGACGAGTAATAAATGAAACAATTAAGACACTTTTTTCAAATTTTACAATTTTTAGTCAAAAATATATTATATAAAGTGAAATTTCTCATCTTAGGAAACAGATAAATTGATACATGTATATACCAAAAGATAGACAATAAAATTATCTATTAGATGCCATCAACAAACTTTCAATAGATAGATAAATAGACGAGTACTAAATGAATAAATTAAGACATTTTTGTCATATTTAACCATTTTTAGTTAAAAATATATTATATAAAGTGAAATTTCTCATTTTAGGAAATAGATAAATTGATACATGCATATACGAAAAGATAGACAATAAAATTATCTATTAGATGCCCTCAACAAATTGTCGATAGATAGTTAAATAGACGAGTAATTAACGAAAAAAGTGGGACACTTTGGTCATATTTTACAATTTTTAGTCAAAAATATATTATATAAAGTGAAATTTCTCATCTTAGGAAATAGATAAATTGATACATGTATATACGAAAAGATAGACAATAGAATTATCTATTAGGTGCCATCATCAAATTTTCCGTAGATAGATAAATAGACGAGTAATAAATGAATAAATAAAGACACTTTGGTCATATTTTACAATTTTGTCAAAAATATATTATATAAAGTGACATTTCTCATCTTATGAAATAGATAAATTGATACATGTATATACGAAAAGATAGACAATAGAATTATCTATTAGATGCCATCAACAAATTGTCGATAGATATAAAAATAGATGAGTAATAAATTAAATAATTAAGACACTTTTGTCATATTTTACAATTTTTAGTCAAAAATATAATATATAAAGTGAAATTTCTCATATTAGGAATAAGATAAATAGATACATGTATAAACCAAACGATAGACAATAAAATTATCTATTAGATGCCATCAACAAATTGTCGATAAATAGATAAATAGACGAGTAATTAACAAGAAAATTAAGACATTTTTGTCATATTTTACTATTTTTAGTTAAAAATATATTATATAAAGTGAAATTTCTCATTTTAGGAAATAGATAAATAAATACATGTATATACCAAAAGATAGACAATAGAATTATCTATTAGATGCCATCAAAAAACTTTCAATAGATAGATAAATAGACGAGTACTAAATGAATAAATTAAGACATTTTTGTCATATTTAACCATTTTTAGTTAAAAATATATTATATAAAGTGAAATTTCTCATCTTAGGAAATAGATAAATTGATACATGTATATACGAAAAGATAGACAATAAAATTATCTATTAGATGCCATCAACAAATTGTCGATAGATAGATAAATAGATGAGTAATAAATGAAATAATTAAGACACTTTTGTCATATCTTACAATTTTTAGTCAAATTTAGTTAAATTTCTCATCTTAGGAATAAGATAAATAAATACATCTATAAACCAAACGATAGACAATAAAATTATCTATTAGATGCCATCAACAAATTGTCGATAAATAGATAAATAGACGAGTAATTAACAAGAAAATTAAGACATTTTTGTCATATTTTACTATTTTTAGTTAAAAATATATTATATAAAATGAAATTTCTCATCTTAGGAAATAGATAAATAGATACATGTATATACCAAAAGATAAACAATAAAATCATCTATTAGATGCCATCAACAAATTATCGATAGATAGATAAATAGACGAGTAATTAACGAAAAAAGTGGGACACTTTGTTCATATTTTACTATTTTTAGTCAAAAATATATTATATAAAGTGAAATTTCTCATCTTAGGAAATAGATAAATTGATACATGTATATACGAAAAGATAGACAATAGAATTATCTATTAGATGCCATCAACAAATTGTCGATAGATATAAAAATAGATGAGTAATAAATTAAATAATTAAGACACTTTTGTCATATTTTACAATTTTTAGTCAAAAATATAATATATAAAGTGAAATTTCTCATATTAAGAATAAGATAAATAGATACATGTATAAACCAAACGATAGACAATAAAATTATCTATTAGATGCCATCAATAAATTGTCGATAGATAGATAAAAAGACGAGTAATTAACAAGAAAATTAAGACATTTTTGTCATATTTTACTATTTTTAGTTAAAAATATATTATATAAAGTGAAATTTCTTATCATAAAAAAATAGATAAATAGATACATGTATATACCAAATGATAGACGATAAAATTATCTATTAGATGCTATCGACAAATTGTCAATAGATAGATAAATAGACGAGTAATAAATGAAACAATTAAGACACTTTTTTCAAATTTTACAATTTTTAGTCAAAAATATATTATATAAAGTGAAATTTCTCATCTTAGGAAACAGATAAATTGATACATGTATATACCAAAAGATAGACAATAAAATTATCTATTAGATGCCATCAACAAACTTTCAATAGATAGATAAATAGACGAGTACTAAATGAATAAATTAAGACATTTTTGTCATATTTAACCATTTTTAGTTAAAAATATATTATATAAAGTGAAATTTCTCATTTTAGGAAATAGATAAATTGATACATGCATATACGAAAAGATAGACAATAAAATTATCTATTAGATGCCCTCAACAAATTGTCGATAGATAGTTAAATAGACGAGTAATTAACGAAAAAAGTGGGACACTTTGGTCATATTTTACAATTTTTAGTCAAAAATATATTATATAAAGTGAAATTTCTCATCTTAGGAAATAGATAAATTGATACATGTATATACGAAAAGATAGACAATAGAATTATCTATTAGGTGCCATCATCAAATTTTCCGTAGATAGATAAATAGACGAGTAATAAATGAATAAATAAAGACACTTTGGTCATATTTTACAATTTTGTCAAAAATATATTATATAAAGTGACATTTCTCATCTTATGAAATAGATAAATTGATACATGTATATACGAAAAGATAGACAATAGAATTATCTATTAGATGCCATCAACAAATTGTCGATAGATATAAAAATAGATGAGTAATAAATTAAATAATTAAGACACTTTTGTCATATTTTACAATTTTTAGTCAAAAATATAATATATAAAGTGAAATTTCTCATATTAGGAATAAGATAAATAGATACATGTATAAACCAAACGATAGACAATAAAATTATCTATTAGATGCCATCAACAAATTGTCGATAAATAGATAAATAGACGAGTAATTAACAAGAAAATTAAGACATTTTTGTCATATTTTACTATTTTTAGTTAAAAATATATTATATAAAGTGAAATTTCTCATTTTAGGAAATAGATAAATAAATACATGTATATACCAAAAGATAGACAATAGAATTATCTATTAGATGCCATCAACAAACTTTCAATAGATAGATAAATAGACGAGTACTAAATGAATAAATTAAGACATTTTTGTCATATTTAACCATTTTTAGTTAAAAATATATTATATAAAGTGAAATTTCTCATCTTAGGAAATAGATAAATTGATACATGTATATACGAAAAGATAGACAATAAAATTATCTATTAGATGCCATCAACAAATTGTCGATAGATAGATAAATAGATGAGTAATAAATGAAATAATTAAGACACTTTTGTCATATCTTACAATTTTTAGTCAAATTTAGTTAAATTTCTCATCTTAGGAATAAGATAAATAAATACATCTATAAACCAAACGATAGACAATAAAATTATCTATTAGATGCCATCAACAAATTGTCGATAAATAGATAAATAGACGAGTAATTAACAAGAAAATTAAGACATTTTTGTCATATTTTACTATTTTTAGTTAAAAATATATTATATAAAATGAAATTTCTCATCTTAGGAAATAGATAAATAGATACATGTATATACCAAAAGATAGACAATAAAATTATCTATTAGATGCCATCAACAAATTATCGATAGATAGATAAATAGACGAGTAATTAACGAAAAAAGTGGGACACTCTGTTCATATTTTACTATTTTTAGTCAAAAATATATTATATAAAGTGAAATTTCTCATCTTAGGAAATAGATAAATTGATACATGTATATACGAAAAGATAGACAATAAAATTATCTATTAGATGTCATCAACAAATTGTCGATAGATAGATAAATAGATGAGTAATAAATGAAATAATTAAGACACTTTTGTCATATTTTACAATTTTTAGTCAAAAATATAATATATAAAGTGAAATTTCTAATCTTAGGAATAAGATAAATAGATACATGTATAAACCAAACGATAGACAATAAAATTATCTATTAGATACCATCAACAAATTGTCGATAAATAGATAAATAGACGAGTAATTAACAAGAAAATTAAGACATTTTTGTCATATTTTACTATTTTTAGTTAAAAATATATTATATAAAGTGAAATTTCTCATCTTAGGAAATAGATAAATAGATACATGTATATACCAAAATATAGACAATAAAATTATCTATTAGATGCCATCAACAAATTGTCGATAGATAGATAAAAAGACGAGTAATTAACAAGAAAATTAAGACATTTTTGTCATATTTTACTATTTTTAGTTAAAAATATATTATATAAAGTGAAATTTCTTATCATAAAAAAATAGATAAATAGATACATGTATATACCAAATGATAGACGATAAAATTATCTATTAGATGCTATCGACAAATTGTCAATAGATAGATAAATAGACGAGTAATAAATGAAACAATTAAGACACTTTTGTCATATATTACAATTTTTAGTCAAAAATATATTATATAAAGTGAAATTTCTCATCTTAGGAAACAGATAAATTGATACATGTATATACCAAAAGATAGACAATAAAATTATCTATTAGATGCCATCAACAAATTGTCGATAAATAGATAAATAGACGAGTAATTAACAAGAAAATTAAGACATTTTTGTCATATTTTACTATTTTTAGTTAAAAATATATTATATAAAATGAAATTTCTCATCTTAGGAAATAGATAAATAGATACATGTATATACCAAAAGATAAACAATAAAATCATCTATTAGATGCCATCAACAAATTATCGATAGATAGATAAATAGACGAGTAATTAACGAAAAAAGTGGGACACTTTGTTCATATTTTACTATTTTTAGTCAAAAATATATTATATAAAGTGAAATTTCTCATCTTAGGAAATAGATAAATTGATACATGTATATACGAAAAGATAGACAATAGAATTATCTATTAGATGCCATCAACAAATTGTCGATAGATATAAAAATAGATGAGTAATAAATTAAATAATTAAGACACTTTTGTCATATTTTACAATTTTTAGTCAAAAATATAATATATAAAGTGAAATTTCTCATATTAAGAATAAGATAAATAGATACATGTATAAACCAAACGATAGACAATAAAATTATCTATTAGATGCCATCAATAAATTGTCGATAGATAGATAAAAAGACGAGTAATTAACAAGAAAATTAAGACATTTTTGTCATATTTTACTATTTTTAGTTAAAAATATATTATATAAAGTGAAATTTCTTATCATAAAAAAATAGATAAATAGATACATGTATATACCAAATGATAGACGATAAAATTATCTATTAGATGCTATCGACAAATTGTCAATAGATAGATAAATAGACGAGTAATAAATGAAACAATTAAGACACTTTTTTCAAATTTTACAATTTTTAGTCAAAAATATATTATATAAAGTGAAATTTCTCATCTTAGGAAACAGATAAATTGATACATGTATATACCAAAAGATAGACAATAAAATTATCTATTAGATGCCATCAACAAACTTTCAATAGATAGATAAATAGACGAGTACTAAATGAATAAATTAAGACATTTTTGTCATATTTAACCATTTTTAGTTAAAAATATATTATATAAAGTGAAATTTCTCATTTTAGGAAATAGATAAATTGATACATGCATATACGAAAAGATAGACAATAAAATTATCTATTAGATGCCCTCAACAAATTGTCGATAGATAGTTAAATAGACGAGTAATTAACGAAAAAAGTGGGACACTTTGGTCATATTTTACAATTTTTAGTCAAAAATATATTATATAAAGTGAAATTTCTCATCTTAGGAAATAGATAAATTGATACATGTATATACGAAAAGATAGACAATAGAATTATCTATTAGGTGCCATCATCAAATTTTCCGTAGATAGATAAATAGACGAGTAATAAATGAATAAATAAAGACACTTTGGTCATATTTTACAATTTTGTCAAAAATATATTATATAAAGTGACATTTCTCATCTTATGAAATAGATAAATTGATACATGTATATACGAAAAGATAGACAATAGAATTATCTATTAGATGCCATCAACAAATTGTCGATAGATATAAAAATAGATGAGTAATAAATTAAATAATTAAGACACTTTTGTCATATTTTACAATTTTTAGTCAAAAATATAATATATAAAGTGAAATTTCTCATATTAGGAATAAGATAAATAGATACATGTATAAACCAAACGATAGACAATAAAATTATCTATTAGATGCCATCAACAAATTGTCGATAAATAGATAAATAGACGAGTAATTAACAAGAAAATTAAGACATTTTTGTCATATTTTACTATTTTTAGTTAAAAATATATTATATAAAGTGAAATTTCTCATTTTAGGAAATAGATAAATAAATACATGTATATACCAAAAGATAGACAATAGAATTATCTATTAGATGCCATCAACAAACTTTCAATAGATAGATAAATAGACGAGTACTAAATGAATAAATTAAGACATTTTTGTCATATTTAACCATTTTTAGTTAAAAATATATTATATAAAGTGAAATTTCTCATCTTAGGAAATAGATAAATTGATACATGTATATACGAAAAGATAGACAATAAAATTATCTATTAGATGCCATCAACAAATTGTCGATAGATAGATAAATAGATGAGTAATAAATGAAATAATTAAGACACTTTTGTCATATCTTACAATTTTTAGTCAAATTTAGTTAAATTTCTCATCTTAGGAATAAGATAAATAAATACATCTATAAACCAAACGATAGACAATAAAATTATCTATTAGATGCCATCAACAAATTGTCGATAAATAGATAAATAGACGAGTAATTAACAAGAAAATTAAGACATTTTTGTCATATTTTACTATTTTTAGTTAAAAATATATTATATAAAATGAAATTTCTCATCTTAGGAAATAGATAAATAGATACATGTATATACCAAAAGATAGACAATAAAATTATCTATTAGATGCCATCAACAAATTATCGATAGATAGATAAATAGACGAGTAATTAACGAAAAAAGTGGGACACTCTGTTCATATTTTACTATTTTTAGTCAAAAATATATTATATAAAGTGAAATTTCTCATCTTAGGAAATAGATAAATTGATACATGTATATACGAAAAGATAGACAATAAAATTATCTATTAGATGTCATCAACAAATTGTCGATAGATAGATAAATAGATGAGTAATAAATGAAATAATTAAGACACTTTTGTCATATTTTACAATTTTTAGTCAAAAATATAATATATAAAGTGAAATTTCTAATCTTAGGAATAAGATAAATAGATACATGTATAAACCAAACGATAGACAATAAAATTATCTATTAGATACCATCAACAAATTGTCGATAAATAGATAAATAGATGAGTAATTAACAAGAAAATTAAGACATTTTTGTCATATTTTACTATTTTTAGTTAAAAATATATTATATAAAGTGAAATTTCTCATCTTAGGAAATAGATAAATAGATACATGTATATACCAAAATATAGACAATAAAATTATCTATTAGATGCCATCAACAAATTGTCGATAGATAGATAAAAAGACGAGTAATTAACAAGAAAATTAAGACATTTTTGTCATATTTTACTATTTTTAGTTAAAAATATATTATATAAAGTGAAATTTCTTATCATAAAAAAATAGATAAATAGATACATGTATATACCAAATGATAGACGATAAAATTATCTATTAGATGCTATCGACAAATTGTCAATAGATAGATAAATAGACGAGTAATAAATGAAACAATTAAGACACTTTTGTCATATTTTACAATTTTTAGTCAAAAATATATTATATAAAGTGAAATTTCTCATCTTAGGAAACAGATAAATTGATACATGTATATACCAAAAGATAGACAATAAAATTATCTATTAGACGCCATCAACAAACTTTCAATAGATAGATAAATAGACGAGTACTAAATGAATAAATTAAGACATTTTTGTCATATTTAACCATTTTTAGTTAAAAATATATTATATAAAGTGAAATTTCTCATCTTAGGAAATAGATAAATTGATACATGCATATACGAAAAGATAGACAATAAAATTATCTATTAGATGCCCTCAACAAATTGTCGATAGATAGATAAATAGACGAGTAATTAACGAAAAAAGTGGGACACTTTGGTCATATTTTACAATTTTTAGTCAAAAATATATTATATAAAGTAAAATTTCTCATCTTAGGAAATAGATAAATTGATACATGTATATACGAAAAGATAGACAATAAAATTATCTACTAGGTGCCATCATCAAATTTTCCGTAGATAGATAAATAGACGAGTAATAAATGAATAAATAAAGACACTTTGGTCATATTTTACAATTTTGTCAAAAATATATTATATAAAGTGACATTTCTCATCTTATGAAATAGATAAATTGATACATGTATATACGAAAAGATAGACAATAGAATTATCTATTAGATGCCATCAACAAATTGTCGATAGATATAAAAATAGATGAGTAATAAATTAAATAATTAAGACACTTTTGTCATATTTTACAATTTTTAGTCAAAAATATAATATATAAAGTGAAATTTCTCATATTAAGAATAAGATAAATAGATACATGTATAAACCAAACGATAGACAATAAAATTATCTATTAGATGCCATCAACAAATTGTCGATAGATAGATAAAAAGACGAGTAATTAACAAGAAAATTAAGACATTTTTGTCATATTTTACTATTTTTAGTTAAAAATATATTATATAAAGTGAAATTTCTTATCATAAAAAAATAGATAAATAGATACATGTATATACCAAATGATAGACGATAAAATTATCTATTAGATGCTATCGACAAATTGTCAATAGATAGATAAATAGACGAGTAATAAATGAAACAATTAAGACACTTTTGTCAAATTTTACAATTTTTAGTCAAAAATATATTATATAAAGTGAAATTTCTCATCTTAGGAAACAGATAAATTGATACATGTATATACCAAAAGATAGACAATAAAATTATCTATTAGATGCCATCAACAAACTTTCAATAGATAGATAAATAGACGAGTACTAAATGAATAAATTAAGACATTTTTGTCATATTTAACCATTTTTAGTTAAAAATATATTATATAAAGTGAAATTTCTCATCTTAGGAAATAGATAAATTGATACATGCATATACGAAAAGATAGACAATAAAATTATCTATTAGATGCCTTCAACAAATTGTCGATAGATAGTTAAATAGACGAGTAATTAACGAAAAAAGTGTGACACTTTGGTCATATTTTACAACTTTTAGTCAAAAATATATTATATAAAGTGAAATTTCTCATCTTAGGAAATAGATAAATTGATACATGTATATACGAAAAGATAGACAATAAAATTATCTATTAGGTGCCATCATCAAATTTTCCGTAGATAGATAAATAGACGAGTAATAAATGAATAAATAAAGACACTTTGGTCATATTTTACAATTTTGTCAAAAATATATTATATAAAGTGACATTTCTCATCTTATGAAATAGATAAATTGATACATGTATATACGAAAAGATAGACAATAGAATTATCTATTAGATGCCATCAACAAATTGTCGATAGATGTAAAAATAGATGAGTAATAAATTAAATAATTAAGACACTTTTGTCATATTTTACAATTTTTAGTCAAAAATATAATATATAAAGTGAAATTTCTCATATTAGGAATAAGATAAATAGATACATGTATAAACCAAACGATAGACAATAAAATTATCTATTAGATGCCATCAACAAATTGTCGATAAATAGATAAATAGACGAGTAATTAACAAGAAAATTAAGACATTTTTGTCATATTTTACTATTTTTAGTTAAAAATATATTATATAAAGTGAAATATCTCATTTTAGGAAATAGATAAATAAATACATGTATATACCAAAAGATAGACAATAGAATTATCTATTAGATGCCATCAACAAACTTTCAATAGATAGATAAATAGACGAGTACTAAATGAATAAATTAAGACATTTTTGTCATATTTAACCATTTTTAGTTAAAAATATATTATATAAAGTGAAATATCTCATCTTAGGAAATAGATAAATTGATACATGTATATACGAAAAGATAGACAATAAAATTATCTATTAAATGCCATCAACAAATTGTCGATAGATAGATAAATAGATGAGTAATAAATGAAATAATTAAGACACTTTTGTCATATCTTACAATTTTTAGTCAAATTTAGTTAAATTTCTCATCTTAGGAATAAGATAAATAAATACATCTATAAACCAAACGATAGACAATAAAATTATCTATTAGATGCCATCAACAAATTGTCGATAAATAGATAAATAGACGAGTAATTAACAAGAAAATTAAGACATTTTTGTCATATTTTACTATTTTTAGTTAAAAATATATTATATAAAATGAAATTTCTCATCTTAGGAAATAGATAAATAGATACATGTATATACCAAAAGATAAACAATAAAATCATCTATTAGATGCCATCAACAAATTATCGATAGATAGATAAATAGACGAGTAATTAACGAAAAAAGTGGGACACTTTGTTCATATTTTACTATGTTTAGTCAAAAATATATTATATAAAGTGAAATTTCTCATCTTAGGAAATAGATAAATTGATACATGTATATACGAAAAGATAGACAATAGAATTATCTATTAGATGCCATCAACAAATTGTCGATAGATATAAAAATAGATGAGTAATAAATTAAATAATTAAGACACTTTTGTCATATTTTACAATTTTTAGTCAAAAATATAATATATAAAGTGAAATTTCTCATATTAAGAATAAGATAAATAGATACATGTATAAACCAAACGATAGACAATAAAATTATCTATTAGATGCCATCAATAAATTGTCGATAGATAGATAAAAAGACGAGTAATTAACAAGAAAATTAAGACATTTTTGTCATATTTTACTATTTTTAGTTAAAAATATATTATATAAAGTGAAATTTCTTATCATAAAAAAATAGATAAATAGATACATGTATATACCAAATGATAGACGATAAAATTATCTATTAGATGCTATCGACAAATTGTCAATAGATAGATAAATAGACGAGTAATAAATGAAACAATTAAGACACTTTTGTCAAATTTTACAATTTTTAGTCAAAAATATATTATATAAAGTGAAATTTCTCATCTTAGGAAACAGATAAATTGATACATGTATATACCAAAAGATAGACAATAAAATTATCTATTAGATGCCATCAACAAACTTTCAATAGATAGATAAATAGACGAGTACTAAATGAATAAATTAAGACATTTTTGTCATATTTAACCATTTTTAGTTAAAAATATATTATATAAAGTGAAATTTCTCATCTTAGGAAATAGATAAATTGATACATGCATATACGAAAAGATAGACAATAAAATTATCTATTAGATGCCCTCAACAAATTGTCGATAGATAGTTAAATAGACGAGTAATTAACGAAAAAAGTGGGACACTTTGGTCATATTTTACAATTTTTAGTCAAAAATATATTATATAAAGTGAAATTTCTCATCTTAGGAAATAGATAAATTGATACATGTATATACGATAAGATAGACAATAAAATTATCTATTAGGTGCCATCATTAAATTTTCCGTAGATAGATAAATAGACGAGTAATAAATGAATAAATAAAGACACTTTGGTCATATTTTACAATTTTGTCAAAAATATATTATATAAAGTGACATTTCTCATCTTATGAAATAGATAAATTGATACATGTATATACGAAAAGATAGACAATAGAATTATCTATTAGATGCCATCAACAAATTGTCGATAGATATAAAAATAGATGAGTAATAAATTAAATAATTAAGACACTTTTGTCATATTTTACAATTTTTAGTCAAAAATATAATATATAAAGTGAAATTTCTCATATTAGGAATAAGATAAATAGATACATGTATAAACCAAACGATAGACAATAAAATTATCTATTAGATGCCATCAACAAATTGTCGATAAATAGATAAATAGACGAGTAATTAACAAGAAAATTAAGACATTTTTGTCATATTTTACTATTTTTAGTTAAAAATATATTATATAAAGTGAAATTTCTCATTTTAGGAAATAGATAAATAAATACATGTATATACCAAAAGATAGACAATAGAATTATCTATTAGATGCCATCAACAAACTTTCAATAGATAGATAAATAGATGAGTAATAAATGAAATAATTAAGACACTTTTGTCATATCTTACAATTTTTAGTCAAATTTAGTTAAATTTCTCATCTTAGGAATAAGATAAATAAATACATCTATAAACCAAACGATAGACAATAAAATTATCTATTAGATGCCATCAACAAATTGTCGATAAATAGATAAATAGACGAGTAATTAACAAGAAAATTAAGACATTTTTGTCATATTTTACTATTTTTAGTTAAAAATATATTATATAAAATGAAATTTCTCATCTTAGGAAATAGATAAATAGATACATGTATATACCAAAAGATAGACAATAAAATTATCTATTAGATGCCATCAACAAATTATCGATAGATAGATAAATAGACGAGTAATTAACGAAAAAAGTGGGACACTTTGTTCATATTTTACTATTTTTAGTCAAAAATATATTATATAAAGTGAAATTTCTCATCTTAGGAAATAGATAAATTGATACATGTATATACGAAAAGATAGACAATAAAATTATCTATTAGATGTCATCAACAAATTGTCGATAGATAGATAAATAGATGAGTAATAAATGAAATAATTAAGACACTTTTGTCATATTTTACAATTTTTAGTCAAAAATATAATATATAAAGTGAAATTTCTAATCTTAGGAATAAGATAAATAGATACATGTATAAACCAAACGATAGACAATAAAATTATCTATTAGATACCATCAACAAATTGTCGATAAATAGATAAATAGACGAGTAATTAACAAGAAAATTAAGACATTTTTGTCATATTTTACTATTTTTAGTTAAAAATATATTATAAAAAGTGAAATTTCTCATCTTAGGAAATAGATAAATAGATACATGTATATACCAAAATATAGACAATAAAATTATCTATTAGATGCCATCAACAAATTGTCGATAGATAGATAAAAAGACGAGTAATTAACAAGAAAAGTAAGACATTTTTGTCATATTTTACTATTTTTAGTTAAAAATATATTATATAAAGTGAAATTTCTTATCATAAAAAAATAGATAAATAGATACATGTATATACCAAATGATAGACGATAAAATTATCTATTAGATGCTATCGACAAATTGTCAATAGATAGATAAATAGACGAGTAATAAATGAAACAATTAAGACACTTTTGTCATATTTTACAATTTTTAGTCAAAAATATATTATATAAAGTGAAATTTCTCATCTTAGGAAACAGATAAATTGATACATGTATATACCAAAAGATAGACAATAAAATTATCTATTAGATGCCATCAACAAACCTTCAATAGATAGATAAATAGACGAGTACTAAATGAATAAATTAAGACATTTTTGTCATATTTAACCATTTTTAGTTAAAAATATATTATATAAAGTGAAATTTCTCATCTTAGGAAATAGATAAATTGATACATGCATATACGAAAAGATAGACAATAAAATTATCTATTAGATGCCCTCAACAAATTGTCGATAGATAGTTAAATAGACGAGTAATTAACGAAAAAAGTGTGACACTTTGGTCATATTTTACAATTTTTAGTCAAAAATATATTATATAAAGTGAAATTTCTCATCTTAGGAAATAGATAAATTGATACATCTATATACGAAAAGATAGACAATAAAATTATCTATTAGGTGCCATCATCAAATTTTTCGTAGATAGATAAATAGACGAGTAATAAATGAATAAATAAAGACACTTTGGTCATATTTTACAATTTTGTCAAAAATATATTATATAAAGTGACATTTCTCATCTTATGAAATAGATAAATTGATACATGTATATACGAAAAGATAGACAATAGAATTATCTATTAGATGCCATCAACAAGTTGTCGATAGATATAAAAATAGATGAGTAATAAATTAAATAATTAAGACACTTTTGTCATATTTTACAATTTTTAGTCAAAAATATAATATATAAAGTGAAATTTCTCATATTAGGAATAAGATAAATAGATACATGTATAAACCAAACGATAGACAATAAAATTATCTATTAGATGCCATCAACAAATTGTCGATAAATAGATAAATAGACGAGTAATTAACAAGAAAATTAAGACATTTTTGTCATATTTTACTATTTTTAGTTAAAAATATATTATATAAAGTGAAATTTCTCATTTTAGGAAATAGATAAATAAATACATGTATATACCAAAAGATAGACAATAGAATTATCTATTAGATGCCATCAACAAACTTTCAATAGATAGATAAATAGACGAGTACTAAATGAATAAATTAAGACATTTTTGTCATATTTAACCATTTTTAGTTAAAAATATATTATATAAAGTGAAATTTCTCATCTTAGGAAATAGATAAATTGATACATGTATATACGAAAAGATAGACAATAAAATTATCTATTAGATGCCATCAACAAATTGTCGATAGATAGATAAATAGATGAGTAATAAATGAAATAATTAAGACACTTTTGTCATATCTTACAATTTTTAGTCAAATTTAGTTAAATTTCTCATCTTAGGAATAAGATAAATAAATACATCTATAAACCAAACGATAGACAATACAATTATCTATTAGATGCCATCAACAAATTGTCGATAAATAGATAAATAGACGAGTAATTAACAAGAAAATTAAGACATTTTTGTCATATTTTACTATTTTTAGTTAAAAATATATTATATAAAATGAAATTTCTCATCTTAGGAAATAGATAAATAGATACATGTATATACCAAAAGATAAACAATAAAATCATCTATTAGATGCCATCAACAAATTATCGATAGATAGATAAATAGACGAGTAATTAACGAAAAAAGTGGGACACTTTGTTCATATTTTACTATTTTTAGTCAAAAATATATTATATAAAGTGAAATTTCTCATCTTAGGAAATAGATAAATTGATACATGTATATACGAAAAGATAGACAATAGAATTATCTATTAGATGCCATCAACAAATTGTCGATAGATATAAAAATAGATGAGTAATAAATTAAATAATTAAGACACTTTTGTCATATTTTACAATTTTTAGTCAAAAATATAATATATAAAGTGAAATTTCTCATATTAAGAATAAGATAAATAGATACATGTATAAACCAAACGATAGACAATAAAATTATCTATTAGATGCCATCAACAAATTGTCGATAGATAGATAAAAAGACGAGTAATTAACAAGAAAATTAAGACATTTTTGTCATATTTTACTATTTTTAGTTAAAAATATATTATATAAAGTGAAATTTCTTATCATAAAAAAATAGATAAATAGATATATGTATATACCAAATGATAGACGATAAAATTATCTATTAGATGCTATCGACAAATTGTCAATAGATAGATAAATAGACGAGTAATAAATGAAACAATTAAGACACTTCTGTCAAATTTTACAATTTTTAGTCAAAAATATATTATATAAAGTGAAATTTCTCATCTTAGGAAACAGATAAATTGATACATGTATATACCAAAAGATAGACAATAAAATTATCTATTAGATGCCATCAACAAACTTTCAATAGATAGATAAATAGACGAGTACTAAATGAATAAATTAAGACATTTTTGTCATATTTAACCATTTTTAGTTAAAAATATATTATATAAAGTGAAATTTCTCATCTTAGGAAATAGATAAATTGATACATGCATATACGAAAAGATAGACAATAAAATTATCTATTAGATGCCCTCAACAAATTGTCGATAGATAGTTAAATAGACGAGTAATTAACGAAAAAAGTGGGACACTTTTGTCATATTTTACAATTTTTAGTCAAAAATATATTATATAAAGTGAAATTTCTCATCTTAGGAAATAGATAAATTGATACATGTATATACGAAAAGATAGACAATAAAATTATCTATTAGGAGCCATCATCAAATTTTCCGTAGATAGATAAATAGACGAGTAATAAATGAATAAATAAAGACACTTTGGTCATATTTTACAATTTTGTCAAAAATATATTATATAAAGTGACATTTCTCATCTTATGAAATAGATAAATTGATACATGTATATACGAAAAGATAGACAATAGAATTATCTATTAGATGCCATCAACAAATTGTCGATAGATATAAAAATAGATGAGTAATAAATTAAATAATTAAGACACTTTTGTCATATTTTACAATTTTTAGTCAAAAATATAATATATAAAGTGAAATTTCTCATATTAGGAATAAGATAAATAGATACATGTATAAACCAAACGATAGACAATAAAATTATCTATTAGATACCATCAACAAATTGTCGATAAATAGATAAATAGACGAGTAATTAACAAGAAAATTAAGACATTTTTGTCATATTTTACTATTTTTAGTTAAAAATATATTATATAAAATGAAATTTCTCATCTTAGGAAATAGATAAATAGATACATGTATATACCAAAAGATAAACAATAAAATCATCTATTAGATGCCATCAACAAATTATCGATAGATAGATAAATAGACGAGTAATTAACGAAAAAAGTGGGACACTTTGTTCATATTTTACTATTTTTAGTCAAAAATATATTATATAAAGTGAAATTTCTCATCTTAGGAAATAGATAAATTGATACATGTATATACGAAAAGATAGACAATAGAATTATCTATTAGATGCCATCAACAAATTGTCGATAGATATAAAAATAGATGAGTAATAAATTAAATAATTAAGACACTTTTGTCATATTTTACAATTTTTAGTCAAAAATATAATATATAAAGTGAAATTTCTCATATTAAGAATAAGATAAATAGATACATGTATAAACCAAACGATAGACAATAAAATTATCTATTAGATGCCATCAACAAATTGTCGATAGATAGATAAAAAGACGAGTAATTAACAAGAAAATTAAGACATTTTTGTCATATTTTACTATTTTTAGTTAAAAATATATTATATAAAGTGAAATTTCTTATCATAAAAAAATAGATAAATAGATATATGTATATACCAAATGATAGACGATAAAATTATCTATTAGATGCTATCGACAAATTGTCAATAGATAGATAAATAGACGAGTAATAAATGAAACAATTAAGACACTTCTGTCAAATTTTACAATTTTTAGTCAAAAATATATTATATAAAGTGAAATTTCTCATCTTAGGAAACAGATAAATTGATACATGTATATACCAAAAGATAGACAATAAAATTATCTATTAGATGCCATCAACAAACTTTCAATAGATAGATAAATAGACGAGTACTAAATGAATAAATTAAGACATTTTTGTCATATTTAACCATTTTTAGTTAAAAATATATTATATAAAGTGAAATTTCTCATCTTAGGAAATAGATAAATTGATACATGCATATACGAAAAGATAGACAATAAAATTATCTATTAGATGCCCTCAACAAATTGTCGATAGATAGTTAAATAGACGAGTAATTAACGAAAAAAGTGGGACACTTTGGTCATATTTTACAATTTTTAGTCAAAAATATATTATATAAAGTGAAATTTCTCATCTTAGGAAATAGATAAATTGATACATGTATATACGAAAAGATAGACAATAAAATTATCTATTAGGAGCCATCATCAAATTTTCCGTAGATAGATAAATAGACGAGTAATAAATGAATAAATAAAGACACTTTGGTCATATTTTACAATTTTGTCAAAAATATATTATATAAAGTGACATTTCTCATCTTATGAAATAGATAAATTGATACATGTATATACGAAAAGATAGACAATAGAATTATCTATTAGATGCCATCAACAAATTGTCGATAGATATAAAAATAGATGAGTAATAAATTAAATAATTAAGACACTTTTGTCATATTTTACAATTTTTAGTCAAAAATATAATATATAAAGTGAAATTTCTCATATTAGGAATAAGATAAATAGATACATGTATAAACCAAACGATAGACAATAAAATTATCTATTAGATACCATCAACAAATTGTCGATAAATAGATAAATAGACGAGTAATTAACAAGAAAATTAAGACATTTTTGTCATATTTTACTATTTTTAGTTAAAAATATATTATATAAAGTGAAATTTCTCATTTTAGGAAATAGATAAATAAATACATGTATATACCAAAAGATAGACAATAGAATTATCTATTAGATGCCATCAACAAACTTTCAATAGATAGATAAATAGACGAGTACTAAATGAATAAATTAAGACATTTTTGTCATATTTAACCATTTTTAGTTAAAAATATATTATATAAAGTGAAATTTCTCATCTTAGGAAATAGATAAATTGATACATGTATATACGAAAAGATAGACAATAAAATTATCTATTAGATGCCATCAACAAATTGTCGATAGATAGATAAATAGATGAGTAATAAATGAAATAATTAAGACACTTTTGTCATATCTTACAATTTTTAGTCAAATTTAGTTAAATTTCTCATCTTAGGAATAAGATAAATAAATACATCTATAAACCAAACGATAGACAATAAAATTATCTATTAGATGCCATCAACAAATTGTCGATAAATAGATAAATAGACGAGTAATTAACAAGAAAATTAAGACATTTTTGTCATATTTTACTATTTTTAGTTAAAAATATATTATATAAAATGGAATTTCTCATCTTAGGAAATAGATAAATAGATACATGTATATACCAAAAGATAGACAATAAAATCATCTATTAGATGCCATCAACAAATTATCGATAGATAGATAAATAGACGAGTAATTAACGAAAAAAGTGGGACACTTTGTTCATATTTTACTATTTTTAGTCAAAAATATATTATATAAAGTGAAATTTCTCATCTTAGGAAATAGATAAATTGATACATGTATATACGAAAAGATAGACAATAAAATTATCTATTAGATGTCATCAACAAATTGTCGATAGATAGATAAATAGATGAGTAATAAATGAAATAATTAAGACACTTTTGTCATATTTTACAATTTTTAGTCAAAAATATAATATATAAAGTGAAATTTCTTATCTTAGGAATAAGATAAATAGATACATGTATAAACCAAACGATAGACAATAAAATTATCTATTAGATACCATCAACAAATTGTCGATAAATAGATAAATAGACGAGTAATTAACAAGAAAATTAAGACATTTTTGTCATATTTTACTATTTTTAGTTAAAAATATATTATATAAAGTGAAATTTCTTATCTTAGGAAATAGATAAATAGATACATGTATATACCAAAATATAGACAATAAAATTATCTATTAGATGCCATCAACAAATTGTCGATAGATAGATAAAAAGACGAGTAATTAACAAGAAAATTAAGACATTTTTGTCATATTTTACTATTTTTAGTTAAAAATATATTATATAAAGTGAAATTTCTTATCATAAAAAAATAGATAAATAGATACATGTATATACCAAATGATAGACGATAAAATTATCTATTAGATGCTATCGACAAATTGTCAATAGATAGATAAATAGACGAGTAATAAATGAAACAATTAAGACACTTTTGTCATATTTTACAATTTTTAGTCAAAAATATATTATATAAAGTGAAATTTCTCATCTTAGGAAACAGATAAATTGATACATGTATATACCAAAAGATAGACAATAAAATGATCTATTAGATGCTCTCAACAAATTGTCGATAGATAGATAAATAGACGAGTAATTAACGAAAAAAGTGGGACACATTGGTCATATTTTACAATTTTTAGTCAAAAATATATTATATAAAGTGAAATTTCTCATCTTAGGAAATAGATAAATTGATACATGTATATACGAAAAGATAGACAATAAAATTATCTATTAGGTGCCATCATCAAATTTTCCGTAGATAGATAAATAGACGAGTAATAAATGAATAAATAAAGACACTTTGGTCATATTTTACAATTTTGTCAAAAATATATTATATAAAGTGACATTTCTCATCTTATGAAATAGATAAATTGATACATGTATATACGAAAAGATAGACAATAGAATTATCTATTAGATGCCATCAACAAATTGTCGATAGATATAAAAATAGATGAGTAATAAATTAAATAATTAAGACACTTTTGTCATATTTTACAATTTTTAGTCAAAAATATAATATATAAAGTGAAATTTCTCATATTAGGAATAAGATAAATAGATACATGTATAAACCAAACGATAGACAATAAAATTATCTATTAGATGCCATCAACAAATTGTCGATAAATAGATAAATAGACGAGTAATTAACAAGAATATTAAGACATTTTTGTCATATTTTACTATTTTTAGTTAAAAATATATTATATAAAGTGAAATTTCTCATTTTAGGAAATAGATAAATAAATACATGTATATACCAAAAGATAGAAAATAAAAATATCTATTAGATGCCATCAACAAATTGTCGATAGATAGATAAATAGACGAGTAATTAACGAAAAAAATGGGACACTTTGGTCACATTTTACTATTTTTAGTCAAAAATATATTATATAAAGTGAAATTTCTCATCTTAGGAAATAGATAAATAGATACATGTATATACCAAAAGATATACAATAAAATTATCTATTAGATGCCATCAACAAATTGTCGATAAATAGATAAATAGACGAGTAATTAACAAGAAAATTAAGACATTTTTGTCATATTTTACTATTTTTAGTTAAAAATATATTATAAAAGTGAAATTTCTCATCTTAGGAAATAGATAAATAGATACATGTATATACCAAAATATAGACAATAAAATTATCTATTAGATGCCATCAACAAATTGTCGATAGATAGATAAAAAGACGAGTAATTAACAAGAAAATTAAGACATTTTTGTCATATTTTACTATTTTTAGTTAAAAATATATTATATAAAGTGAAATTTCTTATCATAAAAAAATAGATAAATAGATACATGTATATACCAAATGATAGACGATAAAATTATCTATTAGATGCTATCGACAAATTGTCAATAGATAGATAAATAGACGAGTAATAAATGAAACAATTAAGACACTTTTGTCATATTTTACAATTTTTAGTCAAAAATATATTATATAAAGTGAAATTTCTCATCTTAGGAAATAGATAAATTGATACATGTATATACCAAAAGATAGACAATAAAATTATCTATTACATGCCATCAACAAACTTTCAATAGATAGATAAATAGACGAGTACTAAATGAATAAATTAAGACATTTTTGTCATATTTAACCATTTTTAGTTAAAAAAATATATTATATAAAGTGAAATTTCTCATCTTAGGAAATAGATAAATAGAGACATGTATATACCAAAAGATAGAAAATAAAATTATCTATTAGATGCCATCAACAAATTGTCGATAGATTGATAAATAGACGAGTAATTAACGAAAAAAGTGGGACACTTTGGTCATATTTTACTAGTTTTATTCAAAAATATATTATATAAAGTGAAATTTCTCATCTTAGGAAATAGATAAATTGATACATGCATATACGAAAAGATAGACAATAAAATTATCTATTAGATGCCCTCAACAAATTGTCGATAGATAGATAAATAGACGAGTAATTAACGAAAAAAGTGGGACACTTTGTTCATATTTTACTATTTTTAGTCAAAAATATATTATATAAAGTGAAAATTCTCATCTTAGGAAATAGATAAATTGATACATGTATATACGAAAAGATAGACAATAAAATTATCTATTAGATGTCATCAATAAATTGTCGATAGATAGATAAATAGATGAGTAATAAATGAAATAATTAAGACACTTTTGTCATATTTTACAATTTTTAGTCAAAAATATAATATATAAAGTGAAATTTCTTATCTTAGGAATAAGATAAATAGATACATGTATAAACCAAACGATAGACAATAAAATTATCTATTAGATACCATCAACAAATTGTCGATAAATAGATAAATAGACGAGTAATTAACAAGAAAATTAAGACATTTTTGTCATATTTTACTATTTTTAGTTAAAAATATATTATATAAAGTGAAATTTCTCATCTTAGGAAATAGATAAATAGATACATGTATATACCAAAATATAGACAATAAAATTATCTATTAGATGCCATCAACAAATTGTCGATAGATGGAAAAAAAGACGAGTAATTAACAAGAAAATTAAGACATTTTTGTCATATTTTACTATTTTTAGTTAAAAATATATTATATAAAGTGAAATTTCTCATCTTAGGAAATAGATAAATTGATACATGCATATACGACAAGATAGACAATAAAATTATCTATTAGATGCCCTCAACAAATTGTCGATAGATAGTTAAATAGACGAGTAATTAACGAAAAAAGTGGGACACTTTGGTCATATTTTACAATTTTTAGTCAAAAATATATTATATAAAGTGAAATTTCTCATCTTAGGAAATAGATAAATTGATACATGTATATACGAAAAGATAGACAATAAAATTATCTATTAGGTGCCATAATCAAATTTTCCGTAGATAGATAAATAGACGAGTAATAAATGAATAAATAAAGACACTTTGGTCATATTTTACAATTTTGTCAAAAATATATTATATAAAGTGACATTTCTCATCTTATGAAATAGATAAATTGATACATGTATATACGAAAAGATAGACAATAGAATTATCTATTAGATGCCATCAACAAATTGTCGATAGATATAAAAATAGATGAGTAATAAATTAAATAATTAAGACACTTTTGTCATATTTTACAATTTTTAGTCAAAAATATAATATATAAAGTGAAATTTCTCATATTAGGAATAAGATAAATAGATACATGTATAAACCAAACGATAAACAATAAAATTATCTATTAGATGCCATCAACAAATTGTCGATAAATTGATAAATAGATGAGTAATTAACAAGAAAATTAAGACATTTTTGTCATATTTTACTATTTTTAGTTAAAAATATATTATATAAAGTGAAATTTCTCATTTTAGGAAATAGATAAATAAATACATGTATATACCAAAAGATAGACAATAGAATTATCTATTAGATGCCATCAACAAACTTTCAATAGATAGATAAATAGACGAGTACTAAATGAATAAATTAAGACATTTTTGTCATATTTAACCATTTTTAGTTAAAAATATATTATATAAAGTGAAATTTCTCATCTTAGGAAATAGATAAATTGATACATGTATATACGAAAAGATAGACAATAAAATTATCTATTAGATGCCATCAACAAATTGTCGATAGATAGATAAATAGATGAGTAATAAATGAAATAATTAAGACACTTTTGTCATATCTTTCAATTTTTAGTCAAATTTAGTTAAATTTCTCATCTTAGGAATAAGATAAATAAATACATCTATAAACCAAACGATAGACAATAAAATTATCTATTAGATGCCATCAACAAATTGTCGATAAATAGATAAATAGACGAGTAATTAACAAGAAAATTAAGAAATTTTTGTCATATTTTACTATTTTTAGTTAAAAATATATTATATAAAATGAAATTTCTCATCTTAGGAAATAGATAAATAGATACATGTATATACCAAAAGATAGAGAATAAAATTATCTATTAGATGCCATCAACAAATTATCGATAGATAGATAAATAGACGAGTAATTAACGAAAAAAGTGGGACACTTTGTTCATATTTTACTATTTTTAGTCAAAAATATATTATATAAAGTGAAATTTCTCATCTTAGGAAATAGATAAATTGATACATGTATATACGAAAAGATAGACAATAAAATTATCTATTAGATGTCATCAACAAATTGTCGATAGATAGATAAATAGATGAGTAATAAATGAAATAATTAAGACACTTTTGTCATATTTTACAATTTTTAGTCAAAAATATAATATATAAAGTGAAATTTCTTATCTTAGGAATAAGATAAATAGATACATGTATAAACCAAACGATAGACAATAAAATTATCTATTAGATACCATCAACAAATTGTCGATAAATAGATAAATAGACGAGTAATTAACAAGAAAATTAAGACATTTTTGTCATATTTTACTATTTTTAGTTAAAAATATATTATATAAAGTGAAATTTCTCATCTTAGGAAATAGATAAATAGATACATGTATATACCAAAATATAGACAATAAAATTATCTATTAGATGCCATCAACAAATTGTCGATAGATAGATAAAAAGACGAGTAATTGACAAGAAAATTAAGACATTTTTGTCATATTTTACTATTTTTAGTTAAAAATATATTATATAAAGTGAAATTTCTTATCATAAAAAAATAGATAAATAGATACATGTATATACCAAATGATAGACGATAAAATTATCTATTAGATGCTATCGACAAATTGTCAATAGATAGATAAATAGACGAGTAATAAATGAAACAATTAAGACACTTGTCTTATTTTACAATTTTTAGTCAAAAATATATTATATAAAGTGAAATTTCTCATCTTAGGAAACAGATAAATTGATACATGTATATACCAAAAGATAGACAATAAAATTATCTATTAGATGCCATCAACAAACTTTCAATAGATTGATAAATAGACGAGTACTAAATGAATAAATTAAGACATTTTTGTCATATTTAACCATTTTTAGTTAAAAATATATTATATAAAGTGAAATTTCTCATCTTAGGAAATAGATAAATTGATACATGCATATACGAAAAGATAGACAATAAAATTATCTATTAGATGCCCTCAACAAATTGTCGATAGATTGATAAATAGACGAGTAATTAACGAAAAAAGTGGGACACTTTGGTCATATTTTACTAGTTTTATTCAAAAATATATTATATAAAGTGAAATTTCTCATCTTAGGAAATAGATAAATTGATACATGCATATACGAAAAGATAGACAATAAAATTATCTATTAGATGCCCTCAACAAATTGTCGATAGATAGATAAATAGACGAGTAATTAACGAAAAAAGTGGGACACTTTGGTCATATTTTACAATTTTTAGTCAAAAATATATTATATAAAGTGAAATTTCTCATCTTAGGAAATAGATAAATTGATACATGTATATACGAAAAGATAGACAATAAAATTATCTATTAGGTGCCATAATCAAATTTTCCGTAGATAGATAAATAGACGAGTAATAAATGAATAAATAAAGACACTTTGGTCATATTTTACAATTTTGTCAAAAATATATTATATAAAGTGACATTTCTCATCTTATGAAATAGATAAATTGATACATGTATATACGAAAAGATAGACAATAGAATTATCTATTAGATGCCATCAACAAATTGTCGATAGATATAAAAATAGATGAGTAATAAATTAAATAATTAAGACACTTTTGTCATATTTTACAATTTTTAGTCAAAAATATAATATATAAAGTGAAATTTCTCATATTAGGAATAAGATAAATAGATACATGTATAAACCAAACGATAGACAATAAAATTATCTATTAGATGCCATCAACAAATTGTCGATAAATAGATAAATAGACGAGTAATTAACAAGAAAATTAAGACATTTTTGTCATATTTTACTATTTTTAGTTAAAAATATATTATATAAAGTGAAATTTCTCATTTTAGGAAATAGATAAATAAATACATGTATATACCAAAAGATAGAAAATAAAAATATCTATTAGATGCCATCAACAAATTGTCGATAGATAGATAAATAGACGAGTAATTAACGAAAAAAATGGGACACTTTGGTCACATTTTACTATTTTTAGTCAAAAATATATTATATAAAGTGAAATTTCTCATCTTAGGAAATAGATAAATAGATACATGTATATACCAAAAGATATACAATAAAATTATCTATTAGATGCCATCAACAAATTGTCGATAAATAGATAAATAGACGAGTAATTAACAAGAAAATTAAGACATTTTTGTCATATTTTACTATTTTTAGTTAAAAATATATTATAAAAGTGAAATTTCTCATCTTAGGAAATAGATAAATAGATACATGTATATACCAAAATATAGACAATAAAATTATCTATTAGATGCCATCAACAAATTGTCGATAGATAGATAAAAAGACGAGTAATAAATGAAACAATTAAGACATTTTTGTCATATTTTACAATTTTTAGTAAAAAATATATTATATAAAGTGAAATTTCTCATCTTAGGAAATAGATAAATAGATACATGTATATACCAAAACATAGACAATAAAATTATCTATTAGATGCCATCAACAAATTGTCGATAGATAGATAAATAGACGAGTAATTAACGAAAAAATGGGACACTTTGGTCATATTTTACTATTTTTAGTCAAAAACATATTATATAAACTGAAATTTCTCATCTTAGGAAATGGATAAATTGATACATGTATATACGAAAAAATAGACAATAAAATTATCTATTAGATGCCATCAACAAATTGTCGATAAATAGATAAATAGATGAGTAATAAACAAGAAAATAAGACACTTTTGTCATATTTTACTATTTTTAGTCAAAAATATATTATATAAATTAATGTTTCTCATCTTAGGAAATAGATAAATAGATATTTGTATATACCAAAACATAGACAATAAAATTATCTATTAGATGACATCAATAAATTGTTGATAGATAGACAAATAGATTAGTAACAAACAAAAAAATTAAGACCCTTTTGTCATATTTATCTATTTTTAGTAAAAAATATATTATATAAAGTGAAATATCTCATCTTAGGAAATAGATAAATAGAAACATGTATATACAGAAAGATAGACAATAAAATTATCTATTAGATGCCATCAACAAATTGTCGATAGATAGATAAATAGACGAGTAATAAATGAAACAATTAAGACATTTTTGTCATATTTTACAATTTTTAGTAAAAAATATATTATATAAAGTAAAATTTCTCATCTTAGGAAATAGATAAATTGATACATGTATATACCAAAAAATAGACAATAAAATTATCTATTAGATGCCATCAACAAATTGTCGATAGATAGATAAATAGACGAGTAATAAATGAAACAATTAAGACATTTTTGTCATATTTTACTATTTTTAGTCAAAAATATATTATATAAAGTGAAATTTCTCATCTTAGGAAATAGATAAATTTATACATATATATACGAAAAGATAGACAATAAAATTATCTATTAGATGCCATCAACAAATTGTCGATAGATAGATAAATAGACGAGTAATTAACGAAAAAATTGAGACACTTTGGTCATATTTTACAATTTTTAGTCAAAAATATATTATATAAAGTGAAATTTCTCATCTTAGGAAATAGATAAATTGATACATGTATAAACGAAAAGATAGACAATAAAATTATCTATTAGGTGCCATAATCAAATTTTCCGTAGATAGATAAATAGACGAGTAATAAATGAATAAATAAAGACACTTTGGTCATATTTTACAATTTTGTCAAAAATATATTATATAAAGTGACATTTCTCATCTTATGAAATAGATAAATTGATACATGTATATACGAAAAGATAGACAATAGAATTATCTATTAGATGCCATCAACAAATTGTCGATAGATAAAAAAATAGATGAGTAATAAATTAAATAATTAAGACACTTTTGTCATATTTTACAATTTTTAGTCAAAAATATAATATATAAAGTCAAATTTCTCATATTAGGAATAAGATAAATAGATACATGTATAAACCAAACGATAAACAATAAAATTATCTATTAGATGCCATCAACAAATTGTCGATAAATTGATAAATAGACGAGTAATTAACAAGAAAATTAAGACATTTTTGTCATATTTTACTATTTTTAGTTAAAAATATATTATATAAAGTGAAATTTCTCATTTTAGGAAATAGATAAATAAATACATGTATATACCAAAAGATAGACAATAGAATTATCTATTAGATGCCATCAACAAACTTTCAATAGATAGATAAATAGACGAGTACTAAATGAATAAATTAAGACATTTTTGTCATATTTAACCATTTTTAGTTAAAAATATATTATATAAAGTGAAATTTCTCATCTTAGGAAATAGATAAATTGATACATGTATATACGAAAAGATAGACAATAAAATTATCTATTAGATGCCATCAACAAATTGTCGATAGATAGATAAATAGATGAGTAATAAATGAAATAATTAAGACACTTTTGTCATATCTTTCAATTTTTAGTCAAATTTAGTTAAATTTCTCATCTTAGGAATAAGATAAATAAATACATCTATAAACCAAACGATAGACAATAAAATTATCTATTAGATGCCATCAACAAATTGTCGATAAATAGATAAATAGACGAGTAATTAACAAGAAAATTAAGAAATTTTTGTCATATTTTACTATTTTTAGTTAAAAATATATTATATAAAATGAAATTTCTCATCTTAGGAAATAGATAAATAGATACATGTATATACCAAAAGATAGAGAATAAAATTATCTATTAGATGCCATCAACAAATTATCGATAGATAGATAAATAGACGAGTAATTAACGAAAAAAGTGGGACACTTTGTTCATATTTTACTATTTTTAGTCAAAAATATATTATATAAAGTGAAATTTCTCATCTTAGGAAATAGATAAATTGATACATGTATATACGAAAAGATAGACAATAAAATTATCTATTAGATGTCATCAACAAATTGTCGATAGATAGATAAATAGATGAGTAATAAATGAAATAATTAAGACACTATTGTCATATTTTACAATTTTTAGTCAAAAATATAATATATAAAGTGAAATTTCTTATCTTAGGAATAAGATAAATAGATACATGTATAAACCAAACGATAGACAATAAAATTATCTATTAGATACCATCAACAAATTGTCGATAAATAGATAAATAGACGAGTAATTAACAAGAAAATTAAGACATTTTTGTCATATTTTACTATTTTTAGTTAAAAATATATTATATAAAGTGAAATTTCTCATCTTAGGAAATAGATAAATAGATACATGTATATACCAAAATATAGACAATAAAATTATCTATTAGATGCCATCAACAAATTGTCGATAGATAGATAAAAAGACGAGTAATTGACAAGAAAATTAAGACATTTTTGTCATATTTTACTATTTTTAGTTAAAAATATATTATATAAAGTGAAATTTCTTATCATAAAAAAATAGATAAATAGATACATGTATATACCAAATGATAGACGATAAAATTATCTATTAGATGCTATCGACAAATTGTCAATAGATAGATAAATAGACGAGTAATAAATGAAACAATTAAGACACTTGTCTTATTTTACAATTTTTAGTCAAAAAT
Source organism: Petrolisthes manimaculis (assembly GCA_034508575.1). NCBI lineage: Eukaryota > Metazoa > Arthropoda > Malacostraca > Decapoda > Porcellanidae > Petrolisthes > Petrolisthes manimaculis. Next base: position 635,973 of record JAWZYT010000365.1, read on the forward strand.
ATATTATATAAAGTGAAATTTCTCATCTTAGGAAACAGATAAATTGATACATGTATATACCAAAAGATAGACAATAAAATTATCTATTAGATGCCATCAACAAACTTTCAATAGATAGATAAATAGACGAGTACTAAATGAATAAATTAAGACATTTTTGTCATATTTAACCATTTTTAGTTAAAAATATATTATATAAAGTGAAATTTCTCATCTTAGGAAATAGATAAATTGATACATGCATATACGAAAAGATAGACAATAAAATTATCTATTAGATGCCCTCAACAAATTGTCGATAGATTGATAAATAGACGAGTAATTAACGAAAAAAGTGGGACACTTTGGTCATATTTTACTAGTTTTATTCAAAAATATATTATATAAAGTGAAATTTCTCATCTTAGGAAATAGATAAATTGATACATGCATATACGAAAAGATAGACAATAAAATTATCTATTAGATGCCCTCAACAAATTGTCGATAGATAGATAAATAGACGAGTAATTAACGAAAAAAGTGGGACACTTTGGTCATATTTTACAATTTTTAGTCAAAAATATATTATATAAAGTGAAATTTCTCATCTTAGGAAATAGATAAATTGATACATGTATATACGAAAAGATAGACAATAAAATTATCTATTAGGTGCCATAATCAAATTTTCCGTAGATAGATAAATAGACGAGTAATAAATGAATAAATAAAGACACTTTGGTCATATTTTACAATTTTGTCAAAAATATATTATATAAAGTGACATTTCTCATCTTATGAAATAGATAAATTGATACATGTATATACGAAAAGATAGACAATAGAATTATCTATTAGATGCCATCAACAAATTGTCGATAGATATAAAAATAGATGAGTAATAAATTAAATAATTAAGACACTTTTGTCATATTTTACAATTTTTAGTCAAAAATATAATATATAAAGTGAAATTTCTCATATTAGGAATAAGATAAATAGATACATGTATAAACCAAACGATAGACAATAAAATTATCTATTAGATGCCATCAACAAATTGTCGATAAATAGATAAATAGACGAGTAATTAACAAGAAAATTAAGACATTTTTGTCATATTTTACTATTTTTAGTTAAAAATATATTATATAAAGTGAAATTTCTCATTTTAGGAAATAGATAAATAAATACATGTATATACCAAAAGATAGAAAATAAAAATATCTATTAGATGCCATCAACAAATTGTCGATAGATAGATAAATAGACGAGTAATTAACGAAAAAAATGGGACACTTTGGTCACATTTTACTATTTTTAGTCAAAAATATATTATATAAAGTGAAATTTCTCATCTTAGGAAATAGATAAATAGATACATGTATATACCAAAAGATATACAATAAAATTATCTATTAGATGCCATCAACAAATTGTCGATAAATAGATAAATAGACGAGTAATTAACAAGAAAATTAAGACATTTTTGTCATATTTTACTATTTTTAGTTAAAAATATATTATAAAAGTGAAATTTCTCATCTTAGGAAATAGATAAATAGATACATGTATATACCAAAATATAGACAATAAAATTATCTATTAGATGCCATCAACAAATTGTCGATAGATAGATAAAAAGACGAGTAATAAATGAAACAATTAAGACATTTTTGTCATATTTTACAATTTTTAGTAAAAAATATATTATATAAAGTGAAATTTCTCATCTTAGGAAATAGATAAATAGATACATGTATATACCAAAACATAGACAATAAAATTATCTATTAGATGCCATCAACAAATTGTCGATAGATAGATAAATAGACGAGTAATTAACGAAAAAATGGGACACTTTGGTCATATTTTACTATTTTTAGTCAAAAACATATTATATAAACTGAAATTTCTCATCTTAGGAAATGGATAAATTGATACATGTATATACGAAAAAATAGACAATAAAATTATCTATTAGATGCCATCAACAAATTGTCGATAAATAGATAAATAGATGAGTAATAAACAAGAAAATAAGACACTTTTGTCATATTTTACTATTTTTAGTCAAAAATATATTATATAAATTAATGTTTCTCATCTTAGGAAATAGATAAATAGATATTTGTATATACCAAAAAATAGACAATAAAATTATCTATTAGATGACATCAATAAATTGTTGATAGATAGACAAATAGAGGAGTAACAAACAAAAAAATTAAGACCCTTTTGTCATATTTATCTATTTTTAGTAAAAAATATATTATATAAAGTGAAATATCTCATCTTAGGAAATAGATAAATAGAAACATGTATATACAGAAAGATAGACAATAAAATTATCTATTAGATGCCATCAACAAATTGTCGATAGATAGATAAATAGACGAGTAGTAAATGAAACAATTAAGACATTTTTGTCATATTTTACAATTTTTAGTAAAAAATATATTATATAAAGTAAAATTTCTCATCTTAGGAAATAGATAAATTTATACATGTATATACCAAAAAATAGACAATAAAATTATCTATTAGATGCCATCAACAAATTGTCGATAGATAGATAAATAGACGAGTAATAAATGAAACAATTAAGACATTTTTGTCATATTTTACTATTTTTAGTCAAAAATACATTATATAAAGTGAAATTTCTCATCTTAGGAAATAGATAAATTTATACATATATATACGAAAAGATAGACAATAAAATTATCTATTAGATGCCATCAACAAATTGTCGATAGATAGATAAATAGATGAGTAATTAACGAAAAAATTGAGACACTTTGGTCATATTTTACAATTTTTAGTCAAAAATATATTATATAAAGTGAAATTTCTCATCTTAGGAAATAGATAAATTGATACATGTATAAACGAAAAGATAGACAATAAAATTATCTATTAGGTGCCATCAACAAATTTTCCATAGATAGATAAATAGACGAGTAATAAATGAATAAATAAAGACACTTTAACCATATTTCACAATTTTGTAAAAAATATATTATATAAAGTGACATTTCTCATCTTATGAAATAGATAAATTGATATATGTATATAAGAAAAGATAGACAATAAAATTATCTATTAGATGCCATCAACAAATTGTCGATAGATAGATAAATAGATGAGTAATAAATGAAATAATTAAGACACTTTGGTCATATTTTACAATTTTTAGTCAAAAATATATTATATAAAGTGAAATTTCTCATCTTAGCAATAAGATAAATAGATACATGTATAAACCAAACGATAGACCATAAAATTATCTATTAGATGTCATTAACAAATTGCCGATAAATAGATAAATAGACGAGTAATTAACAAGAAAATTAAGACCTTTTTGTCATATTTTACTATTTTTAGTTAAAAATATATTGTATAAAGTGAAATTTCTCATCTTAGGAAATAGATAAATAGATACATGTATATACCAAAAGATGAACAATAGAATTATCTATTAGATGCCATCATCAAACTTTCAATAGATAGATAACTAGATGAGTACTAAATGAATAAATTAAGACATTTTTGTCATATTTTACCATTTTTTGTCAAAAATATATTATATACAGTGAAATTTCTTATCTTAGGAAATAGATAAATAGATACATGTATAAACCAAACGATAGACAATAAAATTATCTATTAGATGCCATCAACAAATTGTCGATAAATAGATAAATAGATGAGTAATTAACAAGAAAATTAAGACACTTTTGTCATATTTTACTATTTTTAGTCAAAAATATATTATATAAAGTGAAATTTCTCATCATAAAAAATAGATAAATAGATACATGTATATACCAAAAGATAGATGATAAAATTATCTAATAGATGCCATCAACAAATTGTTGATAGATAGAAAAATAGACGAGTAATTAATGAAGAAATGGGACACTTTGGTAATATTTTACAATTTTTAGTAAAAAATATAATATATAAAGTGAAATTTCGATTCTTAGGAATAAGATAAATACATATATGTATAGACCAAACGATAGACAATAAAATTATCTATTAGATGCCATCAACAAATGGTCGATAAATAGATAAATAGACGATTAATTAACAAGAAAAGTAAGACACTTTTGTCATATTTTACTATTTTTAGTTATAAATATATTATATAAAGTGAAATATCTCATCTTAGGAAATAGATAAATAGAAACATGTATATACCAAAAAATAGACAATAAAATTATCTATTAGATGCCATCAACAAATTGTTAATTGATAGATAAATAGACGAGTAATAAATGAAACAATTAAGACATTTTTGTCATATTTTACAATTTTTAGTAAAAAATATATTATATAAAGTGAAATTTCTCATCTTAGGAAATAGATAAATAGATACATGTATATACCAAAACATAGACAATAAAATTATCTATTAGATGCCATCAACAAATTGTCGATAGATAGATAAATAGATGAGTAATTAACGAAAAAATGGGACACTTTGGTCATATTTTACTATTTTTAGTCAAAAACATATTATATAAACTGAAATTTCTCATCTTAGGAAATGGATAAATTGATACATGTATATACGAAAAAATAGACAATAAAATTATCTATTAGATGCCATCAACAAATTGTCGATAAATAGATAAATAGATGAGTAATAAATAAGAAAATAAGACACTTTTGTCATATTTTACTATTTTTAGTCAAAAATATATTATATAAATTAATGTTTCTCATCTTAGGAAATAGATAAATAGATATTTGTATATACCAAAAAATAGACAATAAAATGATCTATTAGATGACATCAATAAATTGTTGATAGATAGACAAATAGAGGAGTAACAAACAAAAAAATTAAGACCCTTTTGTCATATTTATCTATTTTTAGTAAAAAAATATATTATATAAAGTGAAATATCTCATCTTAGGAAATAGATAAATAGAAACATGTATATACAGAAAGATAGACAATAAAATTATCTATTAGATGCCATCAACAAATTGTCGATAGATAGATAAATAGACGAGTAATAAATGAAATAATTAAGACATTTTTGTCATATTTTACAATTTTTAGTAAAAAATATATTATATAAAGTAAAATTTCTCATCTTAGGAAATAGATAAATTGATACATGTATATACCAAAAAATAGACAATAAAATTATCTATTAGATGCCATCAACAAATTGTCGATAGATAGATAAATAGACGAGTAATAAATGAAACAATTAAGACATTTTTGTCATATTTTACTATTTTTAGTCAAAAATATATTATATAAAGTGAAATTTCTCATCTTAGGAAATAGATAAATTTATACATATATATACGAAAAGATAGACAATAAAATTATCTATTAGATGCCATCAACAAATTGTCGATAGATAGATAAATAGACGAGTAATTAACGAAAAAATTGAGACACTTTGGTCATATTTTACAATTTTTAGTCAAAAATATATTATATAAAGTGAAATTTCTCATCTTAGGAAATAGATAAATTGATACATGTATAAACGAAAAGATAGACAATAAAATTATCTATTAGGTGCCATCAACAAATTTTCCATAGATAGATAAATAGACGAGTAAATAAATGAATAAATAAAGACACTTTAACCATATTTCACAATTTTGTAAAAAATATATTATATAAAGTGACATTTCTCATCTTATGAAATAGATAAATTGATATATGTATATACGAAAAGATAGACAATAAAATTATCTATTAGATGCCATCAACAAATTGTCGATAGATAGATAAATAGATGAGTAATAAATTAAATAATTAAGACACTTTTGTCATATTTTACTATTTTTAGTTAAAAATATATTATATAAAGTGAAATTTCTCATCTTAGGAAATATATAAATAGATACATGTATATATCAAAAGATAGACAATAAAATTATCTATTAGATGCCATCAACAAATTGTCGATAGATAGATAAATAGACGAGTAATTAACGAAAAAAGTGGGACACTTTGGTCATATTTTACTATTTTTAGTCAAAAATATATTATATAAAGTGGAATTTTTCATCTTAGGAAATAGATAAATATATATATGTATATACCAAAAGATAGACGATAGAATTATCTATTAGATGCCATCAACAAACTTTCAATAGATAGATAAATAGACGAGTACTAAATGAATGAAGTAAGACATTTTTGTCATATTTTACCATTTTTAGTAAAAAATATATTATATAAAGTGAAATTTCTCATCTTAGGAAATAGATAAATAAATACATGTAAATACCAAAAGATAGACAATAAAATTATCTATTAGATGCCATCAACAAATTGTCGATAGATAGATAAATAGACGAGTAATTAGCAAAAAAAGTGGGACACTTTGGTCATATTTTACTATTTTTATTCAAAAATTTATTATATAAAGTGAAATTTCTCATCTTAGGAAATAAATAAATTGATTCATGTATATACGACAAAATAGACAATAAAATTATCTATTAGATGCCATCAACAAATTGTTGATAGATAGATAAATAGATGAGTAATAAACAAGAAAATAAGACACTTGTCATATTTTACTATTTTTAGTCAAAAATATATTATATAAAGTGAAATTTCTCATCTTAGGAAATAGATAAATAGATACATGTAAAAACCAAAAGATAGACAATAAAATTATCTATTAGATGCCATCAACAAATTGTTGATAGATAGATAAATAGATGAGTAATTAATGACGAAATGGGACACTTTGGTCATATTTTACATTTTTTTGTCAAAAATATAATATATAAAGTGAAATTTTGTATCTTAGGAAATAGATAAATTGATACATGTATATACGAAAAGATAGACAATAAAATTATCTATTAGATGCCATCAACAAATTGTCGATAGATAGATAAATAGATGAGTAAAAAATGAAATAATTAAGACACTTTTGTCATATTTTACTATTTTTAGTTAAAAATATATTATATAAAGTGAAATTTCTCATCTTAGGAAATATATAAATAGATACATGTATATACCAAAAGATAGACAATAAAATTATCTATTAGATGCCATCAACAAATTGTCGATAGATAGATAAATAGACGAGTAATTAACGAAAAAAGTGGGACACTTTGGTCATATTTTACTATTTTTAGTCAAAAATATATTATATAAAGTGGAATTTCTCATCTTAGGAAATAGATAAATATATATATGTATATACCAAAAGATAGACAATAGAATTATCTATTAGATGCCATCAACAAACTTTCGATAGACAGATAAATAGACGAGTACTAAATGAATGAAGTAAGACATTTTTGTCATATTTTACCATTTTTAGTCAAAAATATATTATATAAAGTGAAATTTCTCATCTTTGGAAATAGATAAATAGATACATGTAAAAACCAAAAGATAGACAATACAATTATCTATTAGATGCCATTAACAAATTGCCGATAAATAGATAAATAGACGAGTAATTAACAAGAAAATTAAGACATTTTTGACATATTTTACTATTTTTAGTTAAAAATATATTGTATAAAGTGAAATTTCTCATCTTAGGAAATAGATAAATTGATACATGTATATACCAAAAGATAGACAATAAATTTATCTATTAGATGCCATCAACAAATTGTCAATAGATAGATAAATAGACGAGTAATAAATAAAACAATTTAGACACTTTGGTTATATTTTACTATTTTTAGTCAAAAGTTTATTATATAAAGTAAAATTTCTCATCTTAGGAAATAGATAAATAGATATATGTATATACCAAAACATAGACAATAAAATTATCTATTAGATGCCATCAACAAATTGTCAATTGATAGATAAATAGACGAGTAATAAATGAAACAATTAAGACATTTTTGTCATATTTTACAATTTTTAGTAAAAAATATATTATATAAAGTGAAATTTCTCATCTTAAGAAATAGATAAATAGATACATGTAAATACCAAAGAATAGACAATAAAATTATCTATTAGATGCCATCAACAAATTGTCGATAGATAGATAAATAGATGAGTAATAAATGAAATAATTAAGACACTTTTGTCATATTTTACTATTTTTAGTCAAAAATATATTATATAAAGTGGAATTTCTCATCTTAGGAAATAGATAAATATATATATGTATATACCAAAAGATAGACAATAGAATTATCTATTAGATGCCATCAACAAACTTTCAATAGATAGATAAATAGACGAGTACTAAATGAATGAAGTAAGACATTTTTGTCATATTTTACCATTTTTAGTCAAAAATATATTATATAAAGTGAAATTTCTCATCTTAGGAAATAAATAAATTGATACATGTATATACGAAAAAATAGACAATAAAATTATCTATTAGATGCCATCAACAAATTGTTGATAGATAGATAAATAGATGAGTAATAAACAAGAAAATAAGACACTTGTCATATTTTACTATTTTTAGTCAAAAATATATTATATAAAGTGAAATTTCTCATCTTAGGAAATAAATAAATAGATACATGTAAAAACCAAAAGATAAACAATACAATTATCTATTAGATGCCATCAACAAATTGTTGATAGATAGATAAATAGATGAGTAATTAATGAAGAAATGGGACACTTTGGTCATATTTTACATTTTGTTGTCAAAAATATAATATATAAAGTGAAATTTTGTATCTTAGGAAATAGATAAATTGATACATGTATATACCAAAAGATAGACAATAAATTTATCTATTAGATGCCATCAACAAATTGTCGATAAATAGATAAATAGACGAGTAATTAACAAGAAAATTAAGAAACTTTTGTCATATTTTACTATTTTTAGTTAAAAATATATTATATAAAGTGACATTTTTCATCTTAGGAAATAGATAAATAGATACATGTATATACGAAAAAATAGACAATAAAATTATCTATTAGATGCCATCAACAAATTGTCGATAAATAGATAAATAGACGAGTAATTAACAAGAAAATTAAGACATTTTTGTCATATTTTACTATTTTTAGTCAAAAATATATTATATAAAGTGAAATTTCTCATCTTAGGAAATAGATAAATTGATACATGTATATACGAAAAGATAGACAATAGAATTATCTATTAGATGCCATCAACAAATTGTCGATAGATAGATAAATAGATGAGTAATAAATGAAATAATTAAGACACTTTTGTCATATTTTACTATTTTTAGTTAAAAATATATTATATAAAGTGAAATTTCTCATCTTAGGAAATATATAAATAGATACATGTATATACCAAAAGATAGACAATAAAATTATCTATTAGATGCCATCAACAAATTGTCGATAGATAGATAAATAGACGAGTAATTAACGAAAAAAGTGGGACACTTTGGTCATATTTTACTATTTTTAGTCAAAAATATATTATATAAAGTGGAATTTCTCATCTTAGGAAATAGATAAATATATATATGTATATACCAAAAGATAGACAATAGAATTATCTATTAGATGCCATCAACAAACTTTCAATAGATAGATAAATAGACGAGTACTAAATGAATGAAGTAAGACATTTTTTTCATATTTTACCATTTTTAGTCAAAAATATATTATATAAAGTGAAATTTCTCATCTTAGGAAATAGATAAATAGATACATGTAAATGCCAAAAGATAGACAATAATATTATCTATTAGATGCCATCAACAAATTGTCGATAGATAGATAAATAGACGAGTAATTACCGAAAAAAGTGGGACACTTTGGTCATATTTTACTATTTTTAGTCAAAAATGTATTATATAAAGTGAAATTTCTCATCTTAGGAAATAGATAAATTGATACATGTATATACGGAAAGATAGACAATAAAATTATGTATTAGATGCCATAAACAAATTGTCGATAGATACATAAATAGACGAGTAATTAACGAAAAAAGTGGGACACTTTGGTCATATTTTACAATTTTTAGTCAAAAATATATTGTATAAAGTAAAATTTCACATCTTAGGAAATAGATAAATTGATACATGTAAATACGAAAAGATAGACAATAAAATTATCTATTAGATGCCATCAACAAATTGTCGATAAATAGATAAATAGACGAGTAATTAACAAGAAAATTAAGACATTTTTGTCATATTTTACTATTTTTAGTCAAAAATATATTATATAAAGTGAAATTTCTCATCTTAGGAAATAGATAAATTGATACATGTATATACGAAAAGATAGACAATAAAATCATCTATTAGATGCCATCAACAAATTGTCGATAGATCGATAAATAGATGAGTAATAAATGAAATAATTAAGACACTTTTGTCATATTTTACTATTTTTAGTTAAAAATATAATATATGAAGTGAAATTTCTCATCTTAGGAAATAGATAAATAGATACATGAAAAAAACAAAAGATAGACAATAAAATTATCTATTAGATGTCATCAACAAATTGTCAATATATAGATAAATAGACGAGTAATAAATGAAACAATTAAGACAATTTTGTCATATTTTAAAATTTTTAGTTAAAAATATATTATAATAAGTGAAATTTCTCATCTTAGGAAATAGATAAATAGATACATGAACAAACCAAAAGATAGACAATAAAATTATCTATTTGATGCCATCAACAAATTGTCAATATATAGATAAATAGACGAGTAATTAACAAGAAAATTAAGAAACTTTTGTCATATTTTACTATTTTTAGTTAAAAATATATTATATAAAGCGACATTTTTCATCTTAGGAAATAGATAAATAGATACATGTATATACGAAAAGATAGACAATAAAATTATCTATTAGATGCCATCAACATATTGTCGATAAATAGATAAATAGACGAGTAATTAACAAGAAAATTAAGACATTTTTGTCATATTTTACTATTTTTAGTCAAAAATATATTATATAAAGTGAAATTTCTCATCTTAGGAAATAGATAAATTGATACATGTATATACAAAAAGATAGACAATACAATTATCTATTAGATGCCATCAACAAATTGTCGATAGATAGATAAATAGATGAGTAATAAATGAAATAATGAAGACACTTTTGTCATATTTTACTATTTTTAGTTAAAAATATATTATATAAAGTGAAATTTCTCATCTTAGGAAATATATAAATAGATACATGTATATACCAAAAGATAGACAATAAAATTATCTATTAGATGCCATCAACAAATTGTCGATAGATAGATAAATAGACGAGTAATTAACGAAAAAAGTGGGACACTTTGGTCATATTTTACTATTTTTAGTCAAAAATGTATTATATAAAGTGAAATTTCTCATCTTAGGAAATAGATAAATTGATACATGTATATACGGAAAGATAGACAATAAAATTATGTATTAGATGCCATAAACAAATTGTCGATAGATACATAAATAGACGAGTAATTAACGAAAAAAGTGGGACACTTTGGTCATATTTTACAATTTTTAGTCAAAAATATATTGTATAAAGTGAAATTTCTCATCTTAGGAAATAGATAAATTGATACATGTATATACGAAAAGATAGACAATAAAATTATCTATTAGATGCCATCAACAAATTGTCGATAAATAGATAAATAGACGAGTAATTAACAAGAAAATTAAGACATTTTTGTCATATTTTACTATTTTTAGTAAAAAATATATTATATAAAGTGAAATTTCTCATCTTAGGAAATAGATAAATTGATACATGTATATACGAAAAGATAGACAATAAAATCATCTATTAGATGCCATCAACAAATTGTCGATAGATCCATAAATAGATGAGTAATAAATGAAATAATTAAGACACTTTTGTCATATTTTACTATTTTTAGTTAAAAATATAATATATGAAGTGAAATTTCTCATCTTAGGAAATAGATAAATAGATACATGAAAAAACCAAAAGATAGACAATAAAATTATCTATTAGATGCCATCAACAAATGGTCGATAAATAGATAAATAGACGAGTAATTAGCAAAAAAAGTGGGACACTTTGGTCATATTTTACTATTTTTATTCAAAAATTTATTATATAAAGTGAAATTTCTCATCTTAGGAAATAAATAAATTGATACATGTATATACGACAAAATAGACAATAAAATTATCTATTAGATGCCATCAACAAATTGTTGATAGATAGATAAATAGATGAGTAATAAACAAGAAAATAAGACACTTGTCATATTTTACCATTTTTAGTCAAAAATATATTATATAAAGTGAAATTTCTCATCTTAGGAAATAGATAAATAGATACATGTAAATACCAAAAGATATACAATAATATTATCTATTAGATGCCATCAACAAATTGTCGATAGATAGATAAATAGACGAATAATTACCGAAAAAAGTGGGACACTTTGGTCATATTTTACTATTTTTAGTCAAAAATGTATTATATAAAGTGAAATTTCTCATCTTAGGAAATAGATAAATTGATACATGTATATACGGAAAGATAGACAATAAAATTATGTATTAGATGCCATAAACAAATTGTCGATAGATACATAAATAGACGAGTAATTAACGAAAAAAGTGGGACACTTTGGTCATATTTTACAATTTTTAGTCAAAAATATATTGTATAAAGTGAAATTTCTCATCTTAGGAAATAGATAAATTGATACATGTATATACGAAAAGATAGACAATAAAATTATCTATTAGATGCCATCAACAAATTGTCGATAAATAGATAAATAGACGAGTAATTAACAAGAAAAGTAAGACATTTTTGTCATATTTTACTATTTTTAGTAAAAAATATATTATATAAAGTGAAATTTCTCATCTTAGGAAATAGATAAATTGATACATGTATATACGAAAAGATAGACAATAAAATCATCTATTAGATGCCATCAACAAATTGTCGATAGATCGATAAATAGATGAGTAATAACTGAAATAATTAAGACACTTTTGTCATATTTTGCTATTTTTAGTTAAAAATATAATATATGAAGTGAAATTTCTCATCTTAGGAAATAGATAAATAGATACATGAAAAAACCAAAAGATAGACAATAAAATTATCTATTAGATGCCATCAACAAATGGTCGATAAATAGATAAATAGACGAGTAATTAGCCAAAAAAGTGGGACACTTTGGTCATATTTTACTATTTTTATTCAAAAATTTATTATATAAAGTGAAATTTCTCATCTTAGGAAATAAATAAATTGATACATGTATATACGACAAAATAGACAATAAAATTATCTATTAGATGCCATCAACAAATTGTTGATAGATAGATAAATAGATGAGTAATAAACAAGAAAATAAGACACTTGTCATATTTTACTATTTTTAGTCAAAAATATATTATATAAAGTGAAATTTCTCATCTTAGGAAATAGATAAATAGATACATGTAAAAACCAAAAGATAGACAATAAAATTATCTATTAGATGCCATCAACAAATTGTTGATAGATAGATAAATAGATGAGTAATTAATGACGAAATGGGACACTTTGGTCATATTTTACATTTTTTTGTCAAAAATATAATATATAAAGTGAAATTTTGTATCTTAGGAAATAGATAAATTGATACATGTATATACGAAAAGATAGACAATAAAATTATCTATTAGATGCCATCAACAAATTGTCGATAGATAGATAAATAGATGAGTAAAAAATGAAATAATTAAGACACTTTTGTCATATTTTACTATTTTTAGTTAAAAATATATTATATAAAGTGAAATTTCTCATCTTAGGAAATAAATAAATTGATACATGTATATACGACAAAATAGACAATAAAATTATCTATTAGATGCCATCAACAAATTGTTGATAGATAGATAAATAGATGAGTAATAAACAAGAAAATAAGACACTTGTCATATTTTACCATTTTTAGTCAAAAATATATTATATAAAGTGAAATTTCTCATCTTAGGAAATAGATAAATAGATACATGTAAATACCAAAAGATAGACAATAATATTATCTATTAGATGCCATCAACAAATTGTCGATAGATAGATAAATAGACGAATAATTACCGAAAAAAGTGGGACACTTTGGTCATATTTTACTATTTTTAGTCAAAAATGTATTATATAAAGTGAAATTTCTCATCTTAGGAAATAGATAAATTGATACATGTATATACGGAAAGATAGACAATAAAATTATGTATTAGATGCCATAAACAAATTGTCGATAGATACATAAATAGACGAGTAATTAACGAAAAAAGTGGGACACTTTGGTCATATTTTACAATTTTTAGTCAAAAATATATTGTATAAAGTGAAATTTCTCATCTTAGGAAATAGATAAATTGATACATGTATATACGAAAAGATAGACAATAAAATTATCTATTAGATGCCATCAACAAATTGTCGATAAATAGATAAATAGACGAGTAATTAACAAGAAAATTAAGACATTTTTGTCATATTTTACTATTTTTAGTAAAAAATATATTATATAAAGTGAAATTTCTCATCTTAGGAAATAGATAAATTGATACATGTATATACGAAAAGATAGACAATAAAATCATCTATTAGATGCCATCAACAAATTGTCGATAGATCGATAAATAGATGAGTAATAAATGAAATAATTAAGACACTTTTGTCATATTTTACTATTTTTAGTTAAAAATATAATATATGAAGTGAAATTTCTCATCTTAGGAAATAGATAAATAGATACATGAAAAAACCAAAAGATAGACAATAAAATTATCTAATAGATGCCATCAACAAATGGTCGATAAATAGATAAATAGACGAGTAATTAGCAAAAAAAGTGGGACACTTTGGTCATATTTTACTATTTTTATTCAAAAATTTATTATATAAAGTGAAATTTCTCATCTTAGGAAATAAATAAATTGATACATGTATATACGACAAAATAGACAATAAAATTATCTATTAGATGCCATCAACAAATTGTTGATAGATAGATAAATAGATGAGTAATAAACAAGAAAATAAGACACTTGTCATATTTTACTATTTTTAGTCAAAAATATATTATATAAAGTGAAATTTCTCATCTTAGGAAATAGATAAATAGATACATGTAAAAACCAAAAGATAGACAATACAATTATCTATTAGATGCCATCAACAAATTGTTGATAGATAGATAAATAGATGAGTAATTAATGACGAAATGGGACACTTTGGTCATATTTTACATTTTTTTGTCAAAAATATAATATATAAAGTGAAATTTTGTATCTTAGGAAATAGATAAATTGATACATGTATATACGAAAAGATAGACAATAAAATTATCTATTAGATGCCATCAACAAATTGTCGATAGATAGATAAATAGATGAGTAAAAAATGAAATAATTAAGACACTTTTGTCATATTTTACTATTTTTAGTTAAAAATATATTATATAAAGTGAAATTTCTCATCTTAGGAAATATATAAATAGATACATGTATATACCAAAAGATAGACAATAAAATTATCTATTAGATGCCATCAACAAATTGTCGATAGATAGATAAATAGACGAGTAATTAACGAAAAAAGTGGGACACTTTGGTCATATTTTACTATTTTTAGTCAAAAATATATTATATAAAGTGGAATTTCTCATCTTAGGAAATAGATAAATATATATATATATATATATACCAAAAAATAGACAATAGAATTATCTATTAGATGCCATCAACAAACTTTCAATAGACAGATAAATAGACGAGTACTAAATGAATGAAGTAAGACATTTTTGTCATATTTTACCATTTTTAGTCAAAAATATATTATATAAAGTGAAATTTCTCATCTTTGGAAATAGATAAATAGATACATGTAAAAACCAAAAGATAGACAATACAATTATCTATTAGATGCCATTAACAAATTGCCGATAAATAGATAAATAGACGAGTAATTAACAAGAAAATTAAGACATTTTTGACATATTTTACTATTTTTAGTTAAAAATATATTGTATAAAGTGAAATTTCTCATCTTAGGAAATAGATAAATTGATACATGTATATACCAAAAGATAGACAATAAATTTATCTATTAGATGCCATCAACAAATTGTCAATAGATAGATAAATAGACGAGTAATAAATAAAACAATTTAGACACTTTGGTTATATTTTACTATTTTTAGTCAAAAGTTTATTATATAAAGTAAAATTTCTCATCTTAGGAAATAGATAAATAGATATATGTATATACCAAAACATAGACAATAAAATTATCTATTAGATGCCATCAACAAATTGTCAATTGATAGATAAATAGACGAGTAATAAATGAAACAATTAAGACATTTTTGTCATATTTTACAATTTTTAGTAAAAAATATATTATATAAAGTGAAATTTCTCATCTTAAGAAATAGATAAATAGATACATGTAAATACCAAAGAATAGACAATAAAATTATCTATTAGATGCCATCAACAAATTGTCGATAGATAGATAAATAGATGAGTAATAAATGAAATAATTAAGACACTTTTGTCATATTTTACTATTTTTAGTCAAAAATATATTATATAAAGTGGAATTTCTCATCTTAGGAAATAGATAAATATATATATGTATATACCAAAAGATAGACAATAGAATTATCTATTAGATGCCATCAACAAACTTTCAATAGATAGATAAATAGACGAGTACTAAATGAATGAAGTAAGACATTTTTGTCATATTTTACTATTTTTAGTCAAAAATATATTATATAAAGTGAAATTTCTCATCTTAGGAAATAAATAAATTGATACATGTATATACGAAAAAATAGACAATAAAATTATCTATTAGATGCCATCAACAAATTGTTGATAGATAGATAAATAGATGAGTAATAAACAAGAAAATAAGACACTTGTCATATTTTACTATTTTTAGTCAAAAATATATTATATAAAGTGAAATTTCTCATCTTAGGAAATAGATAAATAGATACATGTAAAAACCAAAAGATAAACAATACAATTATCTATTAGATGCCATCAACAAATTGTTGATAGATAGATAAATAGATGAGTAATTAATGAAGAAATGGGACACTTTGGTCATATTTTACATTTTTTTGTCAAAAATATAATATATAAAGTGAAATTTTGTATCTTAGGAAATAGATAAATTGATACATGTATATACCAAAAGATAGACAATAAATTTATCTATTAGATGCCATCAACAAATTGTCGATAAATAGATAAATAGACGAGTAATTAACAAGAAAATAAAGAAACTTTTGTCATATTTTACTATTTTTAGTTAAAAATATATTATATAAAGTGACATTTTTCATCTTAGGAAATAGATAAATAGATACATGTATATACGAAAAGATAGACAATAAAATTATCTATTAGATGCCATCAACAAATTGTCGATAAATAGATAAATAGACGAGTAATTAACAAGAAAATTAAGACATTTTTGTCATATTTTACTATTTTTAGTCAAAAATATATTATATAAAGTGAAATTTCTCATCTTAGGAAATAGATAAATTGATACATGTATATACGAAAAGATAGACAATAGAATTATCTATTAGATGCCATCAACAAATTGTCGATAGATAGATAAATAGATGAGTAATAAATGAAATAATTAAGACACTTTTGTCATATTTTACTATTTTTAGTTAAAAATATATTATATAAAGTGAAATTTCTCATCTTAGGAAATATATAAATAGATACATGTATAACCAAAAGATAGACAATAAAATTATCTATTAGATGCCATCAACAAATTGTCGATAGATAGATAAATAGACGAGTAATTAACGAAAAAAGTGGGACACTTTGGTCATATTTTACTATTTTTAGTCAAAAATATATTATATAAAGTGCAATTTCTCATCTTAGGA
Source organism: Petrolisthes manimaculis (assembly GCA_034508575.1). Classification (NCBI taxonomy): domain Eukaryota; kingdom Metazoa; phylum Arthropoda; class Malacostraca; order Decapoda; family Porcellanidae; genus Petrolisthes; species Petrolisthes manimaculis. The sequence continues at coordinate 653,833 of JAWZYT010000365.1, forward strand.
AATAGATAAATATATATATGTATATACCAAAAGATAGACAATAGAATTATCTATTAGATGCCATCAACAAACTTTCAATAGATAGATAAATAGACGATTACTAAATGAATGAAGTAAGACATTTTTTTCATATTTTACCATTTTTAGTCAAAAATATATTATATAAAGTGAAATTTCTCATCTTAGGAAATAGATAAATAGATACATGTAAATGCCAAAAGATAGACAATAATATTATCTATTAGATGCCATCAACAAATTGTCGATAGATAGATAAATAGACGAGTAATTACCGAAAAAAGTGGGACACTTTGGTCATATTTTACTATTTTTAGTCAAAAATGTATTATATAAAGTGAAATTTCTCATCTTAGGAAATAGATAAATTGATACATGTATATACGGAAAGATAGACAATAAAATTATGTATTAGATGCCATAAACAAATTGTCGATAGATACATAAATAGACGAGTAATTAACGAAAAAAGTGGGACACTTTGGTCATATTTTACAATTTTTAGTCAAAAATATATTGTATAAAGTAAAATTTCTCATCTTAGGAAATAGATAAATTGATACATGTAAATACGAAAAGATAGACAATAAAATTATCTATTAGATGCCATCAACAAATTGTCGATAAATAGATAAATAGACGAGTAATTAACAAGAAAATTAAGACATTTTTGTCATATTTTACTATTTTTAGTCAAAAATATATTATATAAAGTGAAATTTCTCATCTTAGGAAATAGATAAATTGATACATGTATATACGAAAAGATAGACAATAAAATCATCTATTAGATGCCATCAACAAATTGTCGATAGATCGATAAATAGATGAGTAATAAATGAAATAATTAAGACACTTTTGTCATATTTTACTATTTTTAGTTAAAAATATAATATATGAAGTGAAATTTCTCATCTTAGGAAATAGATAAATAGATACATGAAAAAACCAAATGATAGACAATAAAATTATCTATTAGATGCCATCAACAAATTGTCAATATATAGATAAATAGACGAGTAATAAATGAAACAATTAAGACAATTTTGTCATATTTTAAAAATTTTAGTTAAAAATATATTATAATAAGTGAAATTTCTCATCTTAGGAAATAGATAAATAGATACATGAACAAACCAAAAGATAGACAATAAAATTATCTATTTGATGCCATCAACAAATTGTCAATATATAGATAAATAGACGAGTAATTAACAAGAAAATTAAGAAACTTTTGTCATATTTTACTATTTTTAGTTAAAAATATATTATATAAAGTGACATTTTTCATCTTAGGAAATAGATAAATAGATACATGTATATACGAAAAGATAGACAATAAAATTATCTATTAGATGCCATCAACATATTGTCGATAAATAGATAAATAGACGAGTAATTAACAAGAAAATTAAGACATTTTTGTCATATTTTACTATTTTTAGTCAAAAATATATTATATAAAGTGAAATTTCTCATCTTAGGAAATAGATAAATTGATACATGTATATACAAAAAGATAGACAATAAAATTATCTATTAGATGCCATCAACAAATTGTCGATAGATAGATAAATAGATGAGTAATAAATGAAATAATTAAGACACTTTTGTCATATTTTACTATTTTTAGTTAAAAATATATTATATAAAGTGAAATTTCTCATCTTAGGAAATATATAAATAGATACATGTATATACCAAAAGATAGACAATAGAATTATCTATTAGATGCCATCAACAAACTTTCAATAGATAGATAAATAGACGAGTACTAAATGAATGAAGTAAGACATTTTTTTCATATTTTACCATTTTTAGTCAAAAATATATTATATAAAGTGAAATTTCTCATCTTAGGAAATAGATAAATAGATACATGTAAATACCAAAAGATAGACAATAATATTATCTATTAGATGCCATCAACAAATTGTCGATAGATAGATAAATAGACGAATAATTACCGAAAAAAGTGGGACACTTTGGTCATATTTTACTATTTTTAGTCAAAAATGTATTATATAAAGTGAAATTTCTCATCTTAGGAAATAGATAAATTGATACATGTATATACGGAAAGATAGACAATAAAATTATGTATTAGATGCCATAAACAAATTGTCGATAGATACATAAATAGACGAGTAATTAACGAAAAAAGTGGGACACTTTGGTCATATTTTACAATTTTTAGTCAAAAATATATTGTATAAAGTGAAATTTCTCATCTTAGGAAATAGATAAATTGATACATGTATATACGAAAAGATAGACAATAAAATTATCTATTAGATGCCATCAACAAATTGTCGATAAATAGATAAATCGACGAGTAATTAACAAGAAAATTAAGACATTTTTGTCATATTTTACTATTTTTAGTAAAAAATATATTATATAAAGTGAAATTTCTCATCTTAGGAAATAGATAAATTGATACATGTATATACGAAAAGATAGACAATAAAATCATCTATTAGATGCCATCAACAAATTGTCGATAGATCGATAAATAGATGAGTAATAAATGAAATAATTAAGACACTTTTGTCATATTTTACTATTTTTAGTTAAAAATATAATATATGAAGTGAAATTTCTCATCTTAGGAAATAGATAAATAGATACATGAAAAAACCAAAAGATAGACAATAAAATTATCTATTAGATGTCATCAACAAATTGTCAATATATAGATAAATAGACGAGTAATAAATGAAACAATTAAGACAATTTTGTCATATTTTAAAATTTTTAGTTAAAAATATATTATAATAAGTGAAATTTCTCATCTTAGGAAATAGATAAATAGATACATGAACAAACCAAAAGATAGACAATAAAATTATCTATTTGATGCCATCAACAAATTGTCAATATATAGATAAATAGACGAGTAATTAACAAGAAAATTAAGAAACTTTTGTCATATTTTACTATTTTTAGTTAAAAATATATTATATAAAGCGACATTTTTCATCTTAGGAAATAGATAAATAGATACATGTATATACGAAAAGATAGACAATAAAATTATCTATTAGATGCCATCAACATATTGTCGATAAATAGATAAATAGACGAGTAATTAACAAGAAAATTAAGACATTTTTGTCATATTTTACTATTTTTAGTCAAAAATATATTATATAAAGTGAAATTTCTCATCTTAGGAAATAGATAAATTGATACATGTAAATACCAAAAGATAGACAATAATATTATCTATTAGATGCCATCAACAAATTGTCGATAGATAGATAAATAGACGAATAATTACCGAAAAAAGTGGGACACTTTGGTCATATTTTACTATTTTTAGTCAAAAATGTATTATATAAAGTGAAATTTCTCATCTTAGGAAATAGATAAATTGATACATGTATATACGGAAAGATAGACAATAAAATTATGTATTAGATGCCATAAACAAATTGTCGATAGATACATAAATAGACGAGTAATTAACGAAAAAAGTGGGACACTTTGGTCATATTTTACAATTTTTAGTCAAAAATATATTGTATAAAGTGAAATTTCTCATCTTAGGAAATAGATAAATTGATACATGTATATACGAAAAGATAGACAATAAAATTATCTATTAGATGCCATCAACAAATTGTCGATAAATAGATAAATAGACGAGTAATTAACAAGAAAATTAAGACATTTTTGTCATATTTTACTATTTTTAGTAAAAAATATATTATATAAAGTGAAATTTCTCATCTTAGGAAATAGATAAATTGATACATGTATATACGAAAAGATAGACAATAAAATCATCTATTAGATGCCATCAACAAATTGTCGATAGATCGATAAATAGATGAGTAATAAATGAAATAATTAAGACACTTTTGTCATATTTTGCTATTTTTAGTTAAAAATATAATATATGAAGTGAAATTTCTCATCTTAGGAAATAGATAAATAGATACATGAAAAAACCAAAAGATAGACAATAAAATTATCTATTAGATGCCATCAACAAATGGTCGATAAATAGATAAATAGACGAGTAATTAGCAAAAAAAGTGGGACACTTTGGTCATATTTTACTATTTTTATTCAAAAATTTATTATATAAAGTGAAATTTCTCATCTTAGGAAATAAATAAATTGATACATGTATATACGACAAAATAGACAATAAAATTATCTATTAGATGCCATCAACAAATTGTTGATAGATAGATAAATAGATGAGTAATAAACAAGAAAATAAGACACTTGTCATATTTTACTATTTTTAGTCAAAAATATATTATATATAGTGAAATTTCTCATCTTAGGAAATAGATAAATAGATACATGTAAAAACCAAAAGATAGACAATAAAATTATCTATTAGATGCCATCAACAAATTGTTGATAGATAGATAAATAGATGAGTAATTAATGACGAAATGGGACACTTTGGTCATATTTTACATTTTTTTGTCAAAAATATAATATATAAAGTGAAATTTTGTATCTTAGGAAATAGATAAATTGATACATGTATATACGAAAAGATAGACAATAAAATTATCTATTAGATGCCATCAACAAATTGTCGATAGATAGATAAATAGATGAGTAAAAAATGAAATAATTAAGACACTTTTGTCATATTTTACTATTTTTAGTTAAAAATATATTATATAAAGTGAAATTTCTCATCTTAGGAAATAAATAAATTGATACATGTATATACGACAAAATAGACAATAAAATTATCTATTAGATGCCATCAACAAATTGTTGATAGATAGATAAATAGATGAGTAATAAACAAGAAAATAAGACACTTGTCATATTTTACCATTTTTAGTCAAAAATATATTATATAAAGTGAAATTTCTCATCTTAGGAAATAGATAAATAGATACATGTAAATACCAAAAGATAGACAATAATATTATCTATTAGATGCCATCAACAAATTGTCGATAGATAGATAAATAGACGAATAATTACCGAAAAAAGTGGGACACTTTGGTCATATTTTACTATTTTTAGTCAAAAATGTATTATATAAAGTGAAATTTCTCATCTTAGGAAATAGATAAATTGATACATGTATATACGGAAAGATAGACAATAAAATTATGTATTAGATGCCATAAACAAATTGTCGATAGATACATAAATAGACGAGTAATTAACGAAAAAAGTGGGACACTTTGGTCATATTTTACAATTTTTAGTCAAAAATATATTGTATAAAGTGAAATTTCTCATCTTAGGAAATAGATAAATTGATACATGTATATACGAAAAGATAGACAATAAAATTATCTATTAGATGCCATCAACAAATTGTCGATAAATAGATAAATCGACGAGTAATTAACAAGAAAATTAAGACATTTTTGTCATATTTTACTATTTTTAGTAAAAAATATATTATATAAAGTGAAATTTCTCATCTTAGGAAATAGATAAATTGATACATGTATATACGAAAAGATAGACAATAAAATCATCTATTAGATGCCATCAACAAATTGTCGATAGATCGATAAATAGATGAGTAATAAATGAAATAATTAAGACACTTTTGTCATATTTTACTATTTTTAGTTAAAAATATAATATATGAAGTGAAATTTCTCATCTTAGGAAATAGATAAATAGATACATGAAAAAACCAAAAGATAGACAATAAAATTATCTATTAGATGTCATCAACAAATTGTCAATATATAGATAAATAGACGAGTAATAAATGAAACAATTAAGACAATTTTGTCATATTTTAAAATTTTTAGTTAAAAATATATTATAATAAGTGAAATTTCTCATCTTAGGAAATAGATAAATAGATACATGAACAAACCAAAAGATAGACAATAAAATTATCTATTTGATGCCATCAACAAATTGTCAATATATAGATAAATAGACGAGTAATTAACAAGAAAATTAAGAAACTTTTGTCATATTTTACTATTTTTAGTTAAAAATATATTATATAAAGCGACATTTTTCATCTTAGGAAATAGATAAATAGATACATGTATATACGAAAAGATAGACAATAAAATTATCTATTAGATGCCATCAACATATTGTCGATAAATAGATAAATAGACGAGTAATTAACAAGAAAATTAAGACATTTTTGTCATATTTTACTATTTTTAGTCAAAAATATATTATATAAAGTGAAATTTCTCATCTTAGGAAATAGATAAATTGATACATGTAAATACCAAAAGATAGACAATAATATTATCTATTAGATGCCATCAACAAATTGTCGATAGATAGATAAATAGACGAATAATTACCGAAAAAAGTGGGACACTTTGGTCATATTTTACTATTTTTAGTCAAAAATGTATTATATAAAGTGAAATTTCTCATCTTAGGAAATAGATAAATTGATACATGTATATACGGAAAGATAGACAATAAAATTATGTATTAGATGCCATAAACAAATTGTCGATAGATACATAAATAGACGAGTAATTAACGAAAAAAGTGGGACACTTTGGTCATATTTTACAATTTTTAGTCAAAAATATATTGTATAAAGTGAAATTTCTCATCTTAGGAAATAGATAAATTGATACATGTATATACGAAAAGATAGACAATAAAATTATCTATTAGATGCCATCAACAAATTGTCGATAAATAGATAAATAGACGAGTAATTAACAAGAAAATTAAGACATTTTTGTCATATTTTACTATTTTTAGTAAAAAATATATTATATAAAGTGAAATTTCTCATCTTAGGAAATAGATAAATTGATACATGTATATACGAAAAGATAGACAATAAAATCATCTATTAGATGCCATCAACAAATTGTCGATAGATCGATAAATAGATGAGTAATAAATGAAATAATTAAGACACTTTTGTCATATTTTGCTATTTTTAGTTAAAAATATAATATATGAAGTGAAATTTCTCATCTTAGGAAATAGATAAATAGATACATGAAAAAACCAAAAGATAGACAATAAAATTATCTATTAGATGCCATCAACAAATGGTCGATAAATAGATAAATAGACGAGTAATTAGCAAAAAAAGTGGGACACTTTGGTCATATTTTACTATTTTTATTCAAAAATTTATTATATAAAGTGAAATTTCTCATCTTAGGAAATAAATAAATTGATACATGTATATACGACAAAATAGACAATAAAATTATCTATTAGATGCCATCAACAAATTGTTGATAGATAGATAAATAGATGAGTAATAAACAAGAAAATAAGACACTTGTCATATTTTACTATTTTTAGTCAAAAATATATTATATATAGTGAAATTTCTCATCTTAGGAAATAGATAAATAGATACATGTAAAAACCAAAAGATAGACAATAAAATTATCTATTAGATGCCATCAACAAATTGTTGATAGATAGATAAATAGATGAGTAATTAATGACGAAATGGGACACTTTGGTCATATTTTACATTTTTTTGTCAAAAATATAATATATAAAGTGAAATTTTGTATCTTAGGAAATAGATAAATTGATACATGTATATACGAAAAGATAGACAATAAAATTATCTATTAGATGCCATCAACAAATTGTCGATAGATAGATAAATAGATGAGTAAAAAATGAAATAATTAAGACACTTTTGTCATATTTTACTATTTTTAGTTAAAAATATATTATATAAAGTGAAATTTCTCATCTTAGGAAATAAATAAATTGATACATGTATATACGACAAAATAGACAATAAAATTATCTATTAGATGCCATCAACAAATTGTTGATAGATAGATAAATAGATGAGTAATAAACAAGAAAATAAGACACTTGTCATATTTTACCATTTTTAGTCAAAAATATATTATATAAAGTGAAATTTCTCATCTTAGGAAATAGATAAATAGATACATGTAAATACCAAAAGATAGACAATAATATTATCTATTAGATGCCATCAACAAATTGTCGATAGATAGATAAATAGACGAATAATTACCGAAAAAAGTGGGACACTTTGGTCATATTTTACTATTTTTAGTCAAAAATGTATTATATAAAGTGAAATTTCTCATCTTAGGAAATAGATAAATTGATACATGTATATACGGAAAGATAGACAATAAAATTATGTATTAGATGCCATAAACAAATTGTCGATAGATACATAAATAGACGAGTAATTAACGAAAAAAGTGGGACACTTTGGTCATATTTTACAATTTTTAGTCAAAAATATATTGTATAAAGTGAAATTTCTCATCTTAGGAAATAGATAAATTGATACATGTATATACGAAAAGATAGACAATAAAATTATTTATTAGATGCCATCAACAAATTGTTGATAAATAGATAAATAGACGAGTAATTAACAAGAAAATTAAGACATTTTTGTCATATTTTACTATTTTTAGTAAAAAATATATTATATAAAGTGAAATTTCTCATCTTAGGAAATAGATAAATTGATACATGTATATACGAAAAGATAGACAATAAAATCATCTATTAGATGCCATCAACAAATTGTCGATAGATCGATAAATAGATGAGTAACTAATGAAATAATTAAGACACTTTTGTCATATTTTACTATTTTTAGTTAAAAATATAATATATGAAGTGAAATTTCTCATCTTAGAAAATAGATAAATAGATACATGAAAAAACCAAAAGATAGACAATAAAATTATCTATTAGATGCCATCAACAAATGGTCGATAAATAGATAAATAGACGAGTAATTAGCAAAAAAAGTGGGACACTTTGGTCATATTTTACTATTTTTATTCAAAAATTTATTATATAAAGTGAAATTTCTCATCTTAGGAAATAAATAAATTGATACATGTATATACGACAAAATAGACAATAAAATTATCTATTAGATGCCATCAACAAATTGTTGATAGATAGATAAATAGATGAGTAATAAACAAGAAAATAAGACACTTGTCATATTTTACTATTTTTAGTCAAAAATATATTATATAAAGTGAAATTTCTCATCTTAGGAAATAGATAAATAGATACATGTAAAAACCAAAAGATAGACAATAAAATTATCTATTAGATGCCATCAACAAATTGTTGATAGATAGATAAATAGATGAGTAATTAATGACGAAATGGGACACTTTGGTCATATTTTACATTTTTTTGTCAAAAATATAATATATAAAGTGAAATTTTGTATCTTAGGAAATAGATAAATTGATACATGTATATACGAAAAGATAGACAATAAAATTATCTATTAGATGCCATCAACAAATTGTCGATAGATAGATAAATAGATGAGTAAAAAATGAAATAATTAAGACACTTTTGTCATATTTTACTATTTTTAGTTAAAAATATATTATATAAAGTGAAATTTCTCATCTTAGGAAATATATAAATAGATACATGTATATACCAAAAGATAGACAATAAAATTATCTATTAGATGCCATCAACAAATTGTCGATAGATAGATAAATAGACGAGTAATTAACGAAAAAAGTGGGACACTTTGGTCATATTTTACTATTTTTAGTCAAAAATATATTATATAAAGTGGAATTTCTCATCTTAGGAAATAGATAAATATATATATATATATATACCAAAAGATAGACAATAGAATTATCTATTAGATGCCATCAACAAACTTTCAATAGACAGATAAATAGACGAGTACTAAATGAATGAAGTAAGACATTTTTGTCATATTTTACCATTTTTAGTCAAAAATATATTATATAAAGTGAAATTTCTCATCTTTGGAAATAGATAAATAGATACATGTAAAAACCAAAAGATAGACAATACAATTATCTATTAGATGCCATTAACAAATTGCCGATAAATAGATAAATAGACGAGTAATTAACAAGAAAATTAAGACATTTTTGACATATTTTACTATTTTTAGTTAAAAATATATTGTATAAAGTGAAATTTCTCATCTTAGGAAATAGATAAATTGATACATGTATATACCAAAAGATAGACAATAAATTTATCTATTAGATGCCATCAACAAATTGTCAATAGATAGATAAATAGACGAGTAATAAATAAAACAATTTAGACACTTTGGTTATATTTTACTATTTTTAGTCAAAAGTTTATTATATAAAGTAAAATTTCTCATCTTAGGAAATAGATAAATAGATATATGTATATACCAAAACATAGACAATAAAATTATCTATTAGATGCCATCAACAAATTGTCAATTGATAGATAAATAGACGAGTAATAAATGAAACAATTAAGACATTTTTGTCATATTTTACAATTTTTAGTAAAAAATATATTATATAAAGTGAAATTTCTCATCTTAAGAAATAGATAAATAGATACATGTAAATACCAAAGAATAGACAATAAAATTATCTATTAGATGCCATCAACAAATTGTCGATAGATAGATAAATAGATGAGTAATAAATGAAATAATTAAGACACTTTTGTCATATTTTACTATTTTTAGTCAAAAATATATTATATAAAGTGGAATTTCTCATCTTAGGAAATAGATAAATATATATATGTATATACCAAAAGATAGACAATAGAATTATCTATTAGATGCCATCAACAAACTTTCAATAGATAGATAAATAGACGAGTACTAAATGAATGAAGTAAGACATTTTTGTCATATTTTACTATTTTTAGTCAAAAATATATTATATAAAGTGAAATTTCTCATCTTAGGAAATAAATAAATTGATACATGTATATACGAAAAAATAGACAATAAAATTATCTATTAGATGCCATCAACAAATTGTTGATAGATAGATAAATAGATGAGTAATAAACAAGAAAATAAGACACTTGTCATATTTTACTATTTTTAGTCAAAAATATATTATATAAAGTGAAATTTCTCATCTTAGGAAATAGATAAATAGATACATGTAAAAACCAAAAGATAAACAATACAATTATCTATTAGATGCCATCAACAAATTGTTGATAGATAGATAAATAGATGAGTAATTAATGAAGAAATGGGACACTTTGGTCATATTTTACATTTTTTTGTCAAAAATATAATATATAAAGTGAAATTTTGTATCTTAGGAAATAGATAAATTGATACATGTATATACCAAAAGATAGACAATAAATTTATCTATTAGATGCCATCAACAAATTGTCGATAAATAGATAAATAGACGAGTAATTAACAAGAAAATTAAGAAACTTTTGTCATATTTTACTATTTTTAGTTAAAAATATATTATATAAAGTGACATTTTTCATCTTAGGAAATAGATAAATAGATACATGTATATACGAAAAGATAGACAATAAAATTATCTATTAGATGCCATCAACAAATTGTCGATAAATAGATAAATAGACGAGTAATTAACAAGAAAATTAAGACATTTTTGTCATATTTTACTATTTTTAGTCAAAAATATATTATATAAAGTGAAATTTCTCATCTTAGGAAATAGATAAATTGATACATGTATATACGAAAAGATAGACAATAGAATTATCTATTAGATGCCATCAACAAATTGTCGATAGATAGATAAATAGATGAGTAATAAATGAAATAATTAAGACACTTTTGTCATATTTTACTATTTTTAGTTAAAAATATATTATATAAAGTGAAATTTCTCATCTTAGGAAATATATAAATAGATACATGTATAACCAAAAGATAGACAATAAAATTATCTATTAGATGCCATCAACAAATTGTCGATAGATAGATAAATAGACGAGTAATTAACGAAAAAAGTGGGACACTTTGGTCATATTTTACTATTTTTAGTCAAAAATATATTATATAAAGTGGAATTTCTCATCTTAGGAAATAGATAAATATATATATGTATATACCAAAAGATAGACAATAGAATTATCTATTAGATGCCATCAACAAACTTTCAATAGATAGATAAATAGACGATTACTAAATGAATGAAGTAAGACATTTTTTTCATATTTTACCATTTTTAGTCAAAAATATATTATATAAAGTGAAATTTCTCATCTTAGGAAATAGATAAATAGATACATGTAAATGCCAAAAGATAGACAATAATATTATCTATTAGATGCCATCAACAAATTGTCGATAGATAGATAAATAGACGAGTAATTACCGAAAAAAGTGGGACACTTTGGTCATATTTTACTATTTTTAGTCAAAAATGTATTATATAAAGTGAAATTTCTCATCTTAGGAAATAGATAAATTGATACATGTATATACGGAAAGATAGACAATAAAATTATGTATTAGATGCCATAAACAAATTGTCGATAGATACATAAATAGGCGAGTAATTAACGAAAAAAGTGGGACACTTTGGTCATATTTTACAATTTTTAGTCAAAAATATATTGTATAAAGTAAAATTTCTCATCTTAGGAAATAGATAAATTGATACATGTAAATACGAAAAGATAGACAATAAAATTATCTATTAGATGCCATCAACAAATTGTCGATAAATAGATAAATAGACGAGTAATTAACAAGAAAATTAAGACATTTTTGTCATATTTTACTATTTTTAGTCAAAAATATATTATATAAAGTGAAATTTCTCATCTTAGGAAATAGATAAATTGATACATGTATATACGAAAAGATAGACAATAAAATCATCTATTAGATGCCATCAACAAATTGTCGATAGATCGATAAATAGATGAGTAATAAATGAAATAATTAAGACACTTTTGTCATATTTTACTATTTTTAGTTAAAAATATAATATATGAAGTGAAATTTCTCATCTTAGGAAATAGATAAATAGATACATGAAAAAACCAAAAGATAGACAATAAAATTATCTATTAGATGCCATCAACAAATTGTCAATATATAGATAAATAGACGAGTAATAAATGAAACAATTAAGACAATTTTGTCATATTTTAAAATTTTTAGTTAAAAATATATTATAATAAGTGAAATTTCTCATCTTAGGAAATAGATAAATAGATACATGAACAAACCAAAAGATAGACAATAAAATTATCTATTTGATGCCATCAACAAATTGTCAATATATAGATAAATAGACGAGTAATTAACAAGAAAATTAAGAAACTTTTGTCATATTTTACTATTTTTAGTTAAAAATATATTATATAAAGTGACATTTTTCATCTTAGGAAATAGATAAATAGATACATGTATATACGAAAAGATAGACAATAAAATTATCTATTAGATGCCATCAACATATTGTCGATAAATAGATAAATAGACGAGTAATTAACAAGAAAATTAAGACATTTTTGTCATATTTTACTATTTTTAGTCAAAAATATATTATATAAAGTGAAATTTCTCATCTTAGGAAATAGATAAATTGATACATGTATATACAAAAAGATAGACAATAAAATTATCTATTAGATGCCATCAACAAATTGTCGATAGATAGATAAATAGATGAGTAATAAATGAAATAATTAAGACACTTTTGTCATATTTTACTATTTTTAGTTAAAAATATATTATATAAAGTGAAATTTCTCATCTTAGGAAATATATAAATAGATACATGTATATACCAAAAGATAGACAATAGAATTATCTATTAGATGCCATCAACAAACTTTCAATAGATAGATAAATAGACGAGTACTAAATGAATGAAGTAAGACATTTTTTTCATATTTTACCATTTTTAGTCAAAAATATATTATATAAAGTGAAATTTCTCATCTTAGGAAATAGATAAATAGATACATGTAAATACCAAAAGATAGACAATAATATTATCTATTAGATGCCATCAACAAATTGTCGATAGATAGATAAATAGACGAATAATTACCGAAAAAAGTGGGACACTTTGGTCATATTTTACTATTTTTAGTCAAAAATGTATTATATAAAGTGAAATTTCTCATCTTAGGAAATAGATAAATTGATACATGTATATACGGAAAGATAGATAATAAAATTATGTATTAGATGCCATAAACAAATTGTCGATAGATACATAAATAGACGAGTAATTAACGAAAAAAGTGGGACACTTTGGTCATATTTTACAATTTTTAGTCAAAAATATATTGTATAAAGTGAAATTTCTCATCTTAGGAAATAGATAAATTGATACATGTATATACGAAAAGATAGACAATAAAATTATCTATTAGATGCCATCAACAAATTGTCGATAAATAGATAAATCGACGAGTAATTAACAAGAAAATTAAGACATTTTTGTCATATTTTACTATTTTTAGTAAAAAATATATTATATAAAGTGAAATTTCTCATCTTAGGAAATAGATAAATTGATACATGTATATACGAAAAGATAGACAATAAAATCATCTATTAGATGCCATCAACAAATTGTCGATAGATCGATAAATAGATGAGTAATAAATGAAATAATTAAGACACTTTTGTCATATTTTACTATTTTTAGTTAAAAATATAATATATGAAGTGAAATTTCTCATCTTAGGAAATAGATAAATAGATACATGAAAAAACCAAAAGATAGACACTAAAATTATCTATTAGATGTCATCAACAAATTGTCAATATATAGATAAATAGACGAGTAATAAATGAAACAATTAAGACAATTTTGTCATATTTTAAAATTTTTAGTTAAAAATATATTATAATAAGTGAAATTTCTCATCTTAGGAAATAGATAAATTGATACATGTATATACGAAAAGATAGACAATAAAATTATCTATTAGATGCCATCACCAAATTGTCGATAGATAGATAAATAGATGAGTAATAAATGAAATAATTAAGACACTTTTGTCATATTTTACAATTTTTAGTCAAAAATATAATATACAAAGTGAAATTTCTCATCTTAGCAATAAGATAAATAGATACATGTATAAACCAAACGATAGACCATAAAATTATCTATTAGATGCCATTAACAAATTGCCGATAAATAGATAAATAGACGAGTAATTAACAAGAAAATTAAGACATTTTTGTCATATTTTACTATTTTTAGTTAAAAATATATTGTATAAAGTGAAATTTCTCATCTTAGGAAATAGATAAATAGATACATGTATATACCAAAAAATAGACAATAAATTATCTATTAGATGCCATCAACAAATTGTCGATAGATAGATAAATAGACGAGTAATTAACAAGAAAATTAAGACACTTTCGTCATATTTTACTTATTTTAGTTAAAAATATATTATATAAAGTGAAATATCTCATCTTAGGAAATAGATAAATAGATACATGTATATACCAAAAAATAGACAATAAAATTATCTATTAGATACCATCAACAAATTGTCAATTTATAGATAAATAGATGAGTAATAAATGAAACAATTAAGACATTTTTGTCATATTTTACAATTTTTAGTAAAAAATATATTTATAAAGTGAAATTTCTCATATTAGGAAATAGATAAATAGATACATGTCAATACCAAAATATAGACAATAAAATTATCTATTAGATGCCATCAACACATTGTTGATAGTTTAATAAATAGATGAGTAATAAACAAAAAAATAAGACACTTTTGTCATATTTTACTATTTTTAGTCAAAAATATATTATATAAAGTGAAAAATCTCATCTTAGGAAATAGATAAATAGATACATGTAAAAACCAAAAGATAGACAATACAATTATCTATTAGATGCCATCAACAAATTGTTGATAGATAGATAAATAGATGAGTAATTAATGAAGAAATGGGACACTTTGGTCATATTTTACATTTTTTTGTCAAAAATATAATATATAAAGTGAAATTTTCATCTTAGGAAATCGATAAATTGATACATGTATATACCAAAAGATAGACAATAAATTTATCTATTAGATGCCATCAACAAATTGTCGTTAAATAGATAAATAGACGAGTAATTAACAATAAAATTAAGACACTTTTGTCATATTTTACTATTTTTAGTTAAAAATATATTATATAAAGTGACATTTCTCATCTTAGGAAATAGATAAATAGATACATGTATATACCAAAAGATAGACAATAAAATTATCAATTAGATGCCATTAACAAATTGTTGATAGATAGATAAATAGATGAGTAATAAACAAGAAAATAAGACACTTTTGTCATATTTTACTATTTTTAGTCAAAAATATATTATATAAAGTGAAATTTCTCATCTTAGGAAATAGATAAATAGATACATGAAAAAAACAAAAGATAGACAATAAAATTATCTATTAGATGCCATCAACAAATTGTCAATATATAGATAAATAGACGAGTAATAAATGAAACAATTAAGACAATTTTGTCATATTTTACAATTTTTAGTTAAAAATATATTATAATAAGTGAAATTTCTCATCTTAGGAAATAGATAAATTGATACATGTATATACGAAAAGATAGACAATAAAATTATCTATTAGATGCCATCACCAAATTGTCGATAGATAGATAAATAGATGAGTAATAAATGAAATAATTATGACACTTTTGTCATATTTTACAATTTTTAGTCAAAAATATAATATACAAAGTGAAATTTCTCATCTTAGCAATAAGATAAATAGATACATGTATAAACCAAACGATAGACCATAAAATTATCTATTAGATGCCATTAACAAATTGCCGATAAATAGATAAATAGACGAGTAATTAACAAGAAAATTAAGACATTTTTGTCATATTTTACTATTTTTAGTTAAAAATATATTGTATAAAGTGAAATTTCTCATCTTAGGAAATAGATAAATAGATACATGTATATACCAAAAAATAGACGATAAATTATCTATTTAATGCCATCAACAAATTGTCGATAGATAGATAAATAGACGAGTAATTAACGTAAAAAGTGGGACACTTTGGTCATATTTTACTATTTTTAGTCAAAAATATATTATATAAAGTGGAAATTCTCATCTTAGGAAATAGATAAATATATATATGTATTTACCAAAAGATAGACGATAAAATTATCTAATAGATGCCATCAACAAATTGTTGATAGATAGATAAATAGACGAGTAATTAATGAAGAAATGGGACACTTTGGTAATATTTTACAATTTTTAGTCAAAAATATAATATATAAAGTGAAATTTCGAATCTTAGGAATAAGATAAATACATATATGTATAGACCAAACGATAGACAATAAAATTATCTATTAGATGCCATCAACAAATTGTCGATAGATAGATAAATAGACGAGTAATTACCGAAAAAAGTGGGACACTTTGGTCATATTTTACTATTTTTAGTTAAAAATATATTATATAAAGTGACATTTCTCATCTTAGGAACTAGATAAATAGATACATGTATATACCAAAAGATAGACGATAAAATTATCTATTAGATGCCATCAACAAATTGTCGATAGATAAATAAATAGACGAGTAATTAACGAAGAAGGTGGGACACTTTGGTCATATTTTACTATTTTTAGTAAAAAATGTATTATATAAAGTGAAATTTCTCATCTTAGGAAATAGATAAATTGATACATGTATATACGGAAAGATAGACAATAAAATTATGTATTAGATGCCATAAACAAATTGTCGATAGATACATAAATAGACGAGTAATTAACGAAAAAAGTGGGACACTTTGGTCATATTTTACAATTTTTAGTCAAAAATATATTGTATAAAGTGAAATTTCTCATCTTAGGAAATAGATAAATTGATACATGTATATACGAAAAGATAGACAATAAAATTATC
Source organism: Petrolisthes manimaculis (assembly GCA_034508575.1). NCBI lineage: Eukaryota > Metazoa > Arthropoda > Malacostraca > Decapoda > Porcellanidae > Petrolisthes > Petrolisthes manimaculis. Next base: position 671,527 of record JAWZYT010000365.1, read on the forward strand.
TATTAGATGCCATCAACAAATTGTCGATAAATAGATAAATCGACGAGTAATTAACAAGAAAATTAAGACATTTTTGTCATATTTTACTATTTTTAGTAAAAAATATATTATATAAAGTGAAATTTCTCATCTTAGGAAATAGATAAATTGATACATGTATATACGAAAAGATAGACAATAAAATCATCTATTAGATGCCATCAACAAATTGTCGATAGATCGATAAATAGATGAGTAATAAATGAAATAATTAAGACACTTTTGTCATATTTTACTATTTTTAGTTAAAAATATAATATATGAAGTGAAATTTCTCATCTTAGGAAATAGATAAATAGATACATGAAAAAACCAAAAGATAGACAATAAAATTATCTATTAGATGTCATCAACAAATTGTCAATATATAGATAAATAGACGAGTAATAAATGAAACAATTAAGACAATTTTGTCATATTTTAAAATTTTTAGTTAAAAATATATTATAATAAGTGAAATTTCTCATCTTAGGAAATAGATAAATTGATACATGTATATACGAAAAGATAGACAATAAAATTATCTATTATATGCCATCACCAAATTGTCGATAGATAGATAAATAGATGAGTAATAAATGAAATAATTAAGACACTTTTGTCATATTTTACAATTTTTAGTCAAAAATATAATATACAAAGTGAAATTTCTCATCTTAGCAATAAGATAAATAGATACATGTATAAACCAAACGATAGACCATAAAATTATCTATTAGATGCCATTAACAAATTGCCGATAAATAGATAAATAGACGAGTAATTAACAAGAAAATTAAGACATTTTTGTCATATTTTACTATTTTTAGTTAAAAATATATTGTATAAAGTGAAATTTCTCATCTTAGGAAATAGATAAATAGATACATGTATATACCAAAAAATAGACAATAAATTATCTATTAGATGCCATCAACAAATTGTCGATAGATAGATAAATAGACGAGTAATTAACAAGAAAATTAAGACACTTTTGTCATATTTTACTTATTTTAGTTAAAAATATATTATATAAAGTGAAATATCTCATCTTAGGAAATAGATAAATAGATACATGTATATACCAAAAAATAGACAATAAAATTATCTATTAGATACCATCAACAAATTGTCAATTTATAGATAAATAGATGAGTAATAAATGAAACAATTAAGACATTTTTGTCATATTTTACAATTTTTAGTAAAAAATATATTTATAAAGTGAAATTTCTCATCTTAGGAAATAGATAAATAGATACATGTCAATACCAAAATATAGACAATAAAATTATCTATTAGATGCCATCAACACATTGTTGATAGTTTAATAAATAGATGAGTAATAAACAAGAAAATAAGACACTTTTGTCATATTTTACTATTTTTAGTCAAAAATATATTATATAAAGTGAAAAATCTCATCTTAGGAAATAGATAAATAGATACATGTAAAAAACCAAAAGATAGACAATACAATTATCTATTAGATGCCATCAACAAATTGTTGATAGATAGATAAATAGATGAGTAATTAATGAAGAAATGGGACACTTTGGTCATATTTTACATTTTTTTGTCAAAAATATAATATATAAAGTGAAATTTTCATCTTAGGAAATCAATAAATTGATACATGTATATACCAAAAGATAGACAATAAATTTATCTATTAGATGCCATCAACAAATTGTCGTTAAATAGATAAATAGACGAGTAATTAACAATAAAATTAAGACACTTTTGTCATATTTTACTATTTTTAGTTAAAAATATATTATATAAAGTGACATTTCTCATCTTAGGAAATAGATAAATAGATACATGTATATACCAAAAGATAGACAATAAAATTATCAATTAGATGCCATTAACAAATTGTTGATAGATAGATAAATAGATGAGTAATAAACAAGAAAATAAGACACTTTTGTCATATTTTACTATTTTTAGTCAAAAATATATTATATAAAGTGAAATTTCTCATCTTAGGAAATAGATAAATAGATACATGAAAAAACCAAAAGATAGACAATAAAATTATCTATTAGATGCCATCAACAAATTGTCAATATATAGATAAATAGATGAGTAATAAATGAAACAATTAAGACAATTTTGTCATATTTTACAATTTTTAGTTAAAAATATATTATAATAAGTGAAATTTCTCATCTTAGGAAATAGATAAATTGATACATGTATATACGAAAAGATAGACAATAAAATTATTTATTAGATGCCATCACCAAATTGTCGATAGATAGATAAATAGATGAGTAATAAATGAAATAATTATGACACTTTTGTCATATTTTACAATTTTTAGTCAAAAATATAATATACAAAGTGAAATTTCTCATCTTAGCAATAAGATAAATAGATACATGTATAAACCAAACGATAGACCATAAAATTATCTATTAGATGCCATTAACAAATTGCCGATAAATAGATAAATAGACGAGTAATTAACAAGAAAATTAAGACATTTTTGTCATATTTTACTATTTTTAGTTAAAAATATATTGTATAAAGTGAAATTTCTCATCTTAGGAAATAGATAAATAGATACATGTATATACCAAAAAATAGACGATAAATTATCTATTTAATGCCATCAACAAATTGTCGATAGATAGATAAATAGACGAGTAATTAACGTAAAAAGTGGGACACTTTGGTCATATTTTACTATTTTTAGTCAAAAATATATTATATAAAGTGGAAATTCTCATCTTAGGAAATAGATAAATATATATATGTATTTACCAAAAGATAGACGATAAAATTATCTAATAGATGCCATCAACAAATTGTTGATAGATAGATAAATAGACGAGTAATTAATGAAGAAATGGGACACTTTGGTAATATTTTACAATTTTTAGTCAAAAATATAATATATAAAGTGAAATTTCGAATCTTAGGAATAAGATAAATACATATATGTATAGACCAAACGATAGACAATAAAATTATCTATTAGATGCCATCAACAAATTGTCGATAGATAGATAAATAGACGAGTAATTACCGAAAAAAGTGGGACACTTTGGTCATATTTTACTATTTTTAGTTAAAAATATATTATATAAAGTGACATTTCTCATCTTAGGAACTAGATAAATAGATACATGTATATACCAAAAGATAGACGATAAAATTATCTATTAGATGCCATCAACAAATTGTCGATAGATAAATAAATAGACGAGTAATTAACGATAAAGGTGGGACACTTTGGTCATATTTTACTATTTTTAGTAAAAAATGTATTATATAAAGTGAAATTTCTCATCTTAGGAAATAGATAACTTGATACATGTATATACGGAAAGATAGACAATAAAATTATGTATTAGATGCCATAAACAAATTGTCGATAGATACATAAATAGACGAGTAATTAACGAAAAAAGTGGGACACTTTGGTCATATTTTACAATTTTTAGTCAAAAATATATTATATAAAGTGAAATTTCTCATCTTAGGAAATGGATAAATTGATACAAGTATATACGAAAAGATAGACAATAAAATTATCTATTAGATGCCATCAACAAATTGTCGATAAATAGATAAATAGACGAGTAATTAACAAGAAAATTAAGACATTTTGTCATATTTTACTATTTTTAGTCAAAAATATATTATATAAAGTGAAATTTCTCATCTTAGGAAATAGATAAATTGATACATGTATATACGAAAAGATAGACAATAAAATCATCTATTAGATGCCATCAACAAATTGTCGATAGATAGATAAATAGATGAGTAATAAATGAAATAATTAAGACACTTTTGTCATATTTTACTATTTTTAGTTAAAAATATAATATATGAAGTGAAATTTCTCATCTTAGGAAATAGATAAATAGATACATGAAAAAACCAAAAGATAGACAATAAAGTTATCTATTAGATGCCATCAACAAATTGTCAATATATAGATAAATAGACGAGTAATAAATGAAACAATTAAGACAATTTTGTCATATTTTACAATTTTTAGTTAAAAATATATTATAATAAGTGAAATTTCTCATCTTAGGAAATAGATAAATTGATACATGTATATACGAAAATATAGACAATAAAATTATCTATTAGAAGCCATCAACAAATTGTCGATAGATAGATAAATAGATGAGTAATAAATGAAATAATTAAGACACTTTTGTCATATTTTACAATTTTTAGTCAAAAATATAATATATAAAGTGAAATTTCTCATCTTAGCAATAAGATAAATAGATACATGTATAAACCAAACGATAGACCATAAAATTATCTATTAGATACCATCAACAAATTGTTGATAGATAGATAAATAGACGAGTAATTAATGAAGAAATGGGACACTTTGGTAATATTTTACAATTTTTAGTCAAAAATATAATATATAAAGTGAAATTTCGAATCTTAGGAATAAGATAAATACATATATGTATAGACCAAACGATAGACAATAAAATTATCTATTAGATGCCATCAACAAATTGTCGATAAATAGATAAATAGACGAGTAATTAACAAGAAAATTAAGACACTTTTGTCATATTTTACTTATTTTAGTCAAAAATATATTATATAAAGTGAAATTTCTCATCTTAGGAAATAGATAAATTGATACATGTATATACGAAAAGATAGACAATAAAATTATCTATTAGATGTCATCAACAAATTGTCGATAGATAGATAAATAGATGAGTAATAAATTAAATAATTAAGACACTTTTGTCATATTTTACAATTTTTAGTCAAAAATATAATATATAAAGTGAAATTTCTTATCTTAGGAATAAGATAAATAGATACATGTATAAACCAAACGATAGACAATAAAATTATCTATTAGATACCATCAACAAATTGTCGATAAATAGATAAATAGACGAGTAATTAACAAGAAAATTAAGACATTTTTGTCATATTTTACTATTTTTAGTTAAAAATATATTATATAAAGTGAAATTTCTCATCTTAGGAAATAGATAAATAGATACATGTATATACCAAAATATAGACAATAAAATTATCTATTAGATGCCATCAACAAATTGTCGATAGATAGATAAAAAGACGAGTAATTAACAAGAAAATTAAGACATTTTTGTCATATTTTACTATTTTTAGTTAAAAATATATTATATAAAGTGAAATTTCTTATCATAAAAAAATAGATAAATAGATACATGTATATACCAAATGATACACAATAAAATTATCTATTAGATGCTATCGACAAATTGTCAATAGATAGATAAATAGACGAGTAATAAATGAAACAATTAAGACACTTTTGTCATATTTTACAATTTTTAGTCAAAAATATATTATATAAAGTGAAATTTCTCATCTTAGGAAACAGATAAATTGATACATGTATATACCAAAAGATAGACAATAAAATTATCTATTAGATGCCATCAACAAACTTTCAATAGATAGATAAATAGACGAGTACTAAATGAATAAATTAAGACATTTTTGTCATATTTAACCATTTTTAGTTAAAAATATATTATATAAAGTGAAATTTCTCATCTTAGGAAATAGATAAATTGATACATGTATATACGAAAAGATAGACAATAAAATTATCTATTAGGTGCCATCATCAAATTTTTCGTAGATAGATAAATAGACGAGTAATTAACAAGAAAATTAAGACACTTTTGTCATATTTTACTTATTTTAGTCAAAAATATATTATATAAAGTGAAATTTCTCATCTTAGGAAATAGATAAATTGATACATGTATATACGAAAAGATAGACAATAAAATTATCTATTAGATGTCATCAACAAATTGTCGATAGATAGATAAATAGATGAGTAATAAATTAAATAATTAAGACACTTTTGTCATATTTTACAATTTTTAGTCAAAAATATAATATATAAAGTGAAATTTCTTATCTTAGGAATAAGATAAATAGATACATGTATAAACCAAACGATAGACAATAAAATTATCTATTAGATACCATCAACAAATTGTCGATAAATAGATAAATAGACGAGTAATTAACAAGAAAATTAAGACATTTTTGTCATATTTTACTATTTTTAGTTAAAAATATATTATATAAAGTGAAATTTCTCATCTTAGGAAATAGATAAATAGATACATGTATATACCAAAATATAGACAATAAAATTATCTATTAGATGCCATCAACAAATTGTCGATAGATAGATAAAAAGACGAGTAATTAACAAGAAAATTAAGACATTTTTGTCATATTTTACTATTTTTAGTTAAAAATATATTATATAAAGTGAAATTTCTTATCATAAAAAAATAGATAAATAGATACATGTATATACCAAATGATACACGATAAAATTATCTATTAGATGCTATCGACAAATTGTCAATAGATAGATAAATAGACGAGTAATAAATGAAACAATTAAGACACTTTTGTCATATTTTACAATTTTTAGTCAAAAATATATTATATAAAGTGAAATTTCTCATCTTAGGAAACAGATAAATTGATACATGTATATACCAAAAGATAGACAATAAAATTATCTATTAGATGCCATCAACAAACTTTCAATAGATAGATAAATAGACGAGTACTAAATGAATAAATTAAGACATTTTTGTCATATTTAACCATTTTTAGTTAAAAATATATTATATAAAGTGAAATTTCTCATCTTAGGAAATAGATAAATAGAGACATGTATATACCAAAAGATAGAAAATAAAATTATCTATTAGATGCCATCAACAAATTGTCGATAGATTGATAAATAGACGAGTAATTAACGAAAAAATGGGACACTTTGGTCATATTTTACTAGTTTTATTCAAAAATATATTATATAAAGTGAAATTTCTCATCTTAGGAAATAGATAAATTGATACATGCATATACGAAAAGATAGACAATAAAATTATCTATTAGATGCCCTCAACAAATTGTCGATAGATAGATAAATAGACGAGTAATTAACGAAAAAAGTGGGACACTTTGGTCATATTTTACAATTTTTAGTCAAAAATATATTATATAAAGTGAAATTTCTCATCTTAGGAAATAGATAAATTGATACATGTATATACGAAAAGATAGACAATAAAATTATCTATTAGGTGCCATCATCAAATTTTTCGTAGATAGATAAATAGACGAGTAATAAATGAATAAATAAAGACACTTTGGTCATATTTTACAATTTTGTCAAAAATATATTATATAAAGTGACATTTCTCATCTTATGAAATAGATAAATTGATACATGTATATACGAAAAGATAGACAATAGAATTATCTATTAGATGCCATCAACAAATTGTCGATAGATATAAAAATAGATGAGTAATAAATTAAATAATTAAGACACTTTTGTCATATTTTACAATTTTTAGTCAAAAATATAATATATAAAGTGAAATTTCTCATATTAGGAATAAGATAAATAGATACATGTATAAACCAAACGATAGACAATAAAATTATCTATTAGATGCCATCAACAAATTGTCGATAAATAGATAAATAGACGAGTAATTAACAAGAAAATTAAGACATTTTTGTCATATTTTACTATTTTTAGTTAAAAATATATTATATAAAGTGAAATTTCTCATCTTAGGAAATAGATAAATAAATACATGTATATACCAAAAGATAGACAATAAAATTATCTATTAGATGCCATCAACATATTGTCGATAGATAGATAAATAGACGAGTAATTAACGAAAAAAATGGGACACTTTGGTCACATTTTACTATTTTTAGTCAAAAATATATTATATAAAGTGAAATTTCTCATCTTAGGAAATAGATAAATAGATACATGTATATACCAAAAGATATACAATAAAATTATCTATTAGATGCCATCAACAAATTGTCGATAAATAGATAAATAGACGAGTAATTAACAAGAAAATTAAGACATTTTTGTCATATTTTACTATTTTTAGTTAAAAATATATTATATAAAGTGAAATTTCTCATCTTAGGAAATAGATAAATAGATACATGTATATACCAAAATATAGACAATAAAATTATCTATTAGATGCCATCAACAAATTGTCGATAGATAGATAAATAGACGAGTAATTAACAAGAAAATTAAGACACTTTTGTCATATTTTACTATTTTTAGTTAAAAATATATTATATAAAGTGAAATTTCTCATCATAAAAAAATAGATAAATAGATACATGTATATACCAAATGATAGACGATAAAATTATCTATTAGATGCCATCGACAAATTTTCAATAGATAGATAAATAGACGAGTAATAAATGAAACAATTAAGACACTTTTGTCTTATTTTACAATTTTTAGTCAAAAATATATTATATAAAGTGAAATTTCTCATCTTAGGAAATAGATAAATTGATACATGTATATACCAAAAGATAGACAATAAAATTATCTATTAGATACCATCAACAAATTGTCGATAGATATATAAGTAGACGAGTAATTAACAAAAAAAGTGAGACACTTTGGTCATATTTTACTATTTTTAGTCAAAAATATATTATATAAAGTGGAATTTCTCATCTTAGGAAATAGATAAATAGATATATGTATATACCAAAAGATAGACAATAGAATTATCTATTAGATGCCATCAACAAACTTTCAATAGATAGATAAATAGACGAGTACTAAATGAATAAATTAAGACATTTTTGTCATATTTAACCATTTTTAGTTAAAAATATATTATATAAAGTGAAATTTCTCATCTTAGGAAATAGATAAATTGATACATGTATATACGAAAAGATAGACAATAAAATTATCTATTAGATGCCATCAACAAATTGTCGATAAATAGATAAATAGACGAGTAATTAACAAGAAAATTAAGACATTTTTGTCATATTTTACTATTTTTAGTTAAAAATATATTATATAAAGTGAAATTTCTCATCTTAGGAAATAGATAAATAAATACATGTATATACCAAAAGATAGAAAATAAAATTATCTATTAGATGCCATCAACAAATTGTCGATAGATAGATAAATAGACGAGTAATTAACGAAAAAAATGGGACACTTTGGTCACATTTTACTATTTTTAGTCAAAAATATATTATATAAAGTGAAATTTCTCATCTTAGGAAATAGATAAATAGATACATGTATATACCAAAAGATATACAATAAAATTATCTATTAGATGCCATCAACAAATTGTCGATAAATAGATAAATAGACGAGTAATTAACAAGAAAATTAAGACATTTTTGTCATATTTTACTATTTTTAGTTAAAAATATATTATATAAAGTGAAATTTCTCATCTTAGGAAATAGATAAATAGATACATGTATATACCAAAATATAGACAATAAAATTATCTATTAAATGCCATCAACAAATTGTCGATAGATAGATAAATAGACGAGTAATTAACAAGAAAATTAAGACATTTTTGTCATATTTTACAATTTTTAGTTAAAAATATATTATAATAAGTGAAATTTCTCATCTTAGGAAATAGATAAATTGATACATGTATATACGAAAAGATAGACAATAAAATTATCTATTAGATGTCATCAACAAATTGTCGATAGATAGATAAATAGATGAGTAATAAATTAAATAATTAAGACACTTTTGTCATATTTTACAATTTTTAGTCAAAAATATAATATATAAAGTGAAATTTCTTATCTTAGGAATAAGATAAATAGATACATGTATAAACCAAACGATAGACAATAAAATTATCTATTAGATACCATCAACAAATTGTCGATAAATAGATAAATAGACGAGTAATTAACAAGAAAATTAAGACATTTTTGTCATATTTTACTATTTTTAGTTAAAAATATATTATATAAAGTGAAATTTCTCATCTTAGGAAATAGATAAATAGATACATGTATATACCAAAATATAGACAATAAAATTATCTATTAGATGCCATCAACAAATTGTCGATAGATAGATAAAAAGACGAGTAATTAACAAGAAAATTAAGACATTTTTGTCATATTTTACTATTTTTAGTTAAAAATATATTATATAAAGTGAAATTTCTTATCATAAAAAAATAGATAAATAGATACATGTATATACCAAATGATACACGATAAAATTATCTATTAGATGCTATCGACAAATTGTCAATAGATAGATAAATAGACGAGTAATAAATGAAACAATTAAGACACTTTTGTCATATTTTACAATTTTTAGTCAAAAATATATTATATAAAGTGAAATTTCTCATCTTAGGAAACAGATAAATTGATACATGTATATACCAAAAGATAGACAATAAAATTATCTATTAGATGCCATCAACAAACTTTCAATAGATAGATAAATAGACGAGTACTAAATGAATAAATTAAGACATTTTTGTCATATTTAACCATTTTTAGTTAAAAATATATTATATAAAGTGAAATTTCTCATCTTAGGAAATAGATAAATAGAGACATGTATATACCAAAAGATAGAAAATAAAATTATCTATTAGATGCCATCAACAAATTGTCGATAGATTGATAAATAGACGAGTAATTAACGAAAAAATGGGACACTTTGGTCATATTTTACTAGTTTTATTCAAAAATATATTATATAAAGTGAAATTTCTCATCTTAGGAAATAGATAAATTGATACATGCATATACGAAAAGATAGACAATAAAATTATCTATTAGATGCCCTCAACAAATTGTCGATAGATAGATAAATAGACGAGTAATTAACGAAAAAAGTGGGACACTTTGGTCATATTTTACAATTTTTAGTCAAAAATATATTATATAAAGTGAAATTTCTCATCTTAGGAAATAGATAAATTGATACATGTATATACGAAAAGATAGACAATAAAATTATCTATTAGGTGCCATCATCAAATTTTTCGTAGATAGATAAATAGACGAGTAATAAATGAATAAATAAAGACACTTTGGTCATATTTTACAATTTTGTCAAAAATATATTATATAAAGTGACATTTCTTATCTTATGAAATAGATAAATTGATACATGTATATACGAAAAGATAGACAATAGAATTATCTATTAGATGCCATCAACAAATTGTCGATAGATATAAAAATAGATGAGTAATAAATTAAATAATTAAGACACTTTTGTCATATTTTACAATTTTTAGTCAAAAATATAATATATAAAGTGAAATTTCTCATATTAGGAATAAGATAAATAGATACATGTATAAACCAAACGATAGACAATAAAATTATCTATTAGATGCCTTCAACAAATTGTCGATAAATAGATAAATAGACGAGTAATTAACAAGAAAATTAAGACATTTTTGTCATATTTTACTATTTTTAGTTAAAAATATATTATATAAAGTGAAATTTCTCATCTTAGGAAATAGATAAATAAATACATGTATATACCAAAAGATAGACAATAAAATTATCTATTAGATGCCATCAACATATTGTCGATAGATAGATAAATAGACGAGTAATTAACGAAAAAAATGGGACACTTTGGTCACATTTTACTATTTTTAGTCAAAAATATATTATATAAAGTGAAATTTCTCATCTTAGGAAATAGATAAATAGATACATGTATATACCAAAAGATATACAATAAAATTATCTATTAGATGCCATCAACAAATTGTCGATAAATAGATAAATAGACGAGTAATTAACAAGAAAATTAAGACATTTTTGTCATATTTTACTATTTTTAGTTAAAAATATATTATATAAAGTGAAATTTCTCATCTTAGGAAATAGATAAATAGATACATGTATATACCAAAATATAGACAATAAAATTATCTATTAGATGCCATCAACAAATTGTCGATAGATAGATAAATAGACGAGTAATTAACAAGAAAATTAAGACACTTTTGTCATATTTTACTATTTTTAGTTAAAAATATATTATATAAAGTGAAATTTCTCATCATAAAAAAATAGATAAATAGATACATGTATATACCAAATGATAGACGATAAAATTATCTATTAGATGCCATCGACAAATTTTCAATAGATAGATAAATAGACGAGTAATAAATGAAACAATTAAGACACTTTTGTCATATTTTACAATTTTTAGTCAAAAATATATTATATAAAGTGAAATTTCTCATCTTAGGAAATAGATAAATTGATACATGTATATACCAAAAGATAGACAATAAAATTATCTATTAGATACCATCAACAAATTGTCGATAGATATATAAGTAGACGAGTAATTAACAAAAAAAGTGAGACACTTTGGTCATATTTTACTATTTTTAGTCAAAAATATATTATATAAAGTGGAATTTCTCATCTTAGGAAATAGATAAATAGATATATGTATATACCAAAAGATAGACAATAGAATTATCTATTAGATGCCATCAACAAACTTTCAATAGATAGATAAATAGACGAGTACTAAATGAATAAATTAAGACATTTTTGTCATATTTAACCATTTTTAGTTAAAAATATATTATATAAAGTGAAATTTCTCATCTTAGGAAATAGATAAATTGATACATGTATATACGAAAAGATAGACAATAAAATTATCTATTAGATGCCATCAACAAATTGTCGATAAATAGATAAATAGACGAGTAATTAACAAGAAAATTAAGACATTTTTGTCATATTTTACTATTTTTAGTTAAAAATATATTATATAAAGTGAAATTTCTCATCTTAGGAAATAGATAAATAAATACATGTATATACCAAAAGATAGAAAATAAAATTATCTATTAGATGCCATCAACAAATTGTCGATAGATAGATAAATAGACGAGTAATTAACGAAAAAAATGGGACACTTTGGTCACATTTTACTATTTTTAGTCAAAAATATATTATATAAAGTGAAATTTCTCATCTTAGGAAATAGATAAATAGATACATGTATATACCAAAAGATATACAATAAAATTATCTATTAGATGCCATCAACAAATTGTCGATAAATAGATAAATAGACGAGTAATTAACAAGAAAATTAAGACATTTTTGTCATATTTAACCATTTTTAGTTAAAAATATATTATATAAAGTGAAATTTCTCATCTTAGGAAATAGATAAATTGATACATGTATATACGAAAAGATAGACAATAAAATTATCTATTAGATGCCATCAACAAATTGTCGATAAATAGATAAATAGACGAGTAATTAACAAGAAAATTAAGACATTTTTGTCATATTTTACTATTTTTAGTTAAAAATATATTATATAAAGTGAAATTTCTCATCTTAGGAAATAGATAAATAAATACATGTATATACCAAAAGATAGAAAATAAAATTATCTATTAGATGCCATCAACAAATTGTCGATAGATAGATAAATAGACGAGTAATTAACGAAAAAAATGGGACACTTTGGTCACATTTTACTATTTTTAGTCAAAAATATATTATATAAAGTGAAATTTCTCATCTTAGGAAATAGATAAATAGATACATGTATATACCAAAAGATATACAATAAAATTATCTATTAGATGCCATCAACAAATTGTCGATAAATAGATAAATAGACGAGTAATTAACAAGAAAATTAAGACATTTTTGTCATATTTTACTATTTTTAGTTAAAAATATATTATATAAAGTGAAATTTCTCATCTTAGGAAATAGATAAATAGATACATGTATATACCAAAATATAGACAATAAAATTATCTATTAAATGCCATCAACAAATTGTCGATAGATAGATAAATAGACGAGTAATTAACAAGAAAATTAAGACACTTTTGTCATATTTTACAATTTTTAGTTAAAAATATATTATAATAAGTGAAATTTCTCATCTTAGGAAATAGATAAATTGATACATGTATATACGAAAAGATAGACAATAAAATTATCTATTAGATGCCATCACCAAATTGTCGATAGATAGATAAATAGATGAGTAATAAATGAAATAATTATGACACTTTTGTCATATTTTACAATTTTTAGTCAAAAATATAATATACAAAGTGAAATTTCTCATCTTAGCAATAAGATAAATAGATACATGTATAAACCAAACGATAGACCATAAAATTATCTATTAGATGCCATTAACAAATTGCCGATAAATAGATAAATAGACGAGTAATTAACAAGAAAATTAAGACATTTTTGTCATATTTTACTATTTTTAGTTAAAAATATATTGTATAAAGTGAAATTTCTCATCTTAGGAAATAGATAAATAGATACATGTATATACCAAAAAATAGACAATAAATTATCTATTTAATGCCATCAACAAATTGTCGATAGATAGATAAATAGACGAGTAATTAACGTAAAAAGTGGGACACTTTGGTCATATTTTACTATTTTTAGTCAAAAATATATTATATAAAGTGGAAATTCTCATCTTAGGAAATAGATAAATATATATATGTATTTACCAAAAGATAGTCGATAAAATTATCTAATAGATGCCATCAACAAATTGTTGATAGATAGATAAATAGACGAGTAATTAATGAAGAAATGGGACACTTTGGTAATATTTTACCATTTTTAGTCAAAAATATAATATATAAAGTGAAATTTCGAATCTTAGGAATAAGATAAATACATATATGTATAGACCAAACGATAGACAATAAAATTATCTATTAGATGCCATCAAAAAATTGTCGATAAATAGATAAATAGACGAGTAATTAACAAGAAAATTAAGACACTTTTGTCATATTTTACTTATTTTAGTTAAAAATATATTATATAAAGTGAAATATCTCATCTTAGGAAATAGATAAATAGATACATGTATATACCAAAAAATAGACAATAAAATTATCTATTAGATACCATCAACAAATTGTCAATTTATAGATAAATAGATGAGTAATAAATGAAACAATTAAGACATTTTTGTCATATTTTACAATTTTTAGTAAAAAATATATTTATAAAGTGAAATTTCTCATCTTAGGAAATAGATAAATAGATACATGTAAATACCAAAATATAGACAATAAAATTATCTATTAGATGCCATCAACAAATTGTTGATAGATAGATAAATAGATGAGTAATAAACAAGAAAATAAGACACTTTTGTTATATTTTACTATTTTTAGTCAAAAATATATTATATAAAGTGAAATTTCTCATCTTAGGAAATAGATAAATAGATACATGTAAAAACCAAAAGATAGACAATACAATTATCTATTAGATGCCATCAAAAAATTGTTGATAGATAGATAAATAGATGAGTAATTAATGAAGAAATGGGACACTTTGGTCATATTTTACATTTTTTTGTCAAAAATATAATATATAAAGTGAAATTTTTCATCTTAGGAAATAGATAAATTGATACATGTATATACCAAAAGATAGACAATAAATTTATCTATTAGATGCCATCAACAAATTGTCGATAAATAGATAAATAGACGAGTAATTAACAAGAAAATTAAGACACTTTTGTCATATTTTACTATTTTTAGTTAAAAATATATTATATAAAGTGACATTTCTCATCTTAGGAACTAGATAAATAGATACATGTATATACCAAAAGATAGACGATAAAATTATCTATTAGATGCCATCAACAAATTGTCGATAGATAAATAAATAGACGAGTAATTAACGAAAAAGGTGGGACACTTTGGTCATATTTTACTATTTTTAGTAAAAAATGTATTATATAAAGTGAAATTTCTCATCTTAGGAAATAGATAAATTGATACATGTATATACGGAAAGATAGACAATAAAATTATGTATTAGATGCCATAAACAAATTGTCGATAGATACATAAATAGACGAGTAATTAACGAAAAAAGTGGGACACTTTGGTCATATTTTACAATTTTTAGTCAAAAATATATTATATAAAGTGAAATTTCTCATCTTAGGAAATGGATAAATTGATACAAGTATATACGAAAAGATAGACAATAAAATTATCTATTAGATGCCATCAACAAATTGTCGATAAATAGATAAATAGACGAGTAATTAACAAGAAAATTAAGACATTTTTGTCATATTTTACTATTTTTAGTCAAAAATATATTATATAAAGTGAAATTTCTCATCTTAGGAAATAGATAAATTGATACATGTATATACGAAAAGATAGACAATAAAATCATCTATTAGATGCCATCAACAAATTGTCGATAGATAGATAAATAGATGAGTAATAAATGAAATAATTAAGACACTTTTGTCATATTTTACAATTTTTAGTTAAAAATATAATATATGAAGTGAAATTTCTCATCTTAGGAAATAGATAAATAGATACATGAAAAAACCAAAAGATAGACAATAAAGTTATCTATTAGATGCCATCAACAAATTGTCAATATATAGATAAATAGACGAGTAATAAATGAAAAAATTAAGACAATTTTGTCATATTTTACAATTTTTAGTTAAAAATATATTATAATAAGTGAAATTTCTCATCTTAGGAAATAGATAAATTGATACATGTATATACGAAAATATAGACAATAAAATTATCTATTAGATGCCATCAACAAATTGTCGATAGATAGATAAATAGATGAGTAATAAATGAAATAATTAAGACACTTTTGTCATATTTTACAATTTTTAGTCAAAAATATAATATATAAAGTGAAATTTCTCATCTTAGCAATAAGATAAATAGATACATGTATAAACCAAACGATAGACCATAAAATTATCTATTAGATGCCATCAACAAATTGTTGATAGATAGATAAATAGACGAGTAATTAATGAAGAAATGGGACACTTTGGTAATATTTTACAATTTTTAGTCAAAAATATAATATATAAAGTGAAATTTCGAATCTTAGGAATAAGATAAATACATATATGTATAGACCAAACGATAGACAATAAAATTATCTATTAGATGCCATCAACAAATTGTCGATAAATAGATAAATAGACGAGTAATTAACAAGAAAATTAAGACACTTTTGTCATATTTTACTTATTTTAGTCAAAAATATATTATATAAAGTGAAATTTCTCATCTTAGGAAATAGATAAATTGATACATGTATATACGAAAAGATAGACAATAAAATTATCTATTAGATGTCATCAACAAATTGTCGATAGATAGATAAATAGATGAGTAATAAATGAAATAATTAAGACACTTTTGTCATATTTTACAATTTTTAGTCAAAAATATAATATATAAAGTGAAATTTCTTATCTTAGGAATAAGATAAATAGATACATGTATAAACCAAACGATAGACAATAAAATTATCTATTAGATACCATCAACAAATTGTCGATAAATAGATAAATAGACGAGTAATTAACAAGAAAATTAAGACATTTTTGTCATATTTTACTATTTTTAGTTAAAAATATATTATATAAAGTGAAATTTCTCATCTTAGGAAATAGATAAATAGATACATGTATATACCAAAATATAGACAATAAAATTATCTATTAGATGCCATCAACAAATTGTCGATAGATAGATAAAAAGACGAGTAATTAACAAGAAAATTAAGACATTTTTGTCATATTTTACTATTTTTAGTTAAAAATATATTATATAAAGTGAAATTTCTTATCATAAAAAAATAGATAAATAGATACATGTATATACCAAATGATACACGATAAAATTATCTATTAGATGCTATCGACAAATTGTCAATAGATAGATAAATAGACGAGTAATAAATGAAACAATTAAGACACTTTTGTCATATTTTACAATTTTTAGTCAAAAATATATTATATAAAGTGAAATTTCTCATCTTAGGAAACAGATAAATTGATACATGTATATACCAAAAGATAGACAATAAAATTATCTATTAGATGCCATCAACAAACTTTCAATAGATAGATAAATAGACGAGTACTAAATGAATAAATTAAGACATTTTTGTCATATTTAACCATTTTTAGTTAAAAATATATTATATAAAGTGAAATTTCTCATCTTAGGAAATAGATAAATAGAGACATGTATATACCAAAAGATAGAAAATAAAATTATCTATTAGATGCCATCAACAAATTGTCGATAGATTGATAAATAGACGAGTAATTAACGAAAAAAGTGGGACACTTTGGTCATATTTTACTAGTTTTATTCAAAAATATATTATATAAAGTGAAATTTCTCATCTTAGGAAATAGATAAATTGATACATGCATATACGAAAAGATAGACAATAAAATTATCTATTAGATGCCCTCAACAAATTGTCGATAGATAGATAAATAGACGAGTAATTAACGAAAATAGTGGGACACTTTGGTCATATTTTACAATTTTTAGTCAAAAATATATTATATAAAGTGAAATTTCTCATCTTAGGAAATAGATAAATTGATACATGTATATACCAAAAGATAGACAATAAAATTATCTATTAGGTGCCATCATCAAATTTTTCGTAGATAGATAAATAGACGAGTAATAAATGAATAAATAAAGACACTTTGGTCATATTTTACAATTTTGTCAAAAATATATTATATAAAGTGACATTTCTCATCTTATGAAATAGATAAATTGATACATGTATATACGAAAAGATAGACAATAGAATTATCTATTAGATGCCATCAACAAATTGTCGATAGATATAAAAATAGATGAGTAATAAATTAAATAATTAAGACACTTTTGTCATATTTTACAATTTTTAGTCAAAAATATAATATATAAAGTGAAATTTCTCATATTAGGAATAAGATAAATAGATACATGTATAAACCAAACGATAGACAATAAAATTATCTATTAGATGCCATCAACAAATTGTCGATAAATAGATAAATAGACGAGTAATTAACAAGAAAATTAAGACATTTTTGTCATATTTTACTATTTTTAGTTAAAAATATATTATATAAAGTGAAATTTCTCATCTTAGGAAATAGATAAATAAATACATGTATATACCAAAAGATAGAAAATAAAATTATCTATTAGATGCCATCAACATATTGTCGATAGATAGATAAATAGACGAGTAATTAACGAAAAAAATGGGACACATTGGTCACATTTTACTATTTTTAGTCAAAAATATATTATATAAAGTGAAATTTCTCATCTTAGGAAATAGATAAATAGATACATGTATATACCAAAAGATATACAATAAAATTATCTATTAGATGCCATCAACAAATTGTCGATAAATAGATAAATAGACGAGTAATTAACAAGAAAATTAAGACATTTTTGTCATATTTTACTATTTTTAGTTAAAAATATATTATATAAAGTGAAATTTCTCATCTTAGGAAATAGATAAATAGATACATGTATATACCAAAATATAGACAATAAAATTATCTATTAGATGCCATCAACAAATTGTCGATAGATAGATAAATAGACGAGT
The DNA here is from genome assembly GCA_034508575.1 of Petrolisthes manimaculis. NCBI lineage: Eukaryota > Metazoa > Arthropoda > Malacostraca > Decapoda > Porcellanidae > Petrolisthes > Petrolisthes manimaculis. The sequence goes on from JAWZYT010000365.1 coordinate 690,922, forward strand.
AATTAACAAGAAAATTAAGACACTTTTGTCATATTTTACTATTTTTAGTTAAAAATATATTATATAAAGTGAAATTTCTCATCATAAAAAAATAGATAAATAGATACATGTATATACCAAATGATAGACGATAAAATTATCTATTAGATGTCATCGACAAATTTTCAATAGATAGATAAATAGACGAGTAATAAATGAAACAATTAAGACACTTTTGTCATATTTTACAATTTTTAGTCAAAAATATATTATATAAAGTGAAATTTCTCATCTTAGGAAATAGATAAATTGATACATGTATATACCAAAAGATAGACAATAAAATTATCTATTAGATACCATCAACAAATTGTCGATAGATATATAAGTAGACGAGTAATTAACAAAAAAAGTGAGACACTTTGGTCATATTTTACTATTTTTAGTCAAAAATATATTATATAAAGTGGAATTTCTCATCTTAGGAAATAGATAAATAGATATATGTATATACCTAAAGATAGACAATAAAATCATCTATTAGATGCCATCAACAAATTGTCGATAGATAGATAAATAGATGAGTAATAAATGAAATAATTAAGACACTTTTGTCATATTTTACTATTTTTAGTTAAAAATATAATATATGAAGTGAAATTTCTCATCTTAGGAAATAGATAAATAGATACATGAAAAAACAAAAAAGATAGACAATAAAGTTATCTATTAGATGCCATCAACAAATTGTCAATATATAGATAAATAGACGAGTAATAAATGAAACAATTAAGACAATTTTGTCATATTTTACAATTTTTAGTTAAAAATATATTATAATAAGTGAAATTTCTCATCTTAGGAAATAGATAAATTGATACATGTATATACGAAAATATAGACAATAAAATTATCTATTAGATGCCATCAACAAATTGTCGATAGATAGATAAGTAGATGAGTAATAAATGAAATAATTAAGACACTTTTGTCATATTTTACAATTTTTAGTCAAAAATATAATATATAAAGTGAAATTTCTCATCTTAGCAATAAGATAAATAGATACATGTATAAACCAAACGATAGACCATAAAATTATCTATTAGATGCCATCAACAAATTGTTGATAGATAGATAAATAGACGAGTAATTAATGAAGAAATGGGACACTTTGGTAATATTTTACAATTTTCAGTCAAAAATATAATATATAAAGTGAAATTTCGAATCTTAGGAATAAGATAAATACATATATGTATAGACCAAACGATAGACAATAAAATTATCTATTAGATGCCATCAACAAATTGTCGATAAATAGATAAATAGACGAGTAATTAACAAGAAAATTAAGACATTATTGTCATATTTTACTATTTTTAGTTAAAAATATATTATATAAAGTGAAATTTCTCATCTTAGGAAATAGATAAATAGATACATGTATATACCAAAATATAGACAATAAAATTATCTATTAGATGCCATCAACAAATTGTCGATAGATAGATAAAAAGACGAGTAATTAACAAGAAAATTAAGACATTTTTGTCATATTTTACTATTTTTAGTTAAAAATATATTATATAAAGTGAAATTTCTTATCATAAAAAAATAGATAAATAGATACATGTATATACCAAATGATACACGATAAAATTATCTATTAGATGCTATCGACAAATTGTCAATAGATAGATAAATAGACGAGTAATAAATGAAACAATTAAGACACTTTTGTCATATTTTACAATTTTTAGTCAAAAATATATTATATAAAGTGAAATTTCTCATCTTAGGAAACAGATAAATTGATACATGTATATACCAAAAGATAGACAATAAAATTATCTATTAGATGCCATCAACAAACTTTCAATAGATAGATAAATAGACGAGTACTAAATGAATAAATTAAGACATTTTTGTCATATTTAACCATTTTTAGTTAAAAATATATTATATAAAGTGAAATTTCTCATCTTAGGAAATAGATAAATAGAGACATGTATATACCAAAAGATAGAAAATAAAATTATCTATTAGATGCCATCAACAAATTGTCGATAGATTGATAAATAGACGAGTAATTAACGAAAAAATGGGACACTTTGGTCATATTTTACTAGTTTTATTCAAAAATATATTATATAAAGTGAAATTTCTCATCTTAGGAAATAGATAAATTGATACATGCATATACGAAAAGATAGACAATAAAATTATCTATTAGATGCCCTCAACAAATTGTCGATAGATAGATAAATAGACGAGTAATTAACGAAAAAAGTGGGACACTTTGGTCATATTTTACAATTTTTAGTCAAAAATATATTATATAAAGTGAAATTTCTCATCTTAGGAAATAGATAAATTGATACATGTATATACGAAAAGATAGACAATAAAATTATCTATTAGGTGCCATCATCAAATTTTTCGTAGATAGATAAATAGACGAGTAATAAATGAATAAATAAAGACACTTTGGTCATATTTTACAATTTTGTCAAAAATATATTATATAAAGTGACATTTCTTATCTTATGAAATAGATAAATTGATACATGTATATACGAAAAGATAGACAATAGAATTATCTATTAGATGCCATCAACAAATTGTCGATAGATATAAAAATAGATGAGTAATAAATTAAATAATTAAGACACTTTTGTCATATTTTACAATTTTTAGTCAAAAATATAATATATAAAGTGAAATTTCTCATATTAGGAATAAGATAAATAGATACATGTATAAACCAAACGATAGACAATAAAATTATCTATTAGATGCCATCAACAAATTGTCGATAAATAGATAAATAGACGAGTAATTAACAAGAAAATTAAGACATTTTTGTCATATTTTACTATTTTTAGTTAAAAATATATTATATAAAGTGAAATTTCTCATCTTAGGAAATAGATAAATAAATACATGTATATACCAAAAGATAGACAATAAAATTATCTATTAGATGCCATCAACATATTGTCGATAGATAGATAAATAGACGAGTAATTAACGAAAAAAATGGGACACTTTGGTCACATTTTACTATTTTTAGTCAAAAATATATTATATAAAGTGAAATTTCTCATCTTAGGAAATAGATAAATAGATACATGTATATACCAAAAGATATACAATAAAATTATCTATTAGATGCCATCAACAAATTGTCGATAAATAGATAAATAGACGAGTAATTAACAAGAAAATTAAGACATTTTTGTCATATTTTACTATTTTTAGTTAAAAATATATTATATAAAGTGAAATTTCTCATCTTAGGAAATAGATAAATAGATACATGTATATACCAAAATATAGACAATAAAATTATCTATTAGATGCCATCAACAAATTGTCGATAGATAGATAAATAGACGAGTAATTAACAAGAAAATTAAGACACTTTTGTCATATTTTACTATTTTTAGTTAAAAATATATTATATAAAGTGAAATTTCTCATCATAAAAAAATAGATAAATAGATACATGTATATACCAAATGATAGACGATAAAATTATCTATTAGATGCCATCGACAAATTTTCAATAGATAGATAAATAGACGAGTAATAAATGAAACAATTAAGACACTTTTGTCATATTTTACAATTTTTAGTCAAAAATATATTATATAAAGTGAAATTTCTCATCTTAGGAAATAGATAAATTGATACATGTATATACCAAAAGATAGACAATAAAATTATCTATTAGATACCATCAACAAATTGTCGATAGATATATAAGTAGACGAGTAATTAACAAAAAAAGTGAGACACTTTGGTCATATTTTACTATTTTTAGTCAAAAATATATTATATAAAGTGGAATTTCTCATCTTAGGAAATAGATAAATAGATATATGTATATACCAAAAGATAGACAATAGAATTATCTATTAGATGCCATCAACAAACTTTCAATAGATAGATAAATAGACGAGTACTAAATGAATAAATTAAGACATTTTTGTCATATTTAACCATTTTTAGTTAAAAATATATTATATAAAGTGAAATTTCTCATCTTAGGAAATAGATAAATTGATACATGTATATACGAAAAGATAGACAATAAAATTATCTATTAGATGCCATCAACAAATTGTCGATAAATAGATAAATAGACGAGTAATTAACAAGAAAATTAAGACATTTTTGTCATATTTTACTATTTTTAGTTAAAAATATATTATATAAAGTGAAATTTCTCATCTTAGGAAATAGATAAATAAATACATGTATATACCAAAAGATAGAAAATAAAATTATCTATTAGATGCCATCAACAAATTGTCGATAGATAGATAAATAGACGAGTAATTAACGAAAAAAATGGGACACTTTGGTCACATTTTACTATTTTTAGTCAAAAATATATTATATAAAGTGAAATTTCTCATCTTAGGAAATAGATAAATAGATACATGTATATACCAAAAGATATACAATAAAATTATCTATTAGATGCCATCAACAAATTGTCGATAAATAGATAAATAGACGAGTAATTAACAAGAAAATTAAGACATTTTTGTCATATTTAACCATTTTTAGTTAAAAATATATTATATAAAGTGAAATTTTTCATCTTAGGAAATAGATAAATTGATACATGTATATACGAAAAGATAGACAATAAAATTATCTATTAGATGCCATCAACAAATTGTCGATAAATAGATAAATAGACGAGTAATTAACAAGAAAATTAAGACATTTTTGTCATATTTTACTATTTTTAGTTAAAAATATATTATATAAAGTGAAATTTCTCATCTTAGGAAATAGATAAATAAATACATGTATATACCAAAAGATAGAAAATAAAATTATCTATTAGATGCCATCAACAAATTGTCGATAGATAGATAAATAGACGAGTAATTAACGAAAAAAATGGGACACTTTGGTCACATTTTACTATTTTTAGTCAAAAATATATTATATAAAGTGAAATTTCTCATCTTAGGAAATAGATAAATAGATACATGTATATACCAAAAGATATACAATAAAATTATCTATTAGATGCCATCAACAAATTGTCGATAAATAGATAAATAGACGAGTAATTAACAAGAAAATTAAGACATTTTTGTCATATTTTACTATTTTTAGTTAAAAATATATTATATAAAGTGAAATTTCTCATCTTAGGAAATAGATAAATAGATACATGTATATACCAAAATATAGACAATAAAATTATCTATTAAATGCCATCAACAAATTGTCGATAGATAGATAAATAGACGAGTAATTAACAAGAAAATTAAGACACTTTTGTCATATTTTACAATTTTTAGTTAAAAATATATTATAATAAGTGAAATTTCTCATCTTAGGAAATAGATAAATTGATACATGTATATACGAAAAGATAGACAATAAAATTATCTATTAGATGCCATCACCAAATTGTCGATAGATAGATAAATAGATGAGTAATAAATGAAATAATTATGACACTTTTGTCATATTTTACAATTTTTAGTCAAAAATATAATATACAAAGTGAAATTTCTCATCTTAGCAATAAGATAAATAGATACATGTATAAACCAAACGATAGACCATAAAATTATCTATTAGATGCCATTAACAAATTGCCGATAAATAGATAAATAGACGAGTAATTAACAAGAAAATTAAGACATTTTTGTCATATTTTACTATTTTTAGTTAAAAATATATTGTATAAAGTGAAATTTCTCATCTTAGGAAATAGATAAATAGATACATGTATATACCAAAAAATAGACAATAAATTATCTATTTAATGCCATCAACAAATTTTCGATAGATAGATAAATAGACGAGTAATTAACGTAAAAAGTGGGACACTTTGGTCATATTTTACTATTTTTAGTCAAAAATATATTATATAAAGTGGAAATTCTCATCTTAGGAAATAGATAAATATATATATGTATTTACCAAAAGATAGTCGATAAAATTATCTAATAGATGCCATCAACAAATTGTTGATAGATAGATAAATAGACGAGTAATTAATGAAGAAATGGGACACTTTGGTAATATTTTACCATTTTTAGTCAAAAATATAATATATAAAGTGAAATTTCGAATCTTAGGAATAAGATAAATACATATATGTATAGACCAAACGATAGACAATAAAATTATCTATTAGATGCCATCAAAAAATTGTCGATAAATAGATAAATAGACGAGTAATTAACAAGAAAATTAAGACACTTTTGTCATATTTTACTTATTTTAGTTAAAAATATATTATATAAAGTGAAATATCTCATCTTAGGAAATAGATAAATAGATACATGTATATACCAAAAAATAGACAATAAAATTATCTATTAGATACCATCAACAAATTGTCAATTTATAGATAAATAGATGAGTAATAAATGAAACAATTAAGACATTTTTGTCATATTTTACAATTTTTAGTAAAAAATATATTTATAAAGTGAAATTTCTCATCTTAGGAAATAGATAAATAGATACATGTAAATACCAAAATATAGACAATAAAATTATCTATTAGATGCCATCAACAAATTGTTGATAGATAGATAAATAGATGAGTAATAAACAAGAAAATAAGACACTTTTGTTATATTTTACTATTTTTAGTCAAAAATATATTATATAAAGTGAAATTTCTCATCTTAGGAAATAGATAAATAGATACATGTAAAAACCAAAAGATAGACAATACAATTATCTATTAGATGCCATCAAAAAATTGTTGATAGATAGATAAATAGATGAGTAATTAATGAAGAAATGGGACACTTTGGTCATATTTTACATTTTTTTGTCAAAAATATAATATATAAAGTGAAATTTTTCATCTTAGGAAATAGATAAATTGATACATGTATATACCAAAAGATAGACAATAAATTTATCTATTAGATGCCATCAACAAATTGTCGATAAATAGATAAATAGACGAGTAATTAACAAGAAAATTAAGACACTTTTGTCATATTTTACTATTTTTAGTTAAAAATATATTATATAAAGTGACATTTCTCATCTTAGGAACTAGATAAATAGATACATGTATATACCAAAAGATAGACGATAAAATTATCTATTAGATGCCATCAACAAATTGTCGATAGATAAATAAATAGACGAGTAATTAACGAAAAAGGTGGGACACTTTGGTCATATTTTACTATTTTTAGTAAAAAATGTATTATATAAAGTGAAATTTCTCATCTTAGGAAATAGATAAATTGATACATGTATATACGGAAAGATAGACAATAAAATTATGTATTAGATGCCATAAACAAATTGTCGATAGATACATAAATAGACGAGTAATTAACGAAAAAAGTGGGACACTTTGGTCATATTTTACAATTTTTAGTCAAAAATATATTATATAAAGTGAAATTTCTCATCTTAGGAAATGGATAAATTGATACAAGTATATACGAAAAGATAGACAATAAAATTATCTATTAGATGCCATCAACAAATTGTCGATAAATAGATAAATAGACGAGTAATTAACAAGAAAATTAAGACATTTTTGTCATATTTTACTATTTTTAGTCAAAAATATATTATATAAAGTGAAATTTCTCATCTTAGGAAATAGATAAATTGATACATGTATATACGAAAAGATAGACAATAAAATCATCTATTAGATGCCATCAACAAATTGTCGATAGATAGATAAATAGATGAGTAATAAATGAAATAATTAAGACACTTTTGTCATATTTTACAATTTTTAGTTAAAAATATAATATATGAAGTGAAATTTCTCATCTTAGGAAATAGATAAATAGATACATGAAAAAACCAAAAGATAGACAATAAAGTTATCTATTAGATGCCATCAACAAATTGTCAATATATAGATAAATAGACGAGTAATAAATGAAACAATTAAGACAATTTTGTCATATTTTACAATTTTTAGTTAAAAATATATTATAATAAGTGAAATTTCTCATCTTAGGAAATAGATAAATTGATACATGTATATACGAAAATATAGACAATAAAATTATCTATTAGATGCCATCAACAAATTGTCGATAGATAGATAAATAGATGAGTAATAAATGAAATAATTAAGACACTTTTGTCATATTTTACAATTTTTAGTCAAAAATATAATATATAAAGTGAAATTTCTCATCTTAGCAATAAGATAAATAGATACATGTATAAACCAAACGATAGACCATAAAATTATCTATTAGATGCCATCAACAAATTGTTGATAGATAGATAAATAGACGAGTAATTAATGAAGAAATGGGACACTTTGGTAATATTTTACAATTTTTAGTCAAAAATATAATATATAAAGTGAAATTTCGAATCTTAGGAATAAGATAAATACATATATGTATAGACCAAACGATAGACAATAAAATTATCTATTAGATGCCATCAACAAATTGTCGATAAATAGATAAATAGACGAGTAATTAACAAGAAAATTAAGACACTTTTGTCATATTTTACTTATTTTAGTCAAAAATATATTATATAAAGTGAAATTTCTCATCTTAGGAAATAGATAAATTGATACATGTATATACGAAAAGATAGACAATAAAATTATCTATTAGATGTCATCAACAAATTGTCGATAGATAGATAAATAGATGAGTAATAAATGAAATAATTAAGACACTTTTGTCATATTTTACAATTTTTAGTCAAAAATATAATATATAAAGTGAAATTTCTTATCTTAGGAATAAGATAAATAGATACATGTATAAACCAAACGATAGACAATAAAATTATCTATTAGATACCATCAACAAATTGTCGATAAATAGATAAATAGACGAGTAATTAACAAGAAAATTAAGACATTTTTGTCATATTTTACTATTTTTAGTTAAAAATATATTATATAAAGTGAAATTTCTCATCTTAGGAAATAGATAAATAGATACATGTATATACCAAAATATAGACAATAAAATTATCTATTAGATGCCATCAACAAATTGTCGATAGATAGATAAAAAGACGAGTAATTAACAAGAAAATTAAGACATTTTTGTCATATTTTACTATTTTTAGTTAAAAATATATTATATAAAGTGAAATTTCTTATCATAAAAAAATAGATAAATAGATACATGTATATACCAAATGATACACGATAAAATTATCTATTAGATGCTATCGACAAATTGTCAATAGATAGATAAATAGACGAGTAATAAATGAAACAATTAAGACACTTTTGTCATATTTTACAATTTTTAGTCAAAAATATATTATATAAAGTGAAATTTCTCATCTTAGGAAACAGATAAATTGATACATGTATATACCAAAAGATAGACAATAAAATTATCTATTAGATGCCATCAACAAACTTTCAATAGATAGATAAATAGACGAGTACTAAATGAATAAATTAAGACATTTTTGTCATATTTAACCATTTTTAGTTAAAAATATATTATATAAAGTGAAATTTCTCATCTTAGGAAATAGATAAATAGAGACATGTATATACCAAAAGATAGAAAATAAAATTATCTATTAGATGCCATCAACAAATTGTCGATAGATTGATAAATAGACGAGTAATTAACGAAAAAAGTGGGACACTTTGGTCATATTTTACTAGTTTTATTCAAAAATATATTATATAAAGTGAAATTTCTCATCTTAGGAAATAGATAAATTGATACATGCATATACGAAAAGATAGACAATAAAATTATCTATTAGATGCCCTCAACAAATTGTCGATAGATAGATAAATAGACGAGTAATTAACGAAAATAGTGGGACACTTTGGTCATATTTTACAATTTTTAGTCAAAAATATATTATATAAAGTGAAATTTCTCATCTTAGGAAATAGATAAATTGATACATGTATATACCAAAAGATAGACAATAAAATTATCTATTAGGTGCCATCATCAAATTTTTCGTAGATAGATAAATAGACGAGTAATAAATGAATAAATAAAGACACTTTGGTCATATTTTACAATTTTGTCAAAAATATATTATATAAAGTGACATTTCTCATCTTATGAAATAGATAAATTGATACATGTATATACGAAAAGATAGACAATAGAATTATCTATTAGATGCCATCAACAAATTGTCGATAGATATAAAAATAGATGAGTAATAAATTAAATAATTAAGACACTTTTGTCATATTTTACAATTTTTAGTCAAAAATATAATATATAAAGTGAAATTTCTCATATTAGGAATAAGATAAATAGATACATGTATAAACCAAACGATAGACAATAAAATTATCTATTAGATGCCATCAACAAATTGTCGATAAATAGATAAATAGACGAGTAATTAACAAGAAAATTAAGACATTTTTGTCATATTTTACTATTTTTAGTTAAAAATATATTATATAAAGTGAAATTTCTCATCTTAGGAAATAGATAAATAAATACATGTATATACCAAAAGATAGAAAATAAAATTATCTATTAGATGCCATCAACATATTGTCGATAGATAGATAAATAGACGAGTAATTAACGAAAAAAATGGGACACTTTGGTCACATTTTACTATTTTTAGTCAAAAATATATTATATAAAGTGAAATTTCTCATCTTAGGAAATAGATAAATAGATACATGTATATACCAAAAGATATACAATAAAATTATCTATTAGATGCCATCAACAAATTGTCGATAAATAGATAAATAGACGAGTAATTAACAAGAAAATTAAGACATTTTTGTCATATTTTACTATTTTTAGTTAAAAATATATTATATAAAGTGAAATTTCTCATCTTAGGAAATAGATAAATAGATACATGTATATACCAAAATATAGACAATAAAATTATCTATTAGATGCCATCAACAAATTGTCGATAGATAGATAAATAGACGAGTAATTAACAAGAAAATTAAGACACTTTTGTCATATTTTACTATTTTTAGTTAAAAATATATTATATAAAGTGAAATTTCTCATCATAAAAAAATAGATAAATAGATACATGTATATACCAAATGATAGACGATAAAATTATCTATTAGATGTCATCGACAAATTTTCAATAGATAGATAAATAGACGAGTAATAAATGAAACAATTAAGACACTTTTGTCATATTTTACAATTTTTAGTCAAAAATATATTATATAAAGTGAAATTTCTCATCTTAGGAAATAGATAAATTGATACATGTATATACCAAAAGATAGACAATAAAATTATCTATTAGATACCATCAACAAATTGTCGATAGATATATAAGTAGACGAGTAATTAACAAAAAAAGTGAGACACTTTGGTCATATTTTACTATTTTTAGTCAAAAATATATTATATAAAGTGGAATTTCTCATCTTAGGAAATAGATAAATAGATATATGTATATACCTAAAGATAGACAATAAAATCATCTATTAGATGCCATCAACAAATTGTCGATAGATAGATAAATAGATGAGTAATAAATGAAATAATTAAGACACTTTTGTCATATTTTACTATTTTTAGTTAAAAATATAATATATGAAGTGAAATTTCTCATCTTAGGAAATAGATAAATAGATACATGAAAAAACAAAAAAGATAGACAATAAAGTTATCTATTAGATGCCATCAACAAATTGTCAATATATAGATAAATAGACGAGTAATAAATGAAACAATTAAGACAATTTTGTCATATTTTACAATTTTTAGTTAAAAATATATTATAATAAGTGAAATTTCTCATCTTAGGAAATAGATAAATTGATACATGTATATACGAAAATATAGACAATAAAATTATCTATTAGATGCCATCAACAAATTGTCGATAGATAGATAAATAGATGAGTAATAAATGAAATAATTAAGACACTTTTGTCATATTTTACAATTTTTAGTCAAAAATATAATATATAAAGTGAAATTTCTCATCTTAGCAATAAGATAAATAGATACATGTATAAACCAAACGATAGACCATAAAATTATCTATTAGATGCCATCAACAAATTGTTGATAGATAGATAAATAGACGAGTAATTAATGAAGAAATGGGACACTTTGGTAATATTTTACAATTTTCAGTCAAAAATATAATATATAAAGTGAAATTTCGAATCTTAGGAATAAGATAAATACATATATGTATAGACCAAACGATAGACAATAAAATTATCTATTAGATGCCATCAACAAATTGTCGATAAATAGATAAATAGACGAGTAATTAACAAGAAAATTAAGACATTATTGTCATATTTTACTATTTTTAGTTAAAAATATATTATATAAAGTGAAATTTCTCATCTTAGGAAATAGATAAATAAATACATGTATATACCAAAATATAGACAATAAAATTATCTATTAGATGCCATCAACAAATTGTCGATAGATAGATAAAAAGACGAGTAATTAACAAGAAAATTAAGACATTTTTGTCATATTTTACTATTTTTAGTTAAAAATATATTATATAAAGTGAAATTTCTTATCATAAAAAAATAGATAAATAGATACATGTATATACCAAATGATACACGATAAAATTATCTATTAGATGCTATCGACAAATTGTCAATAGATAGATAAATAGACGAGTAATAAATGAAACAATTAAGACACTTTTGTCATATTTTACAATTTTTAGTCAAAAATATATTATATAAAGTGAAATTTCTCATCTTAGGAAACAGATAAATTGATACATGTATATACCAAAAGATAGACAATAAAATTATCTATTAGATGCCATCAACAAACTTTCAATAGATAGATAAATAGACGAGTACTAAATGAATAAATTAAGACATTTTTGTCATATTTAACCATTTTTAGTTAAAAATATATTATATAAAGTGAAATTTCTCATCTTAGGAAATAGATAAATAGAGACATGTATATACCAAAAGATAGAAAATAAAATTATCTATTAGATGCCATCAACAAATTGTCGATAGATTGATAAATAGACGAGTAATTAACGAAAAAAGTGGGACACTTTGGTCATATTTTACTAGTTTTATTCAAAAATATATTATATAAAGTGAAATTTCTCATCTTAGGAAATAGATAAATTGATACATGCATATACGAAAAGATAGACAATAAAATTATCTATTAGATGCCCTCAACAAATTGTCGATAGATAGATAAATAGACGAGTAATTAACGAAAAAAGTGGGACACTTTGGTCATATTTTACAATTTTTAGTCAAAAATATATTATATAAAGTGAAATTTCTCATCTTAGGAAATAGATAAATAGATACATGTATATACCAAAAGATATACAATAAAATTATCTATTAGATGCCATCAACAAATTGTCGATAAATAGATAAATAGACGAGTAATTAACAAGAAAATTAAGACATTTTTGTCATATTTTACTATTTTTAGTTAAAAATATATTATATAAAGTGAAATTTCTCATCTTAGGAAATAGATAAATAGATACATGTATATACCAAAAGATAGACAATAAAATTATCTATTAGATGCCAAACAACAAATTGTCGATAGATAGATAAATAGACGAGTAATTAACAAGAAAATTAAGACACTTTTGTCATATTTTACTATTTTTAGTTAAAAATATATTATATAAAGTGAAATTTCTCATCATAAAAAAATAGATAAATAGATACATGTATATACCAAATGATAGACGATAAAATTATCTATTAGATGTCATCGACAAATTTTCAATAGATAGATAAATAGACGAGTAATAAATGAAACAATTAAGACACTTTTGTCATATTTTACAATTTTTAGTCAAAAATATATTATATAAAGTGAAATTTCTCATCTTAGGAAATAGATAAATTGATACATGTATATACCAAAAGATAGACAATAAAATTATCTATTAGATACCATCAACAAATTGTCGATAGATATATAAGTAGACGAGTAATTAACAAAAAAAGTGAGACACTTTGGTCATATTTTACTATTTTTAGTCAAAAATATATTATATAAAGTGGAATTTCTCATCTTAGGAAATAGATAAATAGATATATGTATATACCAAAAGATAGACAATAGAATTATCTATTAGATGCCATCAACAAACTTTCAATAGATAGATAAATAGACGAGTACTAAATGAATAAATTAAGACATTTTTGTCATATTTAACCATTTTTAGTTAAAAATATATTATATAAAGTGAAATTTCTCATCTTAGGAAATAGATAAATTGATACATGTATATACGAAAAGATAGACAATAAAATTATCTATTAGATGCCATCAACAAATTGTTGATAAATAGATAAATAGACGAGTAATTAACAAGAAAATTAAGACATTTTTGTCATATTTTACTATTTTTAGTTAAAAATATATTATATAAAGTGAAATTTCTCATCTTAGGAAATAGATAAATAAATACGTGTATATACCAAAAGATAGAAAATAAAATTATCTATTAGATGCCATCAACAAATTTTCGATAGATAGATAAATAGACGAGTAATTAACGAAAAAAATGGGACACTTTGGTCACATTTTACTATTTTTAGTCTAAAATATATTATATAAAGTGAAATTTCTCATCTTAGGAAATAGATAAATAGATACATGTATATACCAAAAGATATACAATAAAATTATCTATTAGATGCCATCAACAAATTGTCGATAAATAGATAAATAGACGAGTAATTAACAAGAAAATTAAGACATTTTTGTCATATTTTACTATTTTTAGTTAAAAATATATTATATAAAGTGAAATTTCTCATCTTAGGAAATAGATAAATAGATACATGTATATACCAAAATATAGACAATAAAATTATCTATTAGATGCCATCAACAAATTGTCGATAGATAGATAAATAGACGAGTAATTAACAAGAAAATTAAGACACTTTTGTCATATTTTACTATTTTTAGTTAAAAATATATTATATGAAGTGAAATTTCTCATCATAAAAAAATAGATAAATAGATACATGTACATACCAAATGATAGACGATAAAATTATCTATTAGATGCCATCGACAAATTTTCAATAGATAGATAAATAGACGAGTAATAAATGAAACAATTAAGACACTTTTGTCATATTTTACAATTTTTAGTCAAAAATATATTATATAAAGTGAAATTTCTCATCTTAGGAAATAGATAAATAGATATATGTATATACCAAAACATAGACAATAAAATTATCTATTAGATGCCATCAACAAATTGTCAATTGATAGATAAATAGACGAGTAATAAATGAAACAATTAAGACATTTTTGTCATATTTTACAATTTTTAGTAAAAAATATATTATATAAAGTGAAATTTCTCATCTTAAGAAATAGATAAATAGATACATGTAAATACCAAAGAATAGACAATAAAATTATCTATTAGATGCCATCAACAAATTGTCGATAGATAGATAAATAGATGAGTAATAAATGAAATAATTAAGACACTTTTGTCATATTTTACTATTTTTAGTCAAAAATATATTATATAAAGTGGAATTTCTCATCTTAGGAAATAGATAAATATATATATGTATATACCAAAAGATAGACAATAGAATTATCTATTAGATGCCATCAACAAACTTTCAATAGATAGATAAATAGACGAGTACTAAATGAATGAAGTAAGACATTTTTGTCATATTTTACCATTTTTAGTCAAAAATATATTATATAAAGTGAAATTTCTCATCTTAGGAAATAAATAAATTGATACATGTATATACGAAAAAATAGACAATAAAATTATCTATTAGATGCCATCAACAAATTGTTGATAGATTGATAAATAGATGAGTAATAAACAAGAAAATAAGACACTTGTCATATTTTACTATTTTTAGTCAAAAATATATTATATAAAGTGAAATTTCTCATCTTAGGAAATAGATAAATAGATACATGTAAAAACCAAAAGATAGACAATACAATTATCTATTAGATGCCATCAACAAATTGTTGATAGATAGATAAATAGATGAGTAATTAATGAAGAAATGGGACACTTTGGTCATATTTTACATTTTTTTGTCAAAAATATAATATATAAAGTGAAATTTCTCATCTTCGGAAATAGATAAATTGATACATGTATATACCAAAAGATAGACAATAAATTTATCTATTAGATGCCATCAACAAATTGTCGATAAATAGATAAATAGACGAGTAATTAACAAGAAAATTAAGAAACTTTTGTCATATTTTACTATTTTTAGTTAAAAATATATTATATAAAGTGACATTTTTCATCTTAGGAAATAGATAAATAGATACATGTATATACGAAAAGATAGACAATAAATTTATCTATTAGATGCCATCAACAAATTGTCGATAAATAGTTAAATAGACGAGTAATTAACAAGAAAATTAAGACATTTTTGTCATATTTTACTATTTTTAGTCAAAAATATATTATATAAAGTGAAATTTCTCATCTTAGGAAATAGATAAATTGATACATGTATATACGAAAAGATAGACAATAAAATTATCTATTAGATGCCATCAACAAATTGTCGATAGATAGATAAATAGATGAGTAATAAATGAAATAATTAAGACACTTTTGTCATATTTTACTATTTTTAGTTAAAAATATATTATATAAAGTGAAATTTCTCATCTTAGGAAATATATAAATAGATACATGTATATGCCAAAAGATAGACAATAAAATTATCTATTAGATGCCATCAACAAATTGTCGATAGATAGATAAATAGACGAGTAATTAACGAAAAAAGTGGGACACTTTGGTCATATTTTACTATTTTTAGTCAAAAATATATTATATAAAGTGGAATTTCTCATCTTAGGAAATAGATAAATATATATATATGTATATACCAAAAGATAGACAATAGAATTATCTATTAGATGCCATCAACAAACTTTCAATAGATAGATAAATAGACGAGTACTAAATGAATGAAGTAAGACATTTTTTTCATATTTTACCATTTTTAGTCAAAAATATATTATATAAAGTGAAATTTCTCATCTTAGGAAATAGATAAATAGATACATGTAAATGCCAAAAGATAGACAATAATATTATCTATTAGATACCATCAACAAATTGTCGATAGATAGATAAATAGACGAGTAATTACCGAAAAAAGTGGGACACTTTGGTCATATTTTACTATTTTTAGTCAAAAATGTATTATATAAAGTGAAATTTCTCATCTTAGGAAATAGATAAATTGATACATGTATATACGGAAAGATAGACAATAAAATTATGTATTAGATGCCATAAACAAATTGTCGATAGATACATAAATAGACGAGTAATTAACGAAAAAAGTGGGACACTTTGGTCATATTTTACAATTTTTAGTCAAAAATATATTGTATAAAGTAAAATTTCTCATCTTAGGAAATAGATAAATTGATACATGTATATACGAAAAGATAGACAATAAAATTATCTATTAGATGCCATCAACAAATTGTCGATAAATAGATAAATAGACGAGTAATTAACAAGAAAATTAAGACATTTTTGTCATATTTTACTATTTTTAGTCAAAAATATATCATATAAAGTGAAATTTCTCATCTTAGGATATAGATAAATTGATACATGTATATACGAAAAGATAGACAATAAAATCATCTATTAGATGCCATCAACAAATTGTCGATAGATCGATGAATAGATGAGTAATAAATGAAATAATTAAGACACTTTTGTCATATTTTACTATTTTTAGTTAAAAATATAATATATGAAGTGAAATTTCTCATCTTAGGAAATAGATAAATAGATACATGATAAAACCAAAAGATAGACAATAAAATTATCTATTAGATGTCATCAACAAATTGTCAATATATAGATAAATAGACGAGTAATAAATGAAACAATTAAGACAATTTTGTCATATTTTAAAATTTTTAGTTAAAAATATATTATAATAAGTGAAATTTCTCATCTTAGGAAATAGATAAATAGATACATAAACAAACCAAAAGATAGACAATAAAATTATCTATTAGATGCCATCAACAAATTGTCAATATATAGATAAATAGACGAGTAATAAATGAAACAATTAAGACAATTTTGTCATATTTTACAATTTTTAGTTAAAAATATATTATAATACGTGAAATTTTTCATCTTAGGAAATAGATAAATTGATACATGTATATAAGAAAAGATAGACAATAAAACTATCTATTAGATGCCATCACCAAATTGTCGATAGATAGATAAATAGATGAGTAATAAATGAAATAATTAAGACACTTTTGTCATATTTTACAATTTTTAGTCAAAAATATAATATACAAAGTGAAATTTCTCATCTTAGCAATAAGATAAATAGATACATGTATAAACCAAACGATAGACCATAAAATTATCTATTAGATGCCATTAACAAATTGCCGATAAATAGGTAAATAGACGAGTAATTAACAAGAAAATTAAGACATTTTTGTCATATTTTACTATTTTTAGTTAAAAATATATTGTATAAAGTGAAATTTCTCATCTTAGGAAATAGATAAATAGATACATGTATATACCAAAAAATAGACAATAAATTATCTATTAGATGCCATCAACAAATTGTCGATAGATAGATAAATAGACGAGTAATTAACAAGAAAATTAAGACACTTTTGTCATATTTTACTTATTTTAGTTAAAAATATATTATATAAAGTGAAATATCTCATCTTAGGAAATAGATAAATAGATACATGTATATGCCAAAAAATAGACAATAAAATTATCTATTAGATACCATCAACAAATTGTCAATTTATAGATAAATAGATGAGTAATAAATGAAACAATTAAGACATTTTTGTCATATTTTACAATTTTTAGTAAAAAATATATTTATAAAGAGAAATTTCTCATCTTAGGAAATAGATAAATAGATACATGTAAATACCAAAATATAGACAATAAAATTATCTATTAGATGCCATCAACAAATTGTCGATAGATAGATAAATAGACGAGTAATTAACAAGAAAATTAAGACACTTTTGTCATATTTTACTATTTTTAGTTAAAAATATATTATATAAAGTGAAATTTCTCATCTTAGGAAATAGATAAATAGATACATGTATATACCAAAAGATAGACAATAAAATTATCTATTAGATGCCATCAACAAATTGTCGATAGATAGATAAATAGATGAGTAATTAACAAGAAAATTAAGACACTTTTGTCATATTTTACTATTTTTAGTTAAAAATATATTATAAAAAGTGAAATTTCTCATCTTAGGAAATTGATAAATTGATACATGTATATACGAAAAGATAGACAATAAAATTCTCTATTAGATGCCTTCAACAAATTGTCGATAGATAGATAAATAGACGAGTAATTAACGAAAAAAGTGGGACACTTTGGTCATATTTTACAATTTTTAGTCAAAAATATATTATATAAAGTGAAATTCCTCATCTTAGGAAATAGATAAATTGATACATGTATATACGAAAAAATAGACAATAAAATTATCTATTAGGTGCCATCAACAAATTTTCCATAGATATATTAATAGACGAGTAATAAATGAATAAATAAAGACACTTTGGTCATATTTTACAATTTTGTCAAAAATATATTATATAAAGTGACATTTCTCATCTTATGAAATAGATAAATTGATACATGTATATACGAAAAGATAGACAATAAAATTATCTATTAGATGCCTTCAACAAATTGTCGATAGATAGATAAATAGATGAGTAATAAATGAAATAATTAAGACACTTTGGTCATATTTTACAATTTTTAGTCAAAAATATATTATATAAAGTGAAATTTCTCATCTTAGCAATAAGATAAATAGATACATGTATAAACCAAACGATAGACCATAAAATTATCTATTAGATGTCATTAACAAATTGCCGATAAATAGATAAATAGACGAGTAATTAACAAGAAAATTAAGACCTTTTTGTCATATTTTACTATTTTTAGTTAAAAATATATTGTATAAAGTGAAATTTCTCATCTTAGGAAATAGATAAATAGATACATGTATATACCAAAAGATAGACAATAGAATTATCTATTAGATGCCATCATCAAACTTTCAATAGATAGATAACTAGATGAGTACTAAATGAATAAATTAAGACATTTTTGTCATATATTACCATTTTTTGTCAAAAATATATTATATAAAGTGAAATTTCTTATCTTAGGAAATAGATAAATAGATACATGTATAAACCAAACGATAGACAATAAAATTATCTATTAGATGCCATCAACAAATTGTCGATAAATAGATAAATAGACGAGTAATTAACAAGAAAATTAAGACACTTTTGTCATATTTTACTATTTTTAGTCAAAAATATATTATATAAAGTGAAATTTCTCATCATAAAAAATAGATAAATAGATACATGTATATACCAAAAGATTGATGATAAAATTATCTAATAGATGCCATCAACAAATTGTTGATAGATAGAAAAATAGACGAGTAATTAATGAAGAAATGGGACACTTTGGTAATATTTTACAATTTTTAGTAAAAAATATAATATATAAAGTGAAATTTCGAATCTTAGGAATAAGATAAATACATATATGTATAGACCAAACGATAGACAATAAAATTATCTATTAGATGCCATCAACAAATGGTCGATAAATAGATAAATAGATGAGTAATTAACAAGAAAAGTAAGACACTTTTGTCATATTTTACTATTTTTAGTTATAAATATATTATATAAAGTGAAATATCTCATCTTAGGAAATAGATAAATAGAAACTTGTATATACCAAAAAATAGACAATAAAATTATCTATTAGATGCCATCAACAAATTGTTAATTGATAGATAAATAGACGAGTAATAAATGAAACAATTAAGACATTTTTGTCATATTTTACAATTTTTAGTAAAAAATATATTATATAAAGTGAAATTTCTCATCTTAGGAAATAGATAAATAGATACATGTATATACCAAAACATAGACAATAAAATTATCTATTAGATGCCATCAACAAATTGTCGATAGATAGATAAATAGACGAGTAATTAACGAAAAAATGGGACACTTTGGTCATATTTTACTATTTTTAGTCAAAAACATATTATATAAACTGAAATTCCTCATCTTAGGAAATAGATAAATTGATACATGTATATACGAAAAAATAGACAATAAAATTATCTATTAGGTGCCATCAACAAATTTTCCATAGATATATTAATAGACGAGTAATAAATGAATAAATAAAGACACTTTGGTCATATTTTATAATTTTGTCAAAAATATATTATATAAAGTGACATTTCTCATCTTATGAAATAGATAAATTGATACATGTATATACGAAAAGATAGACAATAAAATTATCTATTAGATGCCATCAACAAATTGTCGATAGATAGATAAATAGATGAGTAATAAATGAAATAATTAAGACACTTTGGTCATATTTTACAATTTTTAGTCAAAAATATATTATATAAAGTGAAATTTCTCATCTTAGCAATAAGATAAATAGATACATGTATAAACCAAACGATAGACCATAAAATTATCTATTAGATGTCATTAACAAATTGCCGATAAATAGATAAATAGACGAGTAATTAACAAGAAAATTAAGACCTTTTTGTCATATTTTACTATTTTTAGTTAAAAATATATTGTATAAAGTGAAATTTCTCATCTTAGGAAATAGATAAATAGATACATGTATATACCAAAAGATAGACAATAGAATTATCTATTAGATGCCATCATCAAACTTTCAATAGATAGATAACTAGATGAGTACTAAATGAATAAATTAAGACATTTTTGTCATATATTACCATTTTTTGTCAAAAATATATTATATAAAGTGAAATTTCTTATCTTAGGAAATAGATAAATAGATACATGTATAAACCAAACGATAGACAATAAAATTATCTATTAGATGCCATCAACAAATTGTCGATAAATAGATAAATAGACGAGTAATTAACAAGAAAATTAAGACACTTTTGTCATATTTTACTATTTTTAGTCAAAAATATATTATATAAAGTGAAATTTCTCATCATAAAAAATAGATAAATAGATACATGTATATACCAAAAGATTGATGATAAAATTATCTAATAGATGCCATCAACAAATTGTTGATAGATAGAAAAATAGACGAGTAATTAATGAAGAAATGGGACACTTTGGTAATATTTTACAATTTTTAGTAAAAAATATAATATATAAAGTGAAATTTCGAATCTTAGGAATAAGATAAATACATATATGTATAGACCAAACGATAGACAATAAAATTATCTATTAGATGCCATCAACAAATGGTCGATAAATAGATAAATAGATGAGTAATTAACAAGAAAAGTAAGACACTTTTGTCATATTTTACTATTTTTAGTTATAAATATATTATATAAAGTGAAATATCTCATCTTAGGAAATAGATAAATAGAAACTTGTATATACCAAAAAATAGACAATAACATTATCTATTAGATGCCATCAACAAATTGTTAATTGATAGATAAATAGACGAGTAATAAATGAAACAATTAAGACATTTTTGTCATATTTTACAATTTTTAGTAAAAAATATATTATATAAAGTGAAATTTCTCATCTTAGGAAATAGATAAATAGATACATGTATATACCAAAACATAGACAATAAAATTATCTATTAGATGCCATCAACAAATTGTCGATAGATAGATAAATAGACGAGTAATTAACGAAAAAATGGGACACTTTGGTCATATTTTACTATTTTTAGTCATAAACATATTATATAAACTGAAATTTCTCATCTTAGGAAATGGATAAATTGATACATGTATATACGAAAAAATAGACAATAAAATTATCTATTAGATGCCATCAACAAATTGTCGATAAATAGATAAATAGATGAGTAATAAACAAGAAAATAAGACACTTTTGTCATATTTTACTATTTTTAGTCAAAAATATATTATATAAATTAATGTTTCTCATCTTAGGAAATAGATAAATAGATATTTGTATATACCAAAAAATAGACAATAAAATTATCTATTAGATGACATCAATAAATTGTTGATAGATAGACAAATAGAGGAGTAACAAACAAAAAAATTAAGACACTTTTGTCATATTTATCTATTTTTAGTAAAAAATATATTATATAAAGTGAAATATCTCATCTTAGGAAATAGATAAATAGAAACATGTATATACAGAAAGATAGACAATAAAATTATCTATTAGATGCCATCAACAAATTGTCGATAGATAGATAAATAGACGAGTAATAAATGAAACAATTAAGACATTTTTGTCATATTTTACTATTTTTAGTCAAAAATATATTATATAAAGTGAAATTTCTCATCTTAGGAAATAGATAAATTTATACATATATATACGAAAAGATAGACAATAAAATTATCTATTAGATGCCATCAACAAATTGTCGATAGATATATAAATAGACGAGTAATTAACGAAAAAATTGAGACACTTTGGTCATATTTTACAATTTTTAGTCAAAAATATATTATATAAAGTGAAATTTCTCATCTTAGGAAATAGATAAATTGATACATGTATAAACGAAAAGATAGACAATAAAATTATCTATTAGGTGCCATCAACAAATTTTCCATAGATAGATAAATAGACGAGTAATAAATGAATAAATAAAGACACTTTAACCATATTTCACAATTTTGTAAAAAATATATTATATAAAGTGACATTTCTCATCTTATGAAATAGATAAATTGATATATGTATATACGAAAAGATAGACAATAAAATTATCTATTAGATGCCATCAACAAATTGTCGATAGATAGATAAATAGATGAGTAATAAATGAAATAATTAAGACACTTTTGTCATATTTTACTATTTTTAGTTAAAAATATATTATATAAAGTGAAATTTCTCATCTTAGGAAATATATAAATAGATACATGTATATTCCAAAAGATAGACAATAAAATTATCTATTAGATGCCATCAACAAATTGTTGATAGATAGATAAATAGACGAGTAATTAACGAAAAAAGTGGGACACTTTGGTCATATTTTACTATTTTTAGTCAAAAATATATTATATAAAGTGGAATTTTTCATCTTAGGAAATAGATAAATACATATATGTATATACCAAAAGATAGACGATAGAATTATCTATTAGATGCCATCAACAAACTTTCAATAGATAGATAAATAGACGAGTACTAAATGAATGAAGTAAGACATTTTTGTCATATTTTACCATTTTTAGTAAAAAATATATTATATAAAGTGAAATTTCTCATCTTAGGAAATAGATAAATAGATACATGTAAATACCAAAAGATAGACAATAAAATTATCTATTAGATGCCATCAACAAATTGTCGATAGATAGATAAATAGACGAGTAATTAGCAAAAAAAGTGGGACACTTTGGTCATATTTTACTATTTTTATTCAAAAATTTATTATATAAAGTGAAATTTCTCATCTTAGGAAATAAATAAATTGATACATGTATATACGACAAAATAGACAATAAAATTATCTATTAGATGCCATCAACAAATTGTTGATAGATAGATAAATAGATGAGTAATAAACAAGAAAATAAGACACTTGTCATATTTTACTATTTTTAGTCAAAAATATATTATATAAAGTGAAATTTCTCATCTTAGGAAATAGATAAATAGATACATGTAAAAACCAAAAGAGAGACAATACAATTATCTATTAGATGCCATCAACAAATTGTTGATAGATAGATAAATAGATGAGTAATTAATGACGAAATGGGACATTTTGGTCATATTTTACATTTTTTTGTCAAAAATATAATATATAAAGTGAAATTTTGTATCTTAGGAAATAGATAAATTGATACATGTATATACGAAAAGATAGACAATAAAATTATCTATTAGATGCCATCAACAAATTGTCGATAGATAGATAAATAGATGAGTAAAAAATGAAATAATTAAGACACTTTTGTCATATTTTACTATTTTTAGTTAAAAATATATTATATAAAGTGAAATTTCTCATCTTAGGAAATATATAAATAGATACATGTATATACCAAAAGATAGACAATAAAATTATCTATTAGATGCCATCAACAAATTGTCGATAGATAGATAAATAGACGAGTAATTAACGAAAAAAGTGGGACACTTTGGTCATATTTTACTATTTTTAGTCAAAAATATATTATATAAAGTGAAATTTCTCATCTTAGGAAATAGATAAATATATATATGTATATACCAAAAGATAGACAATAGAATTATCTATTAGATGCCATCAACAAACTTTCAATAGACAGATAAATAGACGAGTCCTAAATGAATGAAGTAAGACATTTTTGTCATATTTTACCATTTTTAGTCAAAAATATATTATATAAAGTGAAATTTCTCATCTTAGGAAATAGATAAATAGATACATGTAAAAACAAAAAGATAGACAATACAATTATCTATTAGATGCCATTAACAAATTGCCGATAAATAGATAAATAGACGAGTAATTAACAAGAAAATTAAGACATTTTTGACATATTTTACTATTTTTAGTTAAAAATATATTGTATAAAGTGAAATTTCTCATCTTAGGAAATAGATAAATTGATACATGTATATACCAAAAGATAGACAATAAATTTATCTATTAGATGCCATCAACAAATTGTCAATAGATAGATAAATAGACGAGTAATAAATAAAACAATTTAGACACTTTGGTTATATTTTACTATTTTTAGTCAAAAGTTTATTATATAAAGTAAAATTTCTCATCTTAGGAAATAGATAAATAGATATATGTATATACCAAAACATAGAAAATAAAATTATCTATTAGATGCCATCAACAAATTGTCAATTGATAGATAAATAGACGAGTAATAAATGAAACAATTAAGACATTTTTGTCATATTTTACAATTTTTAGTAAAAAATATATTATATAAAGTGAAATTTCTCATCTTAAGAAATAGATAAATAGATACATGTAAATACCAAAGAATAGACAATAAAATTATCTATTAGATGCCATCAACAAATTGTCGATAGATAGATAAATAGATGAGTAATAAATGAAATAATTAAGACACTTTTGTCATATTTTACTATTTTTAGTCAAAAATATATTATACAAAGTGGAATTTCTCATCTTAGGAAATAGATAAATATATATATGTATATACCAAATGATAGACAATAGAATTATCTATTAGATGCCATCAACAAACTTTCAATAGATAGATAAATAGACGAGTACTAAATGAATGAAGTAAGACATTTTTGTCATATTTTACCATTTTTAGTCAAAAATATATTATATAAAGTGAAATTTCTCATCTTAGGAAATAAATAAATTGATACATGTATATACGAAAAAAATAGACAATAAAATTATCTATTAGATGCCATCAACAAATTGTTGATAGATAGATAAATAGATGAGTAATAAACAAAAAAATAAGACACTTGTCATATTTTACTATTTTTAGTCAAAAATATATTATATAAAGTGAAATTTCTCATCTTAGGAAATAGATAAATAGATACATGTAAAAACCAAAAGATAAACAATACAATTATCTATTAGATACCATCAACAAATTGTTGATAGATAGATAAATAGATGAGTAATTAATGAAGAAATGGGACACTTTGGTCATATTTTACATTTTTTTGTCAAAAATATAATATATAAAGTGAAATTTCTCATCTTAGGAAATAGATAAATTGATACATGTATATACCAAAAGATAGACAATAAATTTATCTATTAGATGCCATCAACAAATTGTCGATAAATAGATAAATAGACGAGTAATTAACAAGAAAATTAAGAAACTTTTGTCATATTTTACTATTTTTAGTTAAAAATATATTATATAAAGTGACATTTTTCATCTTAGGAAATAGATAAATAGATACATGTATATACGAAAAGATAGACAATAAAATTATCTATTAGATGCCATCAACAAATTGTCGATAAATAGATAAATAGACGAGTAATTAACAAGAAAATTAAGACATTTTTGTCATATTTTACTATTTTTAGTCAAAAATGTATTATATAAAGTGAAATTTCTCATCTTAGGAAATAGATAAATTGATACATGTATATACGGAAAGATAGACAATAAAATTATGTATTAGATGCCATAAACAAATTGTCGATAGATACATAAATAGACGAGTAATTAACGAAAAAAGTGGGACACTTTGGTCATATTTTACAATTTTTAGTCAAAAATATATTGTATAAAGTAAAATTTCTCATCTTAGGAAATAGATAAATTGATACATGTATATACGAAAAGATAGACAATAAAATCATCTATTAGATGCCATCAACAAATTGTCGATAGATCGATGAATAGATGAGTAATAAATGAAATAATTAAGACACTTTTGTCATATTTTACTATTTTTAGTTAAAAATATAATATATGAAGTGAAATTACTCATCTTAGGAAATAGATAAATAGATACATGAAAAAACCAAAAGATAGACAATAAAATTATCTATTAGATGCCATCAACAAATTGTCGTTAAATAGATAAATAGACGAGTAATTAACAATAAAATTAAGACACTTTTGTCATATTTTACTATTTTTAGTTAAAAATATATTATATAAAGTGACATTTCTCATCTTAGGAAATAGATAAATAGATACATGTATATACCAAAAGATAGACAATAAAATTATCTATTAGATGCCATTAACAAATTGTTGATAGATAGATAAATAGATGAGTAATAAACAAGAAAATAAGACACTTTTGTCATATTTTACTATTTTTAGTCAAAAATATATTATATAAAGTGAAATTTCTCATCTTAGGAAATAGATAAATAGATACATGAAAAAACCAAAAGATAGACAATAAAATTATCTATTAGATGCCATCAACAAATTGTCAATATATAGATAAATAGACGAGTAATAAATGAAACAATTAAGACAATTTTGTCATATTTTAAAATTTTTAGTTAAAAATATATTATAATAAGTGAAATTTCTCATCTTAGGAAATAGATAAATAGATACATGAACAAACCAAAAGATAGACAATAAAATTATCTATTAGATGCCATCAACAAATTGTCAATATATAGATAAATAGACGAGTAATAAATGAAACAATTAAGACAATTTTGTCATATTTTATAATTTTTAGTTAAAAATATATTATAATACGTGAAATTTTTCATCTTAGGAAATAGATAAATTGATACATGTATATACGAAAAGATAGACAATAAAATTATCTATTAGATGCCATCACCAAATTGTCGATAGATAGATAAATAGATGAGTAATAAATGAAATAATTAAGACACTTTTGTCATATTTTACAATTTTTAGTCAAAAATATAATATACAAAGTGAAATTTCTCATCTTAGCAATAAGATAAATAGATACATGTATAAACCAAACGATAGACCATAAAATTATCTATTAGATGCCATTAACAAATTGCCGATAAATAGATGAATAGACGAGTAATTAACAAGAAAATTAAGACATTTTTGTCATATTTTACTATTTTTAGTTAAAAATATATTGTATAAAGTGAAATTTCTCATCTTAGGAAATAGATAAATAGATACATGTATATACCAAAAAATAGACAATAAATTATCTATTAGATGCCATCAACAAATTGTCGATAGATAGATAAATAGACGAGTAATTAACAAGAAAATTAAGACACTTTTGTCATATTTTACTTATTTTAGTTAAAAATATATTATATAAAGTGAAATATCTCATCTTAGGAAATAGATAAATAGATACATGTATATACCAAAAGATAGACAATAGAATTATCTATTAGATGCCATCAACAAACTTTCAATAGATAGATAAATAGACGAGTACTAAATGAATGAAGTAAGACATTTTTTTCATATTTTACCATTTTTAGTAAAAAATATATTATATAAAGTGAAATTTCTCATCTTAGGAAATTGATAAATAGATACATGTAAATACCAAAAGATAGACAATAATATTATCTATTAGATGCCATCAACAAATTGTCGATAGATAGATAAATAGACGAGTAATTACCGAAAAAAGTGGGACACTTTGGTCATATTTTACTATTTTTAGTCAAAAATGTATTATATAAAGTAAAATTTCTCATCTTAGGAAATAGATAAATTGATACATGTATATACGGAAAGATAGACAATAAAATTATGTATTAGATGCCATAAACAAATTGTCGATAGATACATAAATAGACGAGTAATTAACGAAAAAAGTGGGACACTTTGGTCATATTTTACAATTTTTAGTCAAAAATATATTGTATAAAGTGAAATTTCTCATCTTAGGAAATAGATAAATTGATACATGTATATACGAAAAGATAGACAATAAAATTATCTATTAGATGCCATCAACAAATTGTCGATAAATAGATAAATAGACGAGTAATTAACAAGAAAATTAAGACATTTTTGTCATATTTTACTATTTATAGTAAAAAATATATTATATAAAGTGAAATTTCTCATCTTAGGAAATAGATAAATTGATACATGTATATACGAAAAGATAGACAATAAAATCATCTATTAGATGCCATCAACAAATTGTCAATATATAGATAAATAGACGAGTAATAAATGAAACAATTAAGACAATTTTGTCATATTTTAAAATTTTTAGTTAAAAATATATTATAATAAGTGAAATTTCTCATCTTAGGAAATAGATAAATAGATACATGAACAAACCAAAAGATAGACAATAAAATTATCTATTAGATGCCATCAACAAATTGTCAATATATTGATAAATAGACGAGTAATAAATGAAACAATTAAGAAAATTTTGTCATATTTTACAATTTTTAGTTAAAAATATATTATAATACGTGAAATTTTTCATCTTAGGAAATAGATAAATTGATACATGTATATACGAAAAGATAGACAATAAAATTATCTATTAGATGCCATCACCAAATTGTCGATAGATAGATAAATAGATGAGTAATAAATGAAATAATTAAGACACTTTTGTCATATTTTACAATTTTTAGTCAAAAATATAATATACAAAGTGAAATTTCTCATCTTAGCAATAAGATAAATAGATACATGTATAAACCAAACGATAGACCATAAAATTATCTATTAGATGCCATTAACAAATTGCCGATAAATAGATAAATAGACGAGTAATTAACAAGAAAATTAAGACATTTTTGTCATATTTTACTATTTTTAGTTAAAAATATATTGTATAAAGTGAAATTTCTCATCTTAGGAAATAGATAAATAGATACATGTATATACCAAAAAATAGACAATAAATTATCTATTAGATGCCATCAACAAATTGTCGATAGATAGATAAATAGACGAGTAATTAACAAGAAAATTAAGACACTTTTGTCATATTTTACTTATTTTAGTTAAAAATATATTATATAAAGTGAAATATCTCATCTTAGGAAATAGATAAATAGATACATGTATATACCAAAAAATAGACAATAAAATTATCTATTAGATACCATCAACAAATTGTCAATTTATAGATAAATAGATGAGTAATAAATGAAACAATTAAGACATTTTTGTCATATTTTACAATTTTTAGTAAAAAATATATTTATAAAGTGAAATTTCTCATCTTAGGAAATAGATAAATAGATACATGTAAATACCAAAATATAGACAATAAAATTATCTATTAGATGCCATAAACAAATTGTTGATAGATATATAAATAGATGAGTAATAAACAAGAAAATAAGACACTTTTGTCATATTTTACTATTTTTAGTCAAAAATATATTATATAAAGTGAAAAATCTCATCTTAGGAAATAGATAAATAGATACATGTAAAAACCAAAAGATAGACAATACAATTATCTATTAGATGCCATCAACAAATTGTTGATAGATAGATAAATAGATGAGTAATTAATGAAGAAATGGGACACTTTGGTCATATTTTACATTTTTTTGTCAAAAATATAATATATAAAGTGAAATTTTTCATCTTAGGAAATAGATAAATTGATACATGTATATACCAAAAGATAGACAATAAATTTATCTATTAGATGCCATCAACAAATTGTCGTTAAATAGATAAATAGACGAGTAATTAACAATAAAATTAAGACACTTTTGTCATATTTTACTATTTTTAGTTAAAAATATATTATATAAAGTGACATTTCTCATCTTAGGAAATAGATAAATAGATACATGTATATACCAAAAGATAGACAATAAAATTATCTATTAGATGCCATTAACAAATTGTTGATAGATAGATAAATAGATGAGTAATAAACAAGAAAATAAGACACTTTTGTCATATTTTACTATTTTTAGTCAAAAATATATTATATAAAGTGAAATTTCTCATCTTAGGAAATAGATAAATAGATACATGAAAAAAACAAAAGATAGACAATAAAATTATCTATTAGATGCCATCAACAAATTGTCAATATATAGATAAATAGACGAGTAATAAATGAAACAATTAAGACAATTTTGTCATATTTTAAAATTTTTAGTTAAAAATATATTATAATAAGTGAAATTTCTCATCTTAGGAAATAGATAAATAGATACATGAACAAACCAAAAGATAGACAATAAAATTATCTATTAGATGCCATCAACAAATTGTCAATATATAGATAAATAGACGAGTAATAAATGAAACAATTAAGACAATTTTGTCATATTTTACAATTTTTAGTTAAAAATATATTATAATACGTGAAATTTTTCATCTTAGGAAATAGATAAATTGATACATGTATATACGAAAAGATAGACAATATAATTATCTATTAGATGCCATCACCAAATTGTCGATAGATAGATAAATAGATGAGTAATAAATGAAATAATTAAGACACTTTTGTCATATTTTACAATTTTTAGTCAAAAATATATTATATAAAGTGAAATTTCTCATCTTAGGAAATAGATAAATTGATACATGTATATACGATAAGATAGACAATAAAATCATCTATTAGATGCCATCAACAAATTGTCGATAGATCGATAAATAGATGAGTAATAAATGAAATAATTAAGACACTTTTGTCATATTTTACTATTTTTAGTTAAAAATATAATAGATGAAGTGAAATTTCTCATCTTAGGAAATAGATAAATAGATACATGAAAAAACCAAAAGATAGACAATAAAATTATGTATTAGATGCCATAAACAAATTGTCGATAGATACATAAATAGACGAGTAATTAACGAAAAAAGTGGGACACTTTGGTCATATTTTACAATTTTTAGTCAAAAATATATTGTATAAAGTGAAATTTCTCATCTTAGGAAATAGATAAATTGATACATGTATATACGAAAAGATAGACAATAAAATTATCTATTAGATGCCATCAACAAATTGTCGATAAATAGATAAATAGACGAGTAATTAACAAGAAAATTAAGACATTTTTGTCATATTTTACTATTTATAGTAAAAAATATATTATATAAAGTGAAATTTCTCATCTTAGGAAATAGATAAATTGATACATGTATATACGAAAAGATAGACAATAAAATCATCTATTAGATGCCATCAACAAATTGTCGATAGATCGATAAATAGATGAGTAATAAATGAAATAATTAAGACACTTTTGTCATATTTTACTATTTTTAGTTAAAAATATAATATATGAAGTGAAATTTCTCATCTTAGGAAATAGATAAATAGATACATGTAAATACCAAAATATAGACAATAAAATTATCTATTAGATGCCATCAACAAATTGTTGATAGATATATAAATAGATGAGTAATAAACAAGAAAATAAGACACTTTTGTCATATTTTACTATTTTTAGTCAAAAATATATTATATAAAGTGAAAAATCTCATCTTAGGAAATAGATAAATAGATACATGTAAAAACCAAAAGATAGACAATACTATTATCTATTAGATGCCATCAACAAATTGTTGATAGATAGATAAATAGATGAGTAATTAATGAAGAAATGGGACACTTTGGTCATATTTTACATTTTTTTGTCAAAAATATAATATATAAAGTGAAATTTTTCATCTTAGGAAATAGATAAATTGATACATGTATATACCAAAAGATAGACAATAAATTTATCTATTAGATGCCATCAACAAATTGTCGTTAAATAGATAAATAGACGAGTAATTAACAATAAAATTAAGACACTTTTGTCATATTTTACTATTTTTAGTTAAAAATATATTATATAAAGTGACATTTCTCATCTTAGGAAATAGATAAATAGATACATGTATATACCAAAAGATAGACAATAAAATTATCTATTAGATGCCATTAACAAATTGTTGATAGATAGATAAATAGATGAGTAATAAACAAGAAAATAAGACACTTTTGTCATATTTTACTATTTTTAGTCAAAAATATATTATATAAAGTGAAATTTCTCATCTTAGGAAATAGATAAATAGATACATGAAAAAACCAAAAGATAGACAATAAAATTATCTATTAGATGCCATCAACAAATTGTCAATATATAGATAAATAGACGAGTAATAAATGAAACAATTAAGACAATTTTGTCATATTTTAAAATTTTTAGTTAAAAATATATTATAATAAGTGAAATTTCTCATCTTAGGAAATAGATAAATAGATACATGAACAAACCAAAAGATAGACAATAAAATTATCTATTAGATGCCATCAACAAATTGTCAATATATAGATAAATAGACGAGTAATAAATGAAACAATTAAGACAATTTTGTCATATTTTACAATTTTTAGTTAAAAATATATTATAATACGTGAATTTTTTCATCTTAGGAAATAGATAAATAGATACATGTATATACGAAAAGATAGACAATATAATTATCTATTAGATGCCATCACCAAATTGTCGATAGATAGATAAATAGATGAGTAATAAATGAAATAATTAAGACACTTTTGTCATATTTTACAATTTTTAGTCAAAAATATAATATACAAAGTGAAATTTCTCATCTTAGCAATAAGATAAATAGATACATGTATAAACCAAACGATAGACCATAAAATTATCTATTAGATGCCATTAACAAATTGCCGATAAATAGATAAATAGACGAGTAATTAACAAGAAAATTAAGACATTTTTGTCATATTTTACTATTTTTAGTTAAAAATATATTGTATAAAGTGAAATTTCTCATCTTAGGAAATAGATAAATAGATACATGTATATACCAAAAAATAGACAATAAATTATCTATTAGATGCCATCAACAAATTGTCGATAGATAGATAAATAGACGAGTAATTAACAAGAAAATTAAGACACTTTTGTCATATTTTACATATTTTAGTTAAAAATATATTATATAAAGTGAAATATCTCATCTTAGGAAATAGATAAATAGATACATGTATATACCAAAAAATAGACAATAAAATTATCTATTAGATACCATCAACAAATTGTCAATTTATAGATAAATAGATGAGTAATAAATGAAACAATTAAGACATTTTTGTCATATTTTACAATTTTTAGTAAAAAATATATTTATAAAGTGAAATTTCTCATCTTAGGAAATAGATAAATAGATACATGTAAATACCAAAATATAGACAATAAAATTATCTATTAGATGCCATCAACAAATTGTTGATAGATATATAAATAGATGAGTAATAAACAAGAAAATAAGACACTTTTGTTATATTTTACTATTTTTAGTCAAAAATATATTATATAAAGTGAAATTTCTCATCTTAGGAAATAGATAAATAGATACATGTAAAAACCAAAAGATAGACAATACAATTATCTATTAGATGCCATCAAAAAATTGTTGATAGATAGATAAATAGATGAGTAATTAATGAAGAAATGGGACACTTTGGTCATATTTTACATTTTTTTGTCAAAAATATAATATATAAAGTGAAATTTTTCATCTTAGGAAATAGATAAATTGATACATGTATATACCAAAAGATAGACAATAAATTTATCTATTAGATGCCATCAACAAATTGTCGTTAAATAGATAAATAGACGAGTAATTAACAATAAAATTAAGACACTTTTGTCATATTTTACTATTTTTAGTTAAAAATATATTATATAAAGTGACATTTCTCATCTTAGGAAATAGATAAATAGATACATGTATATACCAAAAGATAGACAATAAAATTATCTATTAGATGCCATTAACAAATTGTTGATAGATAGATAAATAGATGAGTAATAAACAAGAAAATAAGACACTTTTGTCATATTTTACTATTTTTAGTCAAAAATATATTATATAAAGTGAAATTTCTCATCTTAGGAAATAGATAAATAGATACATGAAAAAACCAAAAGATAGACAATAAAATTATCTATTAGATGCCATCAACAAATTGTCAATATATAGATAAATAGACGAGTAATAAATGAAACAATTAAGACAATTTTGTCATATTTTAAATTTTTTAGTTAAAAATATATTATAATAAGTGAAATTTCTCATCTTAGGAAATAGATAAATAGATACATGAACAAACCAAAAGATAGACAATAAAATTATCTATTAGATGCCATCAACAAATTGTCAATATATAGATAAATAGACGAGTAATAAATGAAACAATTAAGACAATTTTGTCATATTTTA
This sequence comes from Petrolisthes manimaculis, assembly GCA_034508575.1. Lineage (NCBI taxonomy): Eukaryota > Metazoa > Arthropoda > Malacostraca > Decapoda > Porcellanidae > Petrolisthes > Petrolisthes manimaculis. The sequence goes on from JAWZYT010000365.1 coordinate 726,641, forward strand.
CAATTTTTAGTTAAAAATATATTATAATACGTGAAATTTTTCATCTTAGGAAATAGATAAATAGATACATGTATATACGAAAAGATAGACAATATAATTATCTATTAGATGCCATCACCAAATTGTCGATAGATAGATAAATAGATGAGTAATAAATGAAATAATTAAGACACTTTTGTCATATTTTACAATTTTTAGTCAAAAATATAATATACAAAGTGAAATTTCTCATCTTAGCAATAAGATAAATAGATACATGTATAAACCAAACGATAGACCATAAAATTATCTATTAGATGCCATTAACAAATTGCCGATAAATAGATAAATAGACGAGTAATTAACAAGAAAATTAAGACATTTTTGTCATATTTTACTATTTTTAGTTAAAAATATATTGTATAAAGTGAAATTTCTCATCTTAGGAAATAGATAAATAGATACATGTATATACCAAAAAATAGACAATAAATTATCTATTAGATGCCATCAACAAATTGTCGATAGATAGATAAATAGACGAGTAATTAACAAGAAAATTAAGACACTTTTGTCATATTTTACATATTTTAGTTAAAAATATATTATATAAAGTGAAATATCTCATCTTAGGAAATAGATAAATAGATACATGTATATACCAAAAAATAGACAATAAAATTATCTATTAGATACCATCAACAAATTGTCAATTTATAGATAAATAGATGAGTAATAAATGAAAAAATTAAGACATTTTTGTCATATTTTACAATTTTTAGTAAAAAATATATTTATAAAGTGAAATTTCTCATCTTAGGAAATAGATAAATAGATACATGTAAATACCAAAATATAGACAATAAAATTATCTATTAGATGCCATCAACAAATTGTTGATAGATATATAAATAGATGAGTAATAAACAAGAAAATAAGACACTTTTGTCATATTTTACTATTTTTAGTCAAAAATATATTATATAAAGTGAAAAATCTCATCTTAGGAAATAGATAAATAGATACATGTAAAAACCAAAAGATAGACAATACAATTATCTATTAGATGCCATCAACAAATTGTTGATAGATAGATAAATAGATGAGTAATTAATGAAGAAATGGGACACTTTGGTCATATTTTACATTTTTTTGTCAAAAATATAATATATAAAGTGAATTTTTTCATCTTAGGAAATAGATAAATTGATACATGTATATACCAAAAGATAGACAATAAATTTATCTATTAGATGCCATCAACAAATTGTCGTTAAATAGATAAATAGACGAGTAATTAACAATAAAATTAAGACACTTTTGTCATATTTTACTATTTTTAGTTAAAAATATATTATATAAAGTGACATTTCTCATCTTAGGAAATAGATAAATAGATACATGTATATACCAAAAGAGAGACAATAAAATTATCTATTAGATGCCATTAACAAATTGTTGATAGATAGATAAATAGATGAGTAATAAACAAGAAAATAAGACACTTTTGTCATATTTTACTATTTTTAGTCAAAAATATATTATATAAAGTGAAATTTCTCATCTTAGGAAATAGATAAATAGATACATGAAAAAACCAAAAGATAGACAATAAAATTATCTATTAGATGCCATCAACAAATTGTCAATATATAGATAAATAGACGAGTAATAAATGAAACAATTAAGACAATTTTGTCATATTTTACAATTTTTAGTTAAAAATATATTATAATAAGTGAAATTTCTCATCTTAGCAATAAGATAAATAGATACATGTATAAACCAAACGATAGACCATAAAATTATCTATTAGATGCCATTAACAAATTGCCGATAAATAGATAAATAGACGAGTAATTAACAAGAAAATTAAGACATTTTTGTCATATTTTACTATTTTTAGTTAAAAATATATTGTATAAAGTGAAATTTCTCATCTTAGGAAATAGATAAATTGATACATGTATATACCAAAAAATAGACAATAAATTATCTATTTAATGCCATCAACAAATTGTCGATAGATAGATAAATAGACGAGTAATTAACGTAAAAAGTGGGACACTTTGGTCATATTTTACTATTTTTAGTCAAAAATATATTATATAAAGTGGAAATTCTCATCTTAGGAAATAGATAAATATATATATGTATTTACCAAAAGATAGACGATAAAATTATCTAATAGATGCCATCAACAAATTGTTGATAGATAGATAAATAGACGAGTAATTAATGAAGAAATGGGACACTTTGGTAATATTTTACAATTTTTAGTCAAAAATATAATATATAAAGTGAAATTTCGAATCTTAGGAATAAGATAAATACATATATGTATAGACCAAACGATAGACTATAAAATTATCTATTAGATGCCATCAACAAATTGTCGTTAAATAGATAAATAGACGAGTAATTAACAATAAAATTAAGACACTTTTGTCATATTTTACTATTTTTAGTTAAAAATATATTATATAAAGTGACATTTCTCATCTTAGGAAATAGATAAATAGATACATGTATATACCAAAAGATAGACAATAAAATTATCTATTAGATGCCATTAACAAATTGTTGATAGATAGATAAATAGATGAGTAATAAACAAGAAAATAAGACACTTTTGTCATATTTTACTATTTTTAGTCAAAAATATATTATATAAAGTGAAATTTCTCATCTTAGGAAATAGATAAATAGATACATGAAAAAACCAAAAGATAGACAATAAAATTATCTATTAGATGCCATCAACAAATTGTCAATATATAGATAAATAGACGAGTAATAAATGAAACAATTAAGACAATTTTGTCATATTTTAAATTTTTTAGTTAAAAATATATTATAATAAGTGAAATTTCTCATCTTAGGAAATAGATAAATAGATACATGAACAAACCAAAAGATAGACAATAAAATTATCTATTAGATGCCATCAACAAATTGTCAATATATAGATAAATAGACGAGTAATAAATGAAACAATTAAGACAATTTTGTCATATTTTACAATTTTTAGTTAAAAATATATTATAATACGTGAAATTTTTCATCTTAGGAAATAGATAAATAGATACATGTATATACGAAAAGATAGACAATATAATTATCTATTAGATGCCATCACCAAATTGTCGATAGATAGATAAATAGATGAGTAATAAATGAAATAATTAAGACACTTTTGTCATATTTTACAATTTTTAGTCAAAAATATAATATACAAAGTGAAATTTCTCATCTTAGCAATAAGATAAATAGATACATGTATAAACCAAACGATAGACCATAAAATTATCTATTAGATGCCATTAACAAATTGCCGATAAATAGATAAATAGACGAGTAATTAACAAGAAAATTAAGACATTTTTGTCATATTTTACTATTTTTAGTTAAAAATATATTGTATAAAGTGAAATTTCTCATCTTAGGAAATAGATAAATAGATACATGTATATACCAAAAAATAGACAATAAATTATCTATTAGATGCCATCAACAAATTGTCGATAGATAGATAAATAGACGAGTAATTAACAAGAAAATTAAGACACTTTTGTCATATTTTACATATTTTAGTTAAAAATATATTATATAAAGTGAAATATCTCATCTTAGGAAATAGATAAATAGATACATGTATATAACAAAAAATAGACAATAAAATTATCTATTAGATACCATCAACAAATTGTCAATTTATAGATAAATAGATGAGTAATAAATGAAAAAATTAAGACATTTTTGTCATATTTTACAATTTTTAGTAAAAAATATATTTATAAAGTGAAATTTCTCATCTTAGGAAATAGATAAATAGATACATGTAAATACCAAAATATAGACAATAAAATTATCTATTAGATGCCATCAACAAATTGTTGATAGATATATAAATAGATGAGTAATAAACAAGAAAATAAGACACTTTTGTCATATTTTACTATTTTTAGTCAAAAATATATTATATAAAGTGAAAAATCTCATCTTAGGAAATAGATAAATAGATACATGTAAAAACCAAAAGATAGACAATACAATTATCTATTAGATGCCATCAACAAATTGTTGATAGATAGATAAATAGATGAGTAATTAATGAAGAAATGGGACACTTTGGTCATATTTTACATTTTTTTGTCAAAAATATAATATATAAAGTGAATTTTTTCATCTTAGGAAATAGATAAATTGATACATGTATATACCAAAAGATAGACAATAAATTTATCTATTAGATGCCATCAACAAATTGTCGTTAAATAGATAAATAGACGAGTAATTAACAATAAAATTAAGACACTTTTGTCATATTTTACTATTTTTAGTTAAAAATATATTATATAAAGTGACATTTCTCATCTTAGGAAATAGATAAATAGATACATGTATATACCAAAAGAGAGACAATAAAATTATCTATTAGATGCCATTAACAAATTGTTGATAGATAGATAAATAGATGAGTAATAAACAAGAAAATAAGACACTTTTGTCATATTTTACTATTTTTAGTCAAAAATATATTATATAAAGTGAAATTTCTCATCTTAGGAAATAGATAAATAGATACATGAAAAAACCAAAAGATAGACAATAAAATTATCTATTAGATGCCATCAACAAATTGTCAATATATAGATAAATAGACGAGTAATAAATGAAACAATTAAGACAATTTTGTCATATTTTACAATTTTTAGTTAAAAATATATTATAATAAGTGAAATTTCTCATCTTAGCAATAAGATAAATAGATACATGTATAAACCAAACGATAGACCATAAAATTATCTATTAGATGCCATTAACAAATTGCCGATAAATAGATAAATAGACGAGTAATTAACAAGAAAATTAAGACATTTTTGTCATATTTTACTATTTTTAGTTAAAAATATATTGTATAAAGTGAAATTTCTCATCTTAGGAAATAGATAAATTGATACATGTATATACCAAAAAATAGACAATAAATTATCTATTTAATGCCATCAACAAATTGTCGATAGATAGATAAATAGACGAGTAATTAACGTAAAAAGTGGGACACTTTGGTCATATTTTACTATTTTTAGTCAAAAATATATTATATAAAGTGGAAATTCTCATCTTAGTAAATAGATAAATATATATATGTATTTACCAAAAGATAGACGATAAAATTATCTAATAGATGCCATCAACAAATTGTTGATAGATAGATAAATAGACGAGTAATTAATGAAGAAATGGGACACTTTGGTAATATTTTACAATTTTTAGTCAAAAATATAATATATAAAGTGAAATTTCGAATCTTAGGAATAAGATAAATACATATATGTATAGACCAAACGATAGACTATAAAATTATCTATTAGATGCCATCAACAAATTGTCGATAAATAGATAAATAGACGAGTAATTAACAAGAAAATTAAGACACTTTTGTCATATTTTACTTATTTTAGTTAAAAATATATTATATAAAGTGAAATATCTCATCTTAGGAAATAGATAAATAGATACATGTATATACCAAAAAATAGACAATAAAATTATCTATTAGATACCATCAACAAATTGTCAATTTATAGATAAATAGATGAGTAATAAATGAAACAATTAAGACATTTTTGTCATATTTTACAATTTTTAGTAAAAAATATATTTATAAAGTGAAATTTCTCATCTTAGGAAATAGATAAATAGATACATGTAAATACCAAAATATAGACAATAAAATTATCTATTAGATGCCATCAACAAATTGTTGATAGATAGATAAATAGATGAGTAATAAACAAGAAAATAAGACACTTTTGTTATATTTTACTATTTTTAGTCAAAAATATATTATATAAAGTGAAATTTCTCATCTTAGGAAATAGATAAATAGATACATGTAAAAACCAAAAGATAGACAATACAATTATCTATTAGATGCCATCAAAAAATTGTTGATAGATAGATAAATAGATGAGTAATTAATGAAGAAATGGGACACTTTGGTCATATTTTACATTTTTTTGTCAAAAATATAATATATAAAGTGAAATTTTTCATCTTAGGAAATAGATAAATTGATACATGTATATACCAAAAGATAGACAATAAATTTATCTATTAGATGCCATCAACAAATTGTCGATAAATAGATAAGTAGACGAGTAATTAACAAGAAAATTAAGACACTTTTGTCATATTTTACTATTTTTAGTTAAAAATATATTATATAAAGTGACATTTCTCATCTTAGGAACTAGATAAATAGATACATGTATATACCAAAAGATAGACGATAAAATTATCTATTAGATGCCATCAACAAATTGTCGATAGATAAATAAATAGACGAGTAATTAACGAAAAAGTTGGGACACTTTGGTCATATTTTACTATTTTTAGTAAAAAATGTATTATATAAAGTTAAATTTCTCATCTTAGGAAATAGATAAATTGATACATGTATATACGGAAAGATAGACAATAAAATTATGTATTAGATGCCATAAACAAATTTTCGATAGATACATAAATAGACGAGTAATTAACGAAAAAAGTGGGACACTTTGGTCATATTTTACAATTTTTAGTCAAAAATATATTATATAAAGTGAAATTTCTCATCTTAGGAAATGGATAAATTGATACAAGTATATACGAAAAGATAGACAATAAAATTATCTATTAGATGCCATCAACAAATTGTCGATAAATAGATAAATAGACGAGTAATTAACAAGAAAATTAAGACATTTTTGTCATATTTTACTATTTTTAGTCAAAAATATATTATATAAAGTGAAATTTCTCATCTTAGGAAATAGATAAATTGATACATGTATATACGAAAAGATAGACAATAAAATCATCTATTAGATGCCATCAACAAATTGTCGATAGATAGATAAATAGATGAGTAATAAATGAAATAATTAAGACACTTTTGTCATATTTTACTATTTTTAGTTAAATATATAATATATGAAGTGAAATTTCTCATCTTAGGAAATAGATAAATAGATACATGAAAAAAACAAAAGATAGACAATAAAGTTATCTATTAGATGCCATCAACAAATTGTCAATATATAGATAAATAGACGAGTAATAAATGAAACAATTAAGACAATTTTGTCATATTTTACAATTTTTAGTTAAAAATATATTATAATAAGTGAAATTTCTCATCTTAGGAAATAGATAAATTGATACATGTACATACGAAAATATAGACAATAAAAATATCTATTAGATGCCATCAACAAATTGTCGATAGATAGATAAATAGATGAGTAATAAATGAAATAATTAAGACACTTTTGTCATATTTTACAATTTTTAGTCAAAAATATAATATATAAAGTGAAATTTCTCATCTTAGCAATAAGATAAATAGATACATGTATAAACCAAACGATAGACCATAAAATTATCTATTAGAGGCAATCAACAAATTGTTGATAGATAGATAAATAGACGAGTAATTAATGAAGAAATGGGACACTTTGGTAATATTTTACAATTTTTAGTCAAAAATATAATATATAAAGTGAAATTTCGAATCTTAGGAATAAGATAAATACATATATGTATAGACCAAACGATAGACAATAAAATTATCTATTAGATGCCATCAACAAATTGTCGATAAATAGATAAATAGACGAGTAATTAACAAGAAAATTAAGACACTTTTGTCATATTTTACTTATTTTAGTTAAAAATATATTATATAAAGTGAAATATCTCATCTTAGGAAATAGATAAATAGATACATGTATATACCAAAAGATAGACAATAAAATTATCTATTAGATGCAATAAAAAAATTGTCAATTTATAGATAAATAGATGAGTAATAAATGAAATAATTAAGACATTTTTGTCATATTTTACAATTTTTAGTAAAAAATATATTTACAAAGTGAAATTTCTCATCTTAGGAAATAGATAAATAGATACATGTGAATACCAAAATATAGACAATAAAATTAGCTATTAGATGCCATCAACAAATTTTTAATAAATAGATAAATAAATGAGTAATTAACAAGAAAATTAAGACACTTCTGTCATATTTTACTATTTTTAGTTAAAAATATATTATATAAAGTGAAATTTCTCATCTTAGGAAATAGAGAAATTGATACATGTATATACGAAAAGATAGACAATAAAATTATCTATTAGATGCCATCAACAAATTGTCGATAGATAGATAAATAGACGAGTAATTAACGAAACAATTGGGACACTTTGGTCATATTTTACAAATTTTGGTCAAAAATATATTTTATAAAGTGAAATTTCTCATCTTAGGAAATAGATAAATTAATAAATGTATATACAAAAAGATAGACAATAAAATTATCTATTAGATGCCATCAACAAATTTTCCATAGATAGATAAATAGACGAGTAATAAATGAATAAATAAAGACACTTTGGTCATATTTTACAATTTTGTCAAAAATATATTATATAAAGTGACATTTCTCATCTTATGAAATAGATAAATTGATACATGTATATACGAAAAGATAGACAATATGATTATCTATTAGATGCCATGAACAAATTGTCGATAGATAGATAAATAGATGAGTAATAAATGAAATAATTAAGACACTTTTGTCATATTTTACAATTTTTAGTCAAAAATATATTATATAAAGTGAAATTTCTCATCTTAGGAAATAGATAAATAGATACATGTATATACCAAAAGATAGATGATAAAATTATCTAATAGATGCCATCAACAAATTGTTGATAGATAGATAAATAAACGAGTAATTAATGAAGAAATGGGACACATTGGTAATATTTTACAATTTTTAGTCAAAAATATAATATATAAAGTGAAATTTTGAATCTTAGGAGATAGATAAATTAATACATGTATATACCAAAAGGTAGACAATAAAATTATCTATTAGATGCCATCAACAAATTGTCGATAGATAGATAAATAGACGAGTAATTAACGAAAAATTGGGACACTTTGGTCATATTTTACTATTTTTAGTCAAAAATATATTATATAAAGTGAAATATCTCATCTTAGGAAATAGATAAATTGATACATGTATATACAAAAAAATAGACAATAAAATTATCTATTAGATGCCATCAACATATTGTCGAAAGAAAGATAAATAGATGAGTAATAAAAAAGAAAATAAGACATTTTTGTCATATTTTACTATTTTTAGTCAAAAATATATTATATAAAGTAAAATTTCGAATCTAAGGAAATAGATAAATTGATACATGTATATACCAAAATATAGACAATAAAATTATCTAATAGATGCCATCAACTAATTGTCGATAGATAGATAAATAGACGAGTAATAAATGAAACAATTAAGACACTTTTGTCATATTTTACAATTTTTAGTCAAAAATATATAATATAAAGTGAAATTTCTCATCTTAGGAAATAGATAAATAGATACATGTATATACCAAAAGATAGACGATAAAATTATCTATTAAATGCGATCAACAAATTGTTGATAGATAGATAAATAGACGAGTAATAAATGAAATAATTAGGACACTTTTATCATATTTTATAATTTTTTTGTAAAAAATGTAATATATAAAGTGAAATTTCTCATCTTAGGAATAAGATAAATAGATACATGTATATACCAAACGATAGACAATAAAATTATCTATTATATGTCATCAACAAATTGTCGTTAGATAGATAAATAGACGAGTAATTAATGAAAAAAGCGGGACACTTTGGTCATATTTTACAATTTTTAGTATAAAATATATTATATAAAGTGAAATTTTTTATCTTATTAAATAGATAAATTGATTTGAGGTTTGAGGTTGATTTGAGGTTTGAGGTTGATTTGAGGTTTGAGGTTGAGGTTGAACCCAAAACCTCACCTAAAAATAAAAAAATAAATATATATAAATGAAAGAATGAATGAATGAATGAATGATAATTTTTTTATTCACATGCTTTTTTTCTAGACTATATAATTTTTAATAGTTACAGTGACACACATGTATGGTAACACTGGTAACCAATATGGTAACACTGCTAATGTGGATTTGAACAGAGAAGTATCAGCCAAGGTTTGTTTACATAACATAATTACTAATATCTGTTTATAATAATAATAACTGTTATTATATATTAATACTGTAATTATTTATTAGCTAATGTATGCTGTGTTATTATGATTAGGAGTAGGGGACATGCATCGGGGGGGACTGGGGGGGGGGGAATAAGGGGACAGGCTTGGGGGGGACTGGGGGTGGGGGAATAAGGGGACAGGCTTGGGGGGGACTGGGGGGTGGGGGAATAGGGGGACAGGCTTGGGGGGGACTGGGGGTGGGGGAATAAGGGGACAGGCTTGGGGGGGACTGGGGGTGGGGGAATAAGGGGACAGGCTTGGGGGGGACTGGGGGGTGGGGGAATAAGGGGACAGGCTTGGGGTACATAGAACACTGTTTTGAAACAAATAATGGGTATTTATTTAAACTAATGCCGTTCTGAAACAAATAATGGGTATTTATTTAAACTTACGTACATGAGAATACGTACATGAGAATACGCACATGAGAATACGTATGTGAGTGTGTGCATGTATGTGTATGAGAGAGAGAGAGAGAGAGAGAGAGAGAGAGAGAGAGAGAGAGAGAGAATGTGTGTATGGGTACAGTACAGTATTACAGTACAGAATTACAGTATGGTAGGCCTATGGTATTTTATATATATGGTATTTTATTATTTATGTAATTATTCTCATGTACGTATTCTCATGTAAGTATTCTCATGTACGTATTCTCATGTAAGTATTCTCATGTACGTATTCTCATGTAAGTATTCTCATGTACGTATTCTCATGTATGTATTCTCATGTACGTATTCTCATGTACGTATTCTCATGTATGTATTCTCATGTACGTATTCTCATGTACGTATTCTCATGTACGTATTCTCATGTACGTATTCTCATGTATGTATTCTCATGTACGTATTCTCATGTACGTATTCTCATGTACGTATATTGATGTGCATATATGTACACATATACACATGTATATACACACACTCACACACACGTATACAGTTACACACACACATACACACATACACACACACGTATATATACACACACACACACACACACAGGTCATAAGTGTATGTATTTTATTTCCATGACCTGTATTTTATTTTCCTATATGTATTTTCAGGTTGGTTAAGGTGGTGGTTGTTTTTGGGTACAGGACCAGAGATAATATACATATACAGGATATATACAGGATAATATAAACTAATACAGGATAATAAATAAGTATAGGTTGATTGTGGAAAATAGACAAAGAGAGACTATTGTCATGTATGCATGTATATATGGGTGATAGGAATGAACATATAGGAATTATAGGAGAGGAAGTGAATGGAAATGGGGAACTTTTGTTAAATTTCAAGAAAGAGAACATACGTACATGAGAATACGTACATGAGAATACGCACATGAGAATACGCACATGAATAAAATAAATACATGAAAATACACATGTGAAAAGAATATGCACATAAAAATACGCACATGAGAATATGCACATGGAAATAAAATACACACATGGGAAAATGAAATAATTATCCATGTGAAAATACACACACGGGAAAATACACACACGGGAAAATATGTGACAATAGGTGAGGGACGTGCAACATGGTCCAGGTTAGGGAGTGAATCTGTGATTGATTATGTGCTAGTGAATGAAAGAGCCAGGAGGAGAGTACAGTATATGTGGATGGATGAAGAGAGAAGGATAGATTTGATGACTAACCATAAGAGAGAAGGATAGATTTGATGACTGACCATAACATGATAGTATTAGAATATGAATGTGTGAAAAAGGCAGCCAAGAATGTAGTAAAAGGAGGGCAGAAATGGAGAATACGAGAAGCAAGATGGGATTTGTATAAGTGTGATTTGAGGAGTATGGAATGGACTATGGATGGAGGAGTGGATGAACTGAATGATTCCCTGGTTAGGAAAGTGACAGAGGTGGGTGAGAAAAGGATAGGAAGGGTAAGGAATAGAAATAAAAGAAGTTTGATGAAGAGTTGGTGGAATAAAGATAATGAGAATGTGAGGAAGAAGAGGAAAGAGAGTAATAGGAAATGTAGAAGACTAAGGAAATATGTAGGTAATAGGGGAGTATGTAGTGAGTATTTTGTATGAGAGAGACAGGTGAGAGAGACAGCCAGGTGAGGTTCTGTAGAGAATACTTGATGTAATTACAGAGTATGGGAATGATTTTAATGTCAAGTTTGGGAGTGATAAGATGGGGATGACCGGGATATAGGTAGTACGTGGAGACTGGGTGGAAATGGGATTGAAAGAACACAATATATAGATACTTAGGAATAATTGTGGATGAGAAAGGATGTGATTGAAAGGACACAATATATAGATACTTAGGAGTAATTGTGGATGAGAAAGGATGTGATTGAAAGGACACAATATATAGATACTTAGGAATAATTGTGGATGAGAAAGGATGTGATTGAAAGGACACAATATATAGATACTTAGGAATAATTGTGGATGAGAAAGGGTGTGATAGGAAGAATAGGAAGTGTGGCAAGGTGTATGGAAAGGTAGGAAGTGTGGTAAGGTGTAGAGCTAATAAGTACATACATACATACATACATATATACATACATAGGATAGGAACAACATTGAATAGACTGGAGGTAGTACAGAATAGGATAGGAATAACAGCTTTAGGTACAAACAAGTATGTACAGTAGGTGTGGAAGCAATAAGAGGTGAGGCTGGATGGAGTACGTTTGAGGAGAGGATAGACAGTGAGAGAGTACCGTTGTAAAGGTGACACTCAGTCATCATCAACACTGGCAACACTGACGCCTCAGATCATCACTGGCAACACTGACGCCTCAGTTTGTTTACCTCTGTGAAGCTCAAAGCCTGGCAGGGGAATATTTTAGTATTTATTTGCATTTTAAGGGCATTTAAGGATATTTTAAGGGCTCAAGATTATATTAAGGGTTAGTTAACCCCTCCGCGACGGGAAAACTATGGATAGCCATTTTGTCAGCCCGGGGCTAGTCTTACTTTCCCTACTGTGTGGCCGGGCGCTTTTGGCCGATTTTTCCAAAATCGCTCTATTCCACTTACTCTGTACGTCTAAACTACGATACTGAACAACTTAAATTTGGTTTTGTTAGCACCATCAACTCTTCCTCTTTCCAATAAAACCAACCTCAGCTCTCTACAACTCTCCGTTGCCGAGAAATTAAGTGAGGAATGAAGGGTACTTTCTCGTGTGAGCGCGGCTGTGTTCGCTTAGGTGGCGTGGCTGTGACGACAACTGAACGTGGCCCGCGCGGGTGGCAGTCAGTGTTGTAAGTAAGCATGACGCACCACAGAATCGGACACGCACGAGAAATCTAATCCACATCCATCCATGTTTACAGTCAGTAACACACTGACTGACGATGGTGATTTGTAGGGATGGTGGTGAAGTATAGCCAAGTAAAAAAAACCCGCCAAATTGGGCTCGCAAATGCCGACATTGGCAATAGCGGTGCTTCATCCCGCCCGGTCACCACATGGCAGGGGTACTAGCATGGCTATGTCATATTTAGGTACTGGCATGGCTATGTCATATTTAGGTACTGGCATGGCTATGTCATATTTAGGTACTGGCATGGCTATGTCATATTTAGGTACTGGCATGGCTATGTCATATTTAGGTACTGGCATGGCTATGTCATATTTAGGTACTGGCATGGCTATGTCATATTTAGGTACTGGCATGGGTACTGTATGTCAGGACTAAGCTGGCTGTTGGAGGTGTCAAGTCGTCGTTTTTTAGTAGGTCTTATTTCCTCATTACCAAAGTCCAAGTCGTCCTTTTTTAGTAGGTCTTATTTCCTCATTACCAAAGTCCAAGTCGTCCTTTTGTAGTAGGTCTTATTTCCACATGTAAATATTCAGTTTTTATTATCTCTCTACATTTCTGAACTTTGTGTATAAAATGGAGGAGCAGTAATTTCAATCAATCATTCGATCTAGTCTACTGTACCTTTAAGTGATATACTGTATATGGTAACAAGGTGTATCATTCTCTTGTTGTACACATAAATGCAAAGAAAAGAGGGTAGAAGCATAAAAAAAAAAAAAAAAAAAAAAAATATCAAGAGGAAGAATACGCAGTCTTAAAATAAAAATTAGGTCTGTAAAGCTATATAGTACACCTTCCAGTCCTAGGTTACCCATTAGTAGTGAAAGATAAATTTATATTCATATTCCGTACAAATTGTATATCCTTCAAGTCTGGTAATAATTATATACAACAATTATAATGGTCAGTCCGTTAGTCTGCTAAGGATGATAAAGTTATGGCACGTGAGGTTAGGTCCCGGTAGTCTGCCCCAGTTATGTCCCGGTAGTCTGCCCTGGTTAGGTCCCAGTAGTCTGCCCCAGTTAGGTCCCAGTAGTCTGCCCCGGTTAGGTCCCAGTTGTCCGCCCCGGTTAGGTCCCGGTAGTCTGCCCCAGTTAGGTCCCGGTAGTCTGTCCCAGTTATGTCCCAGTTGTCCGCCCCGGTTAGGTCCCAGTTGTCCGCCCCAGTTAGGTCCCGGTACTCTACCCCAATTAGGTCCCAGTAGTCTGCCCCGGTTAGGTCCCAGTTGTCCGCCCCGGTTAGGTCCCGGTAGTCTGCCCCAGTTAGGTCCCGGTAGTTTGCCCCAATTAGGTCCCAGTTGTCTGCCCTGGTTAGGTTTGGTAATTTTTTTAAACTTGGCTCGGATTTCCAAAATATTGACTTTTATCCTTCATGACAATTGCAGAAGCTGAGCCAACTTTTGCTGAAACTTGGCTCGGATTTTCTATTTTTTGACCTTTATATACAGGTTAACAAACTACAGTACTATAAAGCCAAAATAATTTAAGTGTTTCCCCGCACCCAAAACCCCGGATTCCCAGCGATCTCCCCCAAGATTGAAGGGATTAGGGAATATATATAAACCAACTGATCAATATTATGGTCACTAATGAATAGAACAAATAAAAAAGGCAGGAAAAAATACTAAAAATAAACCGGTAGAACTCTTATGCAGAAATACCGTCAGGCTAATATCAAAATATGAGGAATATTTTTACAAGTTGCCACAACTCTATTTCAAAAATGTTACTATTACCAATGTTTATATTTTACTATTACAAACCACTTTTCTATATACCATTTCTTCTGCAAATGCTGCATAACAGTAGTTACCTCTTATAGTTAGGTCCCTGTAGTCTGCCCAAGTTAGGTCCCGGTAGTGTGTCCCAGTCCAGATTAGGTTAGGTTAGGTCCCGGTAGTGTGTCCCAGTCCAGATTAGGTTAGGTTAGGTCCCGGTAGTGTGTCCCAGTCCAGATTAGGTTAGGTTAGGTCCCGGTAGTGTGTCCCAGTCCAGATTAGGTCAGGTCAGGTCAGGTGAGGTCTGACTAATTTCTACGGTATATTTTTTCTTGCTTAGGTCCCGGTAGTCTGCCCTGGTTAGGTCCCGGTAGTCTGCCCAGGTTAGGTCCCGGTAGTCTGCCCAGGTTAGGTCCCGGTAGTCACACTAAATCCTTCTAGGAAATATATTTTTTTCTAGTGAAATCCTGTTGTGGCAACTTGTAAAAATTTACCAAATATGACCTATCTTGGAAATGGGGCATTTGCGGAGGAAATGCCATAAGAAAATAATCTTAGAATGGTCTAAATCAGTGGTTCCCAACCGGGGGGATATTTCCCCCAGGGGGGAAATTTGGATGTTTCAGGGGGGGAATTCTAGTCTGGAATTAAAATTCTGGAAATTATCAGTAGTTATGTAATGCCCGGGAGATGGTATAGTTAACCTTGGAGATATTTTTTTTCCCACGCTCAAATGAAGCGGTTACTGATTCGTGATTAAAGATATAATTTGCTCTTGTATTGCTCACATGTAGTTTACAGTGGAATTTTTCACCTAATTTGGTTGGGGACATTCTTGGCTTCATTATAGGGTAGAGCTCTTAATTGTAGTTAAACCACGGGCTGGGATCAAATAGTGTTAGTGTTCTTATTCAATACAATTTAATGTTAGCTGTGTTAGTGCATTTGAAAAGTAAATTAGTAAATAACCTCAGTGTGTTTTAACTGTTCTTTCTCTCATACACATGAAGGGGGAAATCTGGATGGTTGAATTAGGTGCATGGGGAAATTACAGAAAAAAGGTTGGGAACCACTGGTCTAAATAAATGGATAATGAAGGTAGAAAACTCTTACGTAATAACGGCAATTCTTTCAATATTTATCGCATTTAGTGTATGAACTTATGAAGATTATACAAAGATGTAACTTGTTTTGTATTCCTATGACCTACAGTATATTTTCTCTTGTGATATTGGTGATAGACACTGTACAGTAATGCTATAGGCCTACATACTCCAGCACCAAGTAGGCCTACTGTGGGAATATCTTGTATATTGGCTGTAGCACCATCATAATCCTCACAAAATATGTAAATTTAGATGCTACCAGTGTATATTTCATTACATAACACACTAAGTGAAGTGAAAAATAAATGAAATCATTACATAACACACTAAGTGAAGTGAAAAATAAATGAAATCATTACATAACACACTAAGTGAAGTGAAAAATAAATGAAATAACTGTCAAGTGTCGTTAGATTCCTGACTCAAAATGACACTAATCCCACAATATAATAAATGTTTGTTGACGGGAATGAGAGGTAGGAGTTAGAGAGAGAGATTGTGTGTATGTGTGTGTGTGTGTGTGTACCACTTATCAACTCACAGGGGGTTTAAATTGTATGTATGTATGTATATGTGTATGTATGTATGTATGTATATATGTATATATGTATATGTATGTATTTTTTATTTATTTCCTTCCTTCCTTTTTTTTTCTTTTTCTCTCTCTCTCAGTATACATACAAATACACACATACTGTATACATACATATACATACAAACATACATACATACAAATACACACATACAGTATACATACATACATATACATACATACACACATATACATACATACATATATATATTACAATGAGAGATTATGTAATGTGACGAGCAATACAGCGACTTGTCTTCCTCACTTACCATAATTGTTTAGGAAAACAGTTTTATACAATTTATACTACAAAATGCATGATACATCACTAGTTTAGGTTATTGTAATAATTACTATACCACAACGTACACTTCTAAGCCTAACAAATGAAACTAAAGCTACAAACATAATAATAGAGAAGCTACTAATTAATTCTGTCCCTCTCTCTCTCCCTCTCTATCTATTTCTCAGTCTCTCTCTCTCTCTCTCTCTCTTTCTCTCTCTCTCTCTCTCTCTCTCTCTGTGTGTGTGTGTGTGTGTGTTACCCTGATTGTGAGAATTAGTTTATTTCCTATCATAACAAACCTGTAATAACTCTTATCATCCATACTCTCTTCAGTTATTTCGGAGGGTAAATTTACAGTAAACCTGGGTTCAGTAAAACGTTTATATTAGTATGATTCACCACTAATTAGGACCATTCTAAGACTATTTTCTTCAATGGTGTTTCTCTCGGAAATGCCCCGTTTTCGAGATATGCCCAGTTTTCATACCCCATACAAACTTGGGGGAGTCCTCTATAGAGTCCCTGTCACCATCAATATCCAAAAAATCCATTGAAACGTCATCCAAAGAACCAGACAATCCTGACAACGGTATCTCCCCCTGACTCATGATGACCCAGTGTTGCCAGGTCTGCTGGACCAAATTTCCCTCACTTCAACATCAGAATTTCCCTTTTTACCTCAATTATTCCCTGTTTACTCTTGAGCATTGATGGTCTTTTAGGTATTACATCTTGTAGAAATTGCCCTGTTTACTCATCAACGAACTGTAAATTATTTCCCTGTGTTGACTTCGAAATTCCCTAAAACAGAGACATTTCCCTGCACCTGGCAACACTGTTTTTGTTTATCATTCCTCGGTGACTCGGGCAGAGGCCGCAGTTATCGTACCGCAATATAGTAGATGTTTTTTATTTATAAATCATAGATTGTTCCTATCTATCCCAGACTTACAAGACTAATGATAAAAGTATAATTAGTAAATAAACCAATATCTGGAAGACTAGTAGAGCTCTGTGCCTGTGTTTCAGAATGAGAAGTAAATAATACCTTGGACACAACAGTTGTGTCTAACCTAACACACGTAAACACAGTTTGGACACAAACCTTGTGTCCTATATACCTAATGAATGGGTTAAGGCCTTTATTTTATTTTGTTTTATTTTATTTATTTTGATGTTATTTTATTTATTTATTATTATTTTAAATTTAATTATTTTATTTCTTTATTTATTTTTAAGTTTTTTTTTTAGTTATTTATTATTATTATTATTTTTATTTTTTTTGCATATTATTTTATTTATGCATTTATTATTTAATATTATTTTAAATTTATTTTTTTTGCATATTATTTTATTTATGCATTTATTCTTTATTATTATTCCTACTCCCTCACCTCACCTCACCTCACCTCACCTCACCTCTCCTCACCTCTCCTCCTCTGACCCTGGAGTGTGACCTATTCTACCTCCCTGGTGTGACCCTCAACCCAACCCACGTGTTGACCTGACCTGACCCCTCGTCCTCCACTCCCTCGTCCTCCAATCCCTCGTCCTCCACTCCCTCGTCCTCCACTCCCTCGTCCTCCAATCCCTCCTGGGAGCGTCTTTTTACTTGCATTCTTTCATGTTAATCTCTACTTTATATTATTTCTTCCAGGTTTTATTTTATCATTATAAAAAAAATGTATAATATGTTATTTCTTTCAGGTTTTATATTATCATTATAAAAAAATAAAAAAATGGTATGTTATTTCTTCCAGGTATAAAAAATAACTAAAAAAATAGTATGTTTTTCTTTTGTGTCTTCCTATTTAACTACACACACAGTCATGTATTTATTATCATTAAGGGGATAATAAATACATGACTGTGTGTGTAGTTAAATAGGAAGACACAAAAGAAAAACATACTATTTTTTTAGTTATTTTTTATAATGATAAAATAAAACCTGGAAGAAATAACATACCATTTTTTTTTTTTTTTTTTTTTTGGAGATAATGATTCCTCCAAACTCTTCCCAGCAACAGAACACCATTATTTGTGTTGATCTGATCCTGTTTCCTGGCCTACTTTGGAGGAATCAAGGCACTCCAATGTACCAAAAGTATACTCTCTCCTTATCCCACGATAATCTCACGAAAAAATGTCACACTAAAAACCCCATGACAGTTTCTTAAGCTGTACACAAATCACTATATAGTCTTAATTATGGGGAGAGTATACTTTTGGTACATTACAGTGCCTTGATTCCTCCAAAGTAGGCCAGAAAACACACCCATATAAAGAAATATAATGGTAGCCTGTTGCCTGGAATAATTTGGAGGAATCATAATCTCCAAAAATATCTGAACTATACCCTCCCCTTAAGGGGGAAGTATTTTTTGTGCTGGTAAATGGAGCAACTAAATCCTCCAATCTATTCCAAGCAACAAAACACCATTATTCGTGCTCTTCTGGTCCTGTTTCCTCACATACTTTAGAGGAATCGAGAAGCTCCAATGTAACACAAGTGAAACATGGCCATACATCTCACTTGGAGCTCCTTTCTCGTTTTAACTCTTAAGAAACTCTAGATCACCTTGACATAAAGATAATGACGCACTTGTGAGGTAACCGTGTGTGTATGGGTTGTTGATATTGCCACAACAACATACCATCAGCACTGAGGTATAAATTATATTATAGTCTGTTTCCTTCCCTCATCACCCCAGTAAACACCACCAATCTCTTCACTAGGACAACACAGCTGACTTACAAAATGCTGAGGTCTGGGTGGAATTCGTAGGCCTGTGAGGTCTGGGTGTAATTCATAGGCCTGTGAGGTCTGGGTGTAATTCATAGGCCTGTGAGGTCTGGGTGTAATTCATAGGCCTGTGAGGTCTGGGTGTAATTCATAGGCCTGTGAGGTCTGGGTGTAATTCGTAGGCCTGTGAGGTCTGGGTGTAATTCATAGTCCTGTGAGGAAATACGTCAAGGATTGATGGGGTTGCGGCTTGCTATTTTTTATTAAATGTCTGCTGCTTATTTTGAAAATGGTCTTCTGTTTTTTCTTTATACGTATGTTGTTGTTGCTTGAAGGAATTTTACACTGTTTTTACTCTTGTATATTCTTCCTAACCAATCCTCTACTCCTCACCAAACAAACCCCTTGCCATTCCAATTCTAAAACTCACATGCTAAACCTTCGCCACTCCTATCCTTCCTTTGCCCATCCTCAACCCAGACCTAACGGGAACCGCCTTGCCGAGGTGGGGGGGCTTGTGTGTCTCTGTAACCTGGCGAGCTAGACTAGAGGGGGCTCCAGCCCCTGCTTTGCCCCGATATCGGGGAGAGAGGGCTTCCCATGCTAGGAAGGTCGCCAGTGAGAGACCAGACTAAATAGTTCCCATCTTTCAGTTCTTCAACTGTCCCTCTTTTCATTTTATTTCCTTCCTGCTTGCTGTCACACCTCTCTATCACCTTTTTCTGGCGCTATAGGACCTCGATGTTGCGGCGCCTAATATCCATCAATCAATCAATCCTCAACCCAGAGACCACCTGGTTCTTGGGGGAAGGAAAGAAGAGGCGGGGAACAAGAAGGTATTGGTGGTGGTGGTGGTGGTGGTGGTGCAGGTGACAGGTGGGGCCAGGAGGGGGTCGAGTATAAGGTCAGGTGATTGGGACAGGTATAGGATGGGAGGAGAGAGGGACGGACAGGTACACACGCACGCACACACGCACGCTCACACACGCACGCACAGGCACACACACACACACACCCTCGCACGCACACTCACGCTCTTACACACTCACACATCATTATTATTATTATTATTATACACACACACACACACACACAATTTCGCGTCAAAATTGGAGTTTGGAGGAATCAAGATGCTGAACTGTACAGAACACTTGCTTATACACCAAACTAATGTTAATTAATAATATCATTACAGGTGTTTGGTGAAGGTGTGGTGACAAGTGGTGATGATTCCTCAGCTGTAGACTACGAGAAGAAGTCACTACTACTACTGCTGCTGTTGCTGATGTTGTGTGTCAGTGAATAATGTGATGTTTACCTGTTGTACACTGCATGGGACGTGGTGTTGGTGTCACTGAGGACTGTACACTCGTGATACATAATTTCTGACCAGAGTGTGAGGAGCAGAAAGCTTCGAATTGCCTGGTATTGTTCATTTCCCCTCCCAGTACACACATATAGAGGCTGAGTACGAATGCAGAGTGTGTGTGTGTGTGTGTGTGTGTGTGTGTGTGTGTGTGTGTGTGTGGTGCCTGCCGTTCGTCTCTGGTCAGGGATTACGTATTACGAGTGTACTCTATAGTTGCCAAAAAAGGTATTGCGACAAATCTTGATAGAACTTTAACCCTAGTAATATCCACAACTATTTGTAGGGACTATAAACATGTATAACAGAAGGAAATATACATATCCTTCTGTAATTTATACTTATAATCCCTACAAACAACTATGGACATTAATATTATTTAATGTTGTATCACTAGTTGTCGCAATACCTTTTTTGGCAACTGTACATCACCACAGTCTACAAATATGTAACACTAACCATCAGCTTCACAAGGTTAGTTGAAGTTACTATTGGTCACAAGAACTGATACAGCCACAATCAATAAATCAGTATCATATCAAACTATAATCATACAACAACAACACCTTACGTCAACTCAACCCCCTCAATTATTATTATTATGAGGTGCTGCAAAATCATACACGTGTTGTTCTTTATTACCAAGATATTTACTACGATGGAAGGAAAGTGTCGGTGGATATTTGATTGTGGCTGTACTGTACCGATTGGATGTGTGTGTAAGAGAGATTTCATTTGTGTATGTATGTGTGAGTGACTGTGTGTGTGTGTGTAAGAGAGAGATAGAGAGACTCTTTGTGTGTGTGTGTGTGAAAGAGAAAGAGAGAGATTAATTTTGTGTGTGAGAGATTAATTTGTGTGTATGTGTGAAATAAATAAATAAATAAAGATATAAAAATGGATTTGTGTTTGTTATCCCTCCTTTTCTTATATTTCATCTCTCTCTCTCTCTCTCTCTCTCTCTCTCTCTCTCTCTCTCTCTCTCTCTCTCTCTCTCTCTCTCTTCCTTCGTGCTTGCTGTCCTATAATAATAATAATAATAATAAATAAATAAATAATAATGTGTTTCAATTTCCTTAGTAAAAATATAATTAAAAAAATATTTATTACTTATCCCATGAAATAAATGGGTTTAATATTAGTCAATAATTAATTAAGGTGTAAAGAAATATACAATAATAAATAATTCAGGTATTAAAAAGATTATCATAAAAATATCAAAGTAAAAAAACGAAAAAATAAATGAGTGTTTTAAAATGATACCATTTTCTCTGATTAAGAAACCTTTGTAAATTGGTGGCAATATTGGAGAAACTTGATTCCTCCAAACTATGCCAGGCAACAGGGTAGATACCATTATATTTATTAATTAATCCTGTTTCCTGACATACTATGGAGGAATCATTGTACTACAAAGTACTACAAGGGACCTCAGATCTCTCTAGGGTAATTTTGTAGCAAACTGATTCCTCCAAACTGTATTATTCCTGCACTAAGTTGTGTTGTCTGAGTTACCTTGGAGGACTCAAGGTGCTCCAATGTACCAATTAGTCACGGTTGGTAAGTTAAAATGTGGAATATTCGCTAATTTCGTTAATTAATTACGTAATAAAAGAAATTATTATATCCAAATGAAGGGAAAAATATGAGGATTTCAATGATATAATTACTAATTCAAAATAATTAATAATAAATGAATTATGAACCCAAACGTGAACTATATTCTCCACCAAATCATGAAGTCATTATATGATAAACAAGGGGAGGGGTAGGGGAGTGGGGTGGGTGGTGTGGTGTTAGGGGGGGTAGGGACATGGGTGTGAGGGAGGGGGTATGGGTAGGGGGGAGGGCAAGTCAACTCAGTAACCCCGTTTATGGACTGCCATTGGAAAGAAAAATTCTGAGCCAATATTCTCTCTCCTTCATCCCCAACCCTCACCTTTACCTCTCTCTCTCTCTCTCTCTCTACCCTTACCCCCCTCCCATCCTCCATTATTTCTCTCTATCTCCCCCGTAGGGGGTTATTGCCTGTAGTAATGTGGGCAATACTTATAGGGTTTGGACGCCCCTTCGGCCCCAGCCACTAGGTTTCAGTTCTTCAACTGTGCCCCTTTTCTTTCTATTTCCTTCCTGCTTGCTGTCTCACCTCTCTATCACCTTTTACTGGCGCTATATGACCTCGATGTTGATGTGTCTAATATCAATCAACCAATCAATCTCTCTATCTCTTTCTCTCTCTCTCTCACTCCCTTTCTCTCTGGGGATAGGGAAGGATTGTGGGGTGTGAGGGAGGAAATATGGATAGAGAGAGGTAAAGGAGAGGGGAATGAAGGGTAAATAGAGAGAGAGTGAAAGAGATTGAATGAATTGGCTCAGAATTTTTCTTTCCAATGGCAGTCCATAAACGGGGTTACTGAGTTGACTTGCCCTCCCCCCTACCCTCCAACCCCCCTACCCATACCCCCTCCCTCACACCCATGTCCCTACCCCCCCTAATACCACACCACCCACCCCACTCCCCTACCCCTCCCCTTGTTTATCATATAATGACATCATGATTTGGTGGAGAATATAGTTCACGTTTGGGTTCATAATTCATTTATTATTAATTATTTTGAATTAGTAATTATATCATTGAAATCCTCATATTTTTCCCTTCATTTGGATATAATAATTTCTTTTATTACGTAATTAATTAACGAAATTAGCGAATATTCCACATTTTAAATTGCCAACCGTGACTAATTGGTACATTGGAGCACCTTGAGTCCTCCAAGGTAACTCAGACAACACAACTTAGTGCAGGAATAATACAGTTTGGAGGAATCAGTTTGCTACAAAATTACCCTAGAGAGATCTGAGGTCCCTTGTAGTACTTTGTAGTACAATGATTCCTCCATAGTATGTCAGGAAACAGGATTAATTAATAAATATAATGGTATCTACCCTGTTGCCTGGCATAGTTTGGAGGAATCAAGTTTCTCCAATATTGCCACCAATTTACAAAGGTTTCTTAATCAGAGAAAACGGTATCCTTTAAAACACTCATTT
Organism: Petrolisthes manimaculis; assembly: GCA_034508575.1. Taxonomy (NCBI): domain Eukaryota; kingdom Metazoa; phylum Arthropoda; class Malacostraca; order Decapoda; family Porcellanidae; genus Petrolisthes; species Petrolisthes manimaculis. Next base: position 750,960 of record JAWZYT010000365.1, read on the forward strand.
ATTTTTTCGTATTTTTACTTTGATATTTTTATGATAATCTTTTTAACACCTGAATTTTTTATTATTGTATATTTCTTTACACCTTAATTAATTATTGACTAATATTAAACCCATTTATTTCATGGGATAAGTAATAAATATTTTTATAATTATATTTTTACTAAGGAAATTGAAACACATTATTATTTATTTATTATTATTATTATTATAGGACATCAAGCACGAAGGAAGGAGAGAGAGAGAGAGAGAGAGAGAGAGAGAGAGAGAGAGAGAGAGAGAGAGAGAGAGAGAGATGAAATATAAGGAAAGGAGGGATAACAAACACAAATCCATTTTTATATCTTTATTTATTTATTCATTTCACACATACACAGTCTCTCTCTCACATACACACAAATTAATCTCTCACACACAAAATTGATCTCTCTCTTTCTCTTTCACACACACACACACAAAGAGTCTCTCTATCTCTCTCTTACACACACACAGTCACTCACACATACATACACAAATGAAATCTCTCTTACACACACATCCAATCGGTACAGTACAGCCACAATCAAATATCCACCAACACTTTCCTTCCATCGTAGTAAATATCTTGGTAATAAAGAACAACACATGTATAATCTTACAGCACCTCATAATAATAATAATAATTGAGGGGGTTGAGTTGACGTAAGGTGTTGTTGAATGATTATAGTTTGATATGATACTGATTTATTGGCACGATGGAAAGAAAGTGTTGGTGGATATTTGATTGTGGCTGTACTGTACCGATTGGATGTGTGTGTAAGAGAGATTTCATTTGTGTATGTATGTGTGAGTGACTGTGTGTGTGTATCAGTTCTTGTGACCAATAGTAACTTCAACTAACCTTGTGAAGCTGATGGTTAGTGTTACATATTTGTAGACTGTGGTGATGTACAGTTGCCAAAAAAGGTATTGCAACAACTAGTGATACAACATTAAATAATATTAATGTCCATAGTTGTTTGTAGGGATTATAAGTATAAATTACAGAAGGATATGTATATTTCCTTATGTTATACATGTTTATAGTCCCTACAAATAGTTGTGGATATTACTAGGGTTAAAGTTCTATCAAGATTTGTCGCAATACCTTTTTTGGCAACTGTACATTACACTCGTAATACGTAATCCCTGACTAGAGACGAACGGCAGGCACCACACACAAACACACACACACACCCTGCATTCGTACTCAGCCTCTATATGTGTGTACTGGGTGGGGGGAAATGAACAATAGCAGGCGATTCGAAGCTTTCTGCTCCTCACACTCTGGTCAGAAATTATGTATGACGAGTGTACAGTCCTCAGTGACACCAACACCACGTCCCATGCAGTGTACAACAGGTAAACATCACATTATTCACTGACACACAACATCAGCAACAGCAGCAGTAGTAGTAGTGACTTCTTCTCGTAGTCTACAGCTGAGGAATCATCACCACTTGTCACCACACCTTCACCAAACACCTGTAATGATATTATTAATTAACATTAGTTTGGTGTATAAGCAAGTGTTCTGTACAGTTCAGCATCTTGATTCCTCCAAAGTCCAATTTTGACACGAAATTGTGTGGAGGATTTAGTTGCTCCAGATTTACCAGCACAAAAAATACTTCCCTCTTAAGGGGAGGGTATAGTTCTGATATTTTTGGAGATTATGATTCCTCCAAATTACAGGATACCATTATATTTCTTTATATGGGTGTGTTTTCTGGCCTACTTTGGAGGAATCAAGGTACTGTAATGTACCAAAAGTATACTCTCCCCATAATTAAGACTATATAGTGATTTGTGTACAGCTTAAGAAACTGTCATGGGGTTTTTAGTGTGACATTTTTTCGTGGGATTATCCGTCTGACAGCAATTAGTCCATGAAACTCACCGGAAGAATTGATGTGGACAAAAATGCATTAATCTCCCTCACGACAACGGACACCTATAATCCAGACATTGAAGGGATTATCAACAGTGGTGAAGCATTAAGGAGAGAGTATACTTTTGGTACATTGGAGTGCCTTGATTCCTCCAAAGTAGGCCAGGAAACAGGATCAGATGAACACAAATAATGGTGTTCTGTTGCTGGGAAGAGTTTGGAGGAATCATTATCTCCAAAAATAAAAAAAATAAAAAATGGTATGTTATTTCTTCCAGGTTTTATTTTAACAGTATAAAAAATAACTAAAAAAATAGTATATTTTTCTTTTGTGTCTTCCTATTTAACTACACACACAGTCATGTATTTATTATCATTAAGGGGATAATAAATACATGACTGTGTGTGTAGTTAAATAGGAAGACACAAAAGAAAAACATACTATTTTTTTAGTTATTTTTTATAATGATAAAATAAAACCTGGAAGAAATAACATAACATTTTTTTTATTTTTTTATAATGTTAATATAAAACCTGAAAGAAATAACATATTTTTTTTTTTTATACTGTTAAAATAAAACCTGAAAGAAATAACATATTATTTTTTTTATTATAATAATAAAATAAAACCTGAAAGAAATAACATACCATTTTTTTATTTTTTTTATAATGTTAATATAAAACCTGAAAGAAATAACATATTATTATTATTTTTTTATAATGATAAAATAAAACCTGAAAGAAATAACATATTATACATTTTTTTTATAATGATAAAATAAAACCTGGAAGAAATAATATAAAGTAGAGATTAACATGAAAGAATGCAAGTAAAAAGACGCTCCCAGGAGGGATTGGAGGACGAGGGAGTGGAGGACGAGGGAGTGGAGGACGAGGGAGTGGAGGACGAGGGAGTGGAGGACGAGGGATTGGAGGACGAGGGAGTGGAGGACGAGGGGTCAGGTCAGGTCAACACGTGGGTTGGGTTGAGGGTCACACCAGGGAGGTAGAATAGGTCACACTCCAGGGTCAGAGGAGGAGAGGTGAGGAGAGGTGAGGTGAGGTGAGGTGAGGTGAGGTGAGGGAGTAGGAATAATAATAAAGAATAAATGCATAAATAAAATAATATGCAAAAAAATAAATTTAAAATAATATTAAATAATAAATGCATAAATAAAATAATATGCAAAAAAAAAAAAATAATAATAGTAAATAACTAAAATAAAACATCAAAATAAATAAAGAAATAAAATAATTAAATTTAAAATAATAATAAATAAATAAAATAACATCAAAATAAATAAATAAATAAAATAAAACAAAATAAAATAAAGGCCTTAACCCATTCATTAGGTATATAGGACACAAGGTTTGTGTCCAAACTGTGTTTACGTGTGTTAGGTTAGACACAACTGTTGTGTCCAAGGTATTATTTACTTCTCATTCTGAAACACAGGCACAGAGCTCTACTAGTCTTCCAGATATTGGTTTATTTACTAATTATACTTTTATCATTAGTCTTGTAAGTCTGGGATAGATAGGAACAATCTATGATTTATAAATAAAAAACATCTACTATATTGCGGTACGATAACTGCGGCCTCTGCCCGAGTCACCGAGGAATGATAAACAAAAACAGTGTTGCCAGGTGCAGGGAAATGTCTCTGTTTTAGGGAATTTCGAAGTCAACACAGGGAAATAATTTACAGTTCGTTGATGAGTAAACAGGGCAATTTCTACAAGATGTAATACCTAAAAGACCATCAATGCTCAAGAGTAAACAGGGAATAATTGAGGTAAAAAGGGAAATTCTGATGTTGAAGTGAGGGAAATTTGGTCCAGCAGACCTGGCAACACTGGGTCATCATGAGTCAGGGGGAGATACCGTTGTCAGGATTGTCTGGTTCTTTGGATGACGTTTCAATGGATTTTTTGGATATTGATGGTGACAGGGACTCTATAGAGGACTCCCCCAAGTTTGTATGGGGTATGAAAACTGGGCATATCTCGAAAACGGGGCATTTCCGAGAGAAACACCATTGAAGAAAATAGTCTTAGAATGGTCCTAATTAGTGGTAAATCATACTAATATAAACGTTTTACTGAACCCAGGTTTACTGTAAATTTACCCTCCGAAATAACTGAAGAGAGTATGGATGATAAGAGTTATTACAGGTTTGTTATGATAGGAAATAAACTAATTCTCACAATCAGGGTAACACACACACACACACACACAGAGAGAGAGAGAGAGAGAGAGAGAGAGAGAGAGAGAGAGAGAGAGAGAGAGACTGAGAGATAGATAGAGAGGGAGAGAGAGAGGGACAGAATTAATTAGTAGCTTCTCTATTATTATGTTTGTAGCTTTAGTTTCATTTGTTAGGCTTAGAAGTGTACGTTGTGGTATAGTAATTATTACAATAACCTAAACTAGTGATGTATCATGCATTTTGTAGTATAAATTGTATAAAACTGTTTTCCTAAACAATTATGGTAAGTGAGGAAGACAAGTCGCTGTATTGCTCGTCACATTACATAATCTCTCATTGTAATATATATATGTATGTATGTATATGTGTGTATGTATGTATATGTATGTATGTATACTGTATGTGTGTATTTGTATGTATGTATGTTTGTATGTATATGTATGTATACAGTATGTGTGTATTTGTATGTATACTGAGAGAGAGAGAAAAAGAAAAAAAAAGGAAGGAAGGAAATAAATAAAAAATACATACATATACATATATACATATATACATACATACATACATACACATATACATACATACATACAATTTAAACCCCCTGTGAGTTGATAAGTGGTACACACACACACACACACATACACACAATCTCTCTCTCTAACTCCTACCTCTCATTCCCGTCAACAAACATTTATTATATTGTGGGATTAGTGTCATTTTGAGTCAGGAATCTAACGACACTTGACAGTTATTTCATTTATTTTTCACTTCACTTAGTGTGTTATGTAATGATTTCATTTATTTTTCACTTCACTTAGTGTGTTATGTAATGATTTCATTTATTTTTCACTTCACTTAGTGTGTTATGTAATGAAATATACACTGGTAGCATCTAAATTTACATATTTTGTGAGGATTATGATGGTGCTACAGCCAATATACAAGATATTCCCACAGTAGGCCTACTTGGTGCTGGAGTATGTAGGCCTATAGCATTACTGTACAGTGTCTATCACCAATATCACAAGAGAAAATATACTGTAGGTCATAGGAGTACAAAACAAGTTACATCTTTGTATAATCTTCATAAGTTCATACACTAAATGCGGTAAATATTGAAAGAATTGCCGTTATTACGTAAGAGTTTTCTACCTTCATTATCCATTTATTTAGACCAGTGGTTCCCAACCTTTTTTCTGTAATTTCCCCATGCACCTAATTCAACCATCCAGATTTCCCCCTTCATGTGTATGAGAGAAAGAACAGTTAAAACACACTGAGGTTATTTACTAATTTACTTTTCAAATGCACTAACACAGCTAACATTAAATTGTATTGAATAAGAACACTAACACTATTTGATCCCAGCCCGTGGTTTAACTACAATTAAGAGCTCTACCCTATAATGAAGCCAAGAATGTCCCCAACCAAATTAGGTGAAAAATTCCACTGTAAACTACATGTGAGCAATACAAGAGCAAATTATATCTTTAATCACGAATCAGTAACCGCTTCATTTGAGCGTGGGAAAAAAAATATCTCCAAGGTTAACTATACCATCTCCCGGGCGTTACATAACTACTGATAATTTCCAGAATTTTAATTCCAGACTAGAATTCCCCCCCTGAAACATCCAAATTTCCCCCCTGGGGGAAATATCCCCCCGGTTGGGAACCACTGATTTAGACCATTCTAAGATTATTTTCTTATGGCATTTCCTCCGCAAATGCCCCATTTCCAAGATAGGTCATATTTGGTAAATTTTTACAAGTTGCCACAACAGGATTTCACTAGAAAAAAATATATTTCCTAGAAGGATTTAGTGTGACTACCGGGACCTAACCTGGGCAGACTACCGGGACCTAACCTGGGCAGACTACCGGGACCTAACCAGGGCAGACTACCGGGACCTAAGCAAGAAAAAATATACCGTAGAAATTAGTCAGACCTCACCTGACCTGACCTGACCTAATCTGGACTGGGACACACTACCGGGACCTAACCTAACCTAATCTGGACTGGGACACACTACCGGGACCTAACCTAACCTAATCTGGACTGGGACACACTACCGGGACCTAACCTAACCTAATCTGGACTGGGACACACTACCGGGACCTAACTTGGGCAGACTACAGGGACCTAACTATAAGAGGTAACTACTGTTATGCAGCATTTGCAGAAGAAATGGTATATAGAAAAGTGGTTTGTAATAGTAAAATATAAACATTGGTAATAGTAACATTTTTGAAATAGAGTTGTGGCAACTTGTAAAAATATTCCTCATATTTTGATATTAGCCTGACGGTATTTCTGCATAAGAGTTCTACCGGTTTATTTTTAGTATTTTTTCCTGCCTTTTTTATTTGTTCTATTCATTAGTGACCATAATATTGATCAGTTGGTTTATATATATTCCCTAATCCCTTCAATCTTGGGGGAGATCGCTGGGAATCCGGGGTTTTGGGTGCGGGGAAACACTTAAATTATTTTGGCTTTATAGTACTGTAGTTTGTTAACCTGTATATAAAGGTCAAAAAATAGAAAATCCGAGCCAAGTTTCAGCAAAAGTTGGCTCAGCTTCTGCAATTGTCATGAAGGATAAAAGTCAATATTTTGGAAATCCGAGCCAAGTTTAAAAAAATTACCAAACCTAACCAGGGCAGACAACTGGGACCTAATTGGGGCAAACTACCGGGACCTAACTGGGGCAGACTACCGGGACCTAACCGGGGCGGACAACTGGGACCTAACCGGGGCAGACTACTGGGACCTAACTGGGGCAGACTACTGGGACCTAACCAGGGCAGACTACCGGGACATAACTGGGGCAGACTACCGGGACCTAACCTCACGTGCCATAACTTTATCATCCTTAGCAGACTAACGGACTGACCATTATAATTGTTGTATATAATTATTACCAGACTTGAAGGATATACAATTTGTACGGAATATGAATATAAATTTATCTTTCACTACTAATGGGTAACCTAGGACTGGAAGGTGTACTATATAGCTTTACAGACCTAATTTTTATTTTAAGACCCCGTATTCTTCCTCTTGATATTTTTTTTTTTTTTTTTTTTTTTTATGCTTCTACCCTCTTTTCTTTGCATTTATGTGTACAACAAGAGAATGATACACCTTGTTACCATATACAGTATATCACTTAAAGGTACAGTAGACTAGATCGAATGATTGATTGAAATTACTGCTCCTCCATTTTATACACAAAGTTCAGAAATGTAGAGAGATAATAAAAACTGAATATTTACATGTGGAAATAAGACCTACTACAAAAGGACGACTTGGACTTTGGTAATGAGGAAATAAGACCTACTAAAAAAGGACGACTTGGACTTTGGTAATGAGGAAATAAGACCTAATAAAAAACGACGACTTGACACCTCCAACAGCCAGCTTAGTCCTGACATACAGTACCCATGCCAGTACCTAAATATGACATAGCCATGCCAGTACCTAAATATGACATAGCCATGCCAGTACCTAAATATGACATAGCCATGCCAGTACCTAAATATGACATAGCCATGCCAGTACCTAAATATGACATAGCCATGCCAGTACCTAAATATGACATAGCCATGCCAGTACCTAAATATGACATAGCCATGCCAGTACCTAAATATGACATAGCCATGCCAGTACCTAAATATGACATAGCCATGCCAGTACCTAAATATGACATAGCCATGCCAGTACCTAAATATGACATAGCCATGCCAGTACCTAAATATGACATAGCCATGCCAGTACCTAAATATGACATAGCCATGCCAGTACCTAAATATGACATAGCCATGCTAGTACCCCTGCCATGTGGTGACCGGGCGGGATGAAGCACCGCTATTGCCAATGTCGGCATTTGCGAGCCCAATTTGGCGGGTTTTTTTTACTTGGCTATACTTCACCACCATCCCTACAAATCACCATCGTCAGTCAGTGTGTTACTGACTGTAAACATGGATGGATGTGGATTAGATTTCTCGTGCGTGTCCGATTCTGTGGTGCGTCATGCTTACTTACAACACTGACTGCCACCCGCGCGGGCCACGTTCAGTTGTCGTCACAGCCACGCCACCTAAGCGAACACAGCCGCGCTCACACGAGAAAGTACCCTTCATTCCTCACTTAATTTCTCGGCAACGGAGAGTTGTAGAGAGCTGAGGTTGGTTTTATTGGAAAGAGGAAGAGTTGATGGTGCTAACAAAACCAAATTTAAGTTGTTCAGTATCGTAGTTTAGACGTACAGAGTAAGTGGAATAGAGCGATTTTGGAAAAATCGGCCAAAAGCGCCCGGCCACACAGTAGGGAAAGTAAGACTAGCCCCGGGCTGACAAAATGGCTATCCATAGTTTTCCCGTCGCGGAGGGGTTAACTAACCCTTAATATAATCTTGAGCCCTTAAAATATCCTTAAATGCCCTTAAAATGCAAATAAATACTAAAATATTCCCCTGCCAGGCTTTGAGCTTCACAGAGGTAAACAAACTGAGGCGTCAGTGTTGCCAGTGATGATCTGAGGCGTCAGTGTTGCCAGTGTTGATGATGACTGAGTGTCACCTTTACAACGGTACTCTCTCACTGTCTATCCTCTCCTCAAACGTACTCCATCCAGCCTCACCTCTTATTGCTTCCACACCTACTGTACATACTTGTTTGTACCTAAAGCTGTTATTCCTATCCTATTCTGTACTACCTCCAGTCTATTCAATGTTGTTCCTATCCTATGTATGTATATATGTATGTATGTATGTATGTACTTATTAGCTCTACACCTTACCACACTTCCTACCTTTCCATACACCTTGCCACACTTCCTATTCTTCCTATCACACCCTTTCTCATCCACAATTACTCCTAAGTATCTATATATTGTGTCCTTTCAATCACATCCTTTCTCATCCACAATTACTCCTAAGTATCTATATATTGTGTCCTTTCAATCACATCCTTTCTCATCCACAATTACTCCTAAGTATCTATATATTGTGTCCTTTCAATCACATCCTTTCTCATCCACAATTATTCCTAAGTATCTATATATTGTGTCCTTTCAATCCCATTTCCACCCAGTCTCCACGTACTACCTATATCCCGGTCATCCCCATCTTATCACTCCCAAACTTGACATTAAAATCATTCCCATACTCTGTAATTACATCAAGTATTCTCTACAGAACCTCACCTAGCTGTCTCTCTCACCTGTCTCTCTCACCTGTCTCTCTCATAATCACCACATCATCTGCATATAACAAAATACTCAGTACATACTCCCCTATTACCTACATTTTCCCTCAGTCTTCTACATTTCCTATTACTCTCTTTCTTCTTCTTCCTCACATTCTCATTATCTTTATTCCACCAACTCTTCATCAAACTTCTTTTATTTCTATTCCTTACCCTTCCTATCCTTTTCTCACCCACCTCTGTCACTTTCCTAACCAGGGAATCATTCAGTTCATCCACTCCTCCATCCATAGTCCATTCCATACTCCTCAAATCACACTTATACAAATCCCATCTTGCTTCTCGTATTCTCCATTTCTGCCCTCCTTTTACTACATTCTTGGCTGCCTTTCTCACACATTCATATTCTAATACTATCATGTTATGGTTAGTCATCAAATCTATCCTTCTCTCTTATGGTTAGTCATCAAATCTATCCTTCTCTCTTCATCCATCCACATATACTGTACTCTCCTCCTGGCTCTTTCATTCACTAGCACATAATCAATCACAGATTCACTCCCTAACCTGGACCATGTTGCACGTCCCTCACCTATTGTCACATATTTTCCAGTGTGTGTATTTTCCCGTGTGTGTATTTTCACATGGATAATTATTTCATTTTCCCATGTGTGTATTTTATTTCCATGTGCATATTCTCATGTGCGTATTTTTATGTGCATATTCTTTTCACATGTGTATTTTCATGTATTTATTTTATTCATGTGCGTATTCTCATGTGCGTATTCTCATGTACGTATTCTCATGTACGTATGTTCTCTTTCTTGAAATTTAACAAAAGTTCCCCATTTCCATTCACTTCCTCTCCTATAATTCCTATATGTTCATTCCTATCACCCATATATACATGCATACATGACAATAGTCTCTCTTTGTCTATTTTCCACAATCAACCTATACTTATTTATTATCCTGTATTAGTTTATATTATCCTGTATATATCCTGTATATGTATATTATCTCTGGTCCTGTACCCAAAAACAACCACCACCTTAACCAACCTGAAAATACATATAGGAAAATAAAATACAGGTCATGGAAATAAAATACATACACTTATGACCTGTGTGTGTGTGTGTGTGTGTATATATACGTGTGTGTGTATGTGTGTATGTGTGTGTGTAACTGTATACGTGTGTGTGAGTGTGTGTATATACATGTGTATATGTGTACATATATGCACATCAATATACGTACATGAGAATACGTACATGAGAATACGTACATGAGAATACATACATGAGAATACGTACATGAGAATACGTACATGAGAATACGTACATGAGAATACGTACATGAGAATACATACATGAGAATACGTACATGAGAATACGTACATGAGAATACATACATGAGAATACGTACATGAGAATACGTACATGAGAATACGTACATGAGAATACTTACATGAGAATACGTACATGAGAATACTTACATGAGAATACGTACATGAGAATAATTACATAAATAATAAAATACCATATATATAAAATACCATAGGCCTACCATACTGTAATTCTGTACTGTAATACTGTACTGTACCCATACACACATTCTCTCTCTCTCTCTCTCTCTCTCTCTCTCTCTCTCTCTCTCTCTCTCATACACATACATGCACACACTCACATACGTATTCTCATGTGCGTATTCTCATGTACGTATTCTCATGTACGTAAGTTTAAATAAATACCCATTATTTGTTTCAGAACGGCATTAGTTTAAATAAATACCCATTATTTGTTTCAAAACAGTGTTCTATGTACCCCAAGCCTGTCCCCTTATTCCCCCACCCCCCAGTCCCCCCCAAGCCTGTCCCCTTATTCCCCCACCCCCAGTCCCCCCCAAGCCTGTCCCCTTATTCCCCCCCCCCCAGTCCCCCCCGATGCATGTCCCCTACTCCTAATCATAATAACACAGCATACATTAGCTAATAAATAATTACAGTATTAATATATAATAACAGTTATTATTATTATAAACAGATATTAGTAATTATGTTATGTAAACAAACCTTGGCTGATACTTCTCTGTTCAAATCCACATTAGCAGTGTTACCATATTGGTTACCAGTGTTACCATACATGTGTGTCACTGTAACTATTAAAAATTATATAGTCTAGAAAAAAAGCATGTGAATAAAAAAATTATCATTCATTCATTCATTCATTCTTTCATTTATATATATTTATTTTTTTATTTTTAGGTGAGGTTTTGGGTTCAACCTCAACCTCAAACCTCAAATCAACCTCAAACCTCAAATCAACCTCAAACCTCAAATCAATTTATCTATTTAATAAGATAAAAAATTTCACTTTATATAATATATTTTATACTAAAAATTGTAAAATATGACCAAAGTGTCCCGCTTTTTTCATTAATTACTCGTCTATTTATCTATCTAACGACAATTTGTTGATGACATATAATAGATAATTTTATTGTCTATCGTTTGGTATATACATGTATCTATTTATCTTATTCCTAAGATGAGAAATTTCACTTTATATATTACATTTTTTACAAAAAAATTATAAAATATGATAAAAGTGTCCTAATTATTTCATTTATTACTCGTCTATTTATCTATCTATCAACAATTTGTTGATCGCATTTAATAGATAATTTTATCGTCTATCTTTTGGTATATACATGTATCTATTTATCTATTTCCTAAGATGAGAAATTTCACTTTATATTATATATTTTTGACTAAAAATTGTAAAATATGACAAAAGTGTCTTAATTGTTTCATTTATTACTCGTCTATTTATCTATCTATCGACAATTAGTTGATGGCATCTATTAGATAATTTTATTGTCTATATTTTGGTATATACATGTATCAATTTATCTATTTCCTTAGATTCGAAATTTTACTTTATATAATATATTTTTGACTAAAAATAGTAAAATATGACAAAAATGTCTTATTTTCTTTTTTATTACTCATCTATTTATCTTTCTTTCGACAATATGTTGATGGCATCTAATAGATAATTTTATTGTCTATTTTTTTGTATATACATGTATCAATTTATCTATTTCCTAAGATGAGATATTTCACTTTATATAATATATTTTTGACTAAAAATAGTAAAATATGACCAAAGTGTCCCAATTTTTCGTTAATTACTCGTCTATTTATCTATCTATCGACAATTTGTTGATGGCATCTAATAGATAATTTTATTGTCTACCTTTTGGTATATACATGTATTAATTTATCTATCTCCTAAGATTCAAAATTTCACTTTATATATTATATTTTTGACTAAAAATTGTAAAATATTACCAATGTGTCCCATTTCTTCATTAATTACTCGTTTATTTATCTATCTATCAACAATTTGTTGATGGCATCTATTAGATAATTTTATCATCTATCTTTTGGTATATACATGTATCTATTTATCTATTTCCTAAGATGAGAAATTTCACTTTATATAATATATTTTTGACTAAAAATTGTAAAATATGACAAAAGTGTCTTAATTATTTCATTTATTACTCATCTATTTATCTATCTATCGACAATTTGTTCATGGCATCTAATAGATAATCATATTGTCTATCTTTTCGTATATACATGTATCAATTTATCTATTTCATAAGATGAGAAATGTCACTTTATATAATATATTTTTGACAAAATTGTAAAATATGACCAAAGTGTCTTTATTTATTCATTTATTACTCGTCTATTTATCTATCTATGGAAAATTTGTTGATGGCATCTAATAGATAATTTTATTGTCTATCTTTTTGTATATACATTTATTAATTTATCTATTTCCTAAGATGAGAAATTTCACTTTATAAAATATATTTTTGACTAAAATTTGTAAAATATGACCAAAGTGTCCCAATTGTTTCGTTAATTACTCGTCTATTTATCTATCTATCGACAATTTGTTGATGGCATCTAATAGATAATTTTATTGTCTATCTTTTCGTATATACATGTATCAATTTCTCTATTTCCTAAGACGAGAAATTTCACTTTATATAATATATTTTTAACTAAAAATAGTAAAATATGACAGAAGTGTCTTAATTTTCTTGTTAATTACTCATTTATTTATCTATTTATTAAAAATTTGTTGATGGCATCTAATAGCTAATTTTATTGTCTATATTTTGGTATTCACATGTATCTATTTATCTATTTCCTAAGATGAGAAATTTCACTTTGTAAATATATTTTTTACTAAAAATTGTAAAATATGACAAAAATGTCTTAATTATTTCATTTATTACTCATCTATTTATCTATAAATTGACAATTTTTTTATTGCATCTAATAGATAATTTTATTGTCTATCTTTTGGTATATACATGTATATATTTATCTATTTCCTAAGATGAGATATTTCACTTTATATAATATATTTTTAACTAAAATAAGTAAAATATGACAAAAGTGTCTTAATTTTCTTGTTAATTACTCGTCTATTTATCTATTTATCGACAATTTGTTGATGGCATCTAATAGATAATTTTATCGTCTATCGTTTGGTCTATACATATATGTATTTATCTTATTCCTAAGATTCGAAATTTCACTTTATATATTATATTTTTGACTAAAAATTGTAAAATATTACCAAAGTGTCCCATTTCTTCATTAATTACTCGTCTATTTATCTATCTATCAACAATTTGTTGATTGCCTCTAATAGATAATTTTATGGTCTATCGTTTGGTTTATACATGTATCTATTTATCTTATTGCTAAGATGAGAAATTTCACTTATTATAATATATTTTTAACTAAAAATTGTAAAATATGACAAAATTGTCTTAATTGTTTCATTTATTACTCGTCTATTTATCTATATATTGACAATTTGTTGATGGCATCTAATAGATAACTTTATTGTCTATCTTTTGTTTTTTTCATGTATCTATTTATCTATTTCCTAAGATGAGAAATTTCACTTCATATATTATATATTTAACTAAAAATAGTAAAATATGACAAAAGTGTCTTAATTATTTCATTTATTACTCATCTATTTATCTATCTATCGACAATTTGTTGATGGCATCTAATAGATGATTTTATTGTCTATCTTTTCGTATATACATGTATCAATTTATCTATTTCCTAAGATGAGAAATTTCACTTTATATAATATATTTTTGACTAAAAATAGTAAAATATGACAAAAATGTCTTAATTTTCTTGTTAATTACTCGTCTATTTATCTATTTATCGACAATTTGTTGATGGCATCTAATAGATAATTTTATTGTCTATCTTTTCGTATATACTTGTATCAATTTATCCATTTCCTAAGATGAGAAATTTCACTTTATATAATATATTTTTGACTAAAAATTGTAAAATATGACCAAAGTGTCCCACTTTTTTCGTTAATTACTCGTCTATTTATGTATCTATCGAAAATTTGTTTATGGCATCTAATACATAATTTTATTGTCTATCTTTCCGTATATACATGTATCAATTTATCTATTTCTTAAGATGAGAAATTTAACTTTATATAATACATTTTTTACTAAAAATAGTAAAATATGACCAAAGTGTCCCAACTTTTTCGTTAATTACTCGTCTATTTATTTATCTATCGACAATTTGTTGATGGCATCTAATAGATAATTTTATCGTCTATCTTTTGGTATATACATGTATCTATTTATCTAGTTCCTAAGATGAGAAATGTCACTTTATATAATATATTTTTAACTAAAAATAGTAAAATATGACAAAAGTGTCTTAATTTTCTTGTTAATTACTCGTCTACTTATCTATTTATCGACAATTTGTTGATGGCATCTAATAGATAAATTTATTGTCTATCTTTTGGTATATACATGTATCAATTTATCTATTTCCTAAGATGAAAAATTTCACTTTATATATTATATTTTTGACAAAAAAATGTAAAATATGACCAAAGTGTCCCATTTCTTCATTAATTACTCATCTATTTATCTATCTATCAACAATTTTTTGATGGCATCTAATAGATAATTGTATTGTCTATCTTTTGGTTTTTACATGTATCTATTTATCTATTTCCTAAGATGAGAAATTTCACTTTATATAATATATTTTTGACTAAAAATAGTAAAATATAACAAAAGTGTCTTATTTTCTTGTTTATTACTCATCTATTTATCTATCTATCAACAATTTGTTGATGGCATCTAATAGATAATTTTATTGTCTATATTTTGGTATTTACATGTATCTATTTATCTATTTCCTAAGATGAGAAATTTCACTTTATAAATATATTTTTTACTAAAAATTGTAAAATATGACAAAAATGTCTTAATTGTTTCATTTATTACTCATCTATTTATCTATAAATTGACAATTTGTTGATGGTATCTAATAGATAATTTTATTGTCTATTTTTTGGTATATACATGTATCTATTTATCTATTTCCTAAGATGAGATATTTCACTTTATACAATATATTTTTAACTAAAAATAGTAAAATATGACAAAAATGTCTTAATTTTCTTGTTAATTACTCGTCTATTTATCTATTTATCGACAATTTGTTGATGGCATCTAATAGATAATTTTATAGTCTATCGTTTGGTCTATACATATATGTATTTATCTTATTCCTAAGATTCGAAATTTCACTTTATATATTATATTTTTGACTAAAAATTGTAAAATATTACCAAAGTGTCCCATTTCTTCATTAATTACTCGTCTATTTATCTATCTATCAACAATTTGTTGATGGCATCTATTAGATAATTTTATCGTCTATCTTTTGGTAAATACATATATATATTTATCTATTTCCTAAGATGAGAATTTCCACTTTATATAATATATTTTTGACTAAAAATAGTAAAATATGACCAAAGTGTCCCACTTTTTACGTTAATTACTCGTCTATTTATCTATCTATCGACAATTTGTTGATGGCATTAAATAGATAATTTATTGTCTATTTTTTGGTATATACATGTATCAATTTATCTATTTCCTAAGATGAGAAATTTCACTTTATACAATATATTTTTAACTAAAAATAGTAAAATATGACAAAAATGTCTTAATTTTCTTGTTAATTACTCGTCTATTTATCTATTTATCGGCAATTTGTTAATGGCATCTAATAGATAATTTTATGGTCTATCGTTTGGTTTATACATGTATCTATTTATCTTATTGCTAAGATGAGAAATTTCACTTTGTATATTATATTTTTGACTAAAAATTGTAAAATATGACAAAAGTGTCATAATTATTTCATTTATTACTCATCTATTTATCTATCTATCGACAATTTGGTGATGGCATCTAATAGATAATTTTATTTTCTATCTTTTCGTATATACATGTATCAATTTATCTATTTCCTAAGATGAGAAATTTCACTTATTATAATATATTTTTAACTAAAAATTGTAAAATATGACAAAATTGTCTTAATTGTTTCATTTATTACTCGTCTATTTATCTATATATTGACAATTTGTTGATGGCATCTAATAGATAATTTTATTGTCTATCTTTTGGTTTTTTCATGTATCTATTTATCTATTTCCTAAGATGAGAAATTTCACTTTATATAATATATTTTTGACTAAAAATAGTAAAATATGACAAAAGTGTCTTATTTTCTTGTTTATTACTCATCTATTTATCTATCTATCAACAATTTGTTAATGGCATCTAATAGATAATTTTATTGTCTCTCTTTTGGTATATACATGTATCTATTTATCTATTTCCTAAGATGAGAAATGTCACTTTATATAATATATTTTTAACTAAAAATAGTAAAATATGACAAAAGTGTCTTAATTTTATTGTTAATTACTCGTCTATTTATCTATTTAACGACAATTTGTTGATGGCATCTAATAGATAAATTTATTGTCTATCTTTTGGTATATACATGTATCAATTTATCTATTTCCTAAGATGAAAAAATTCACTTTATATATTATATTTTTGACAAAAAAATGTAAAATATGACCAAAGTGTCCCATTTCTTCATTAATTACTCATC
The DNA here is from genome assembly GCA_034508575.1 of Petrolisthes manimaculis. Classification (NCBI taxonomy): domain Eukaryota; kingdom Metazoa; phylum Arthropoda; class Malacostraca; order Decapoda; family Porcellanidae; genus Petrolisthes; species Petrolisthes manimaculis. Next base: position 768,363 of record JAWZYT010000365.1, read on the forward strand.
TATTTATCTATCTATCAACAATTTGTTGATGGCATCTAATAGATAATTGTATTGTCTATCTTTTGGTTTTTACATGTATCTATTTATCTATTTCCTAAGATGAGATTTTTCACTTTATATAATATATTTTTGACTAAAAATAGTAAAATATGACAAAAGTGTCTTATTTTCTTGTTTATTACTCATCTATTTATATATCTATCAACAATTTGTTGATGGCATCTAATAGATAATTTTATTGTCTATATTTTGGTATTTACATGTATCTATTTATCTATTTCCTAAGATGAGAAATTTCACTTTATAAATATATTTTTTACTAAAAATTGTAAAATATGACAAAAATGTCTTAATTTTTTCATTTATTACTCATCTATTTATCTATAAATTGACAATTTGTTGATGGTATCTAATAGATAATTTTATTGTCTATTTTTTGGTATATACATGTATCTATTTATCTATTTCCTAAGATGAGATATTTCACTTTATATAATATATTTTTAACTAAAATATGTAAAATATGACAAAAGTGTCTTAATTTTCTTGTTAATTACTCGTCTATTTATCTATCTATCGACAATTTGTTGATGGCATCTAATAGATAATTTATTGTCTATTTTTTGGTATATACATGTATCTATTTATCTATTTCCTAAGATGAGAAATTTCACTTTATACAATATATTTTTAACTAAAAATAGTAAAATATGACAAAAATGTCTTAATTTTCTTGTTAATTACTCGTCTATTTATCTATTTATCGGCAATTTGTTAATGGCATCTAATAGATAATTTTATGGTCTATCGTTTGGTTTATACATGTATCTATTTATCTTATTGCTAAGATGAGAAATTTCACTTTGTATATTATATTTTTGACTAAAAATTGTAAAATATGACAAAAGTGTCTTAATTATTTCATTTATTACTCATCTATTTATCTATCTATCGACAATTTGGTGATGGCATCTAATAGATAATTATATTGTCTATCTTTTCGTATATACATGTATCTATTTATCTATTTCCTAAGATGAAAAATTTCACGTATTATAATATATTTTTAACTAAAAATTGTAAAATATGACAAAATTGTCTTAATTGTTTCATTTATTACTCGTCTATTTATCTATATATTGACAATTTGTTGATGGCATCTAATAGATAATTTTATTGTCTATCTTTTGGTTTGTTCATGTATCTATTTATCTATTTCCTAAGATGAGAAATTTCACTTATTATAATATATTTTTAACTAAAAATTTTAAAATATGACAAAATTGTCTTAATTGTTTCATTTATTACTCGTCTATTTATCTATATATTGACAATTTGTTGATGGCATCTAATAGATAATTTTATTGTCTATCTTTTGGTATATACATGTATATATTTATCTATTTCCTAAGATGAGATATTTCACTTTATATAATATATTTTTAACTAAAATAAGTAAAATATGACAAAAGTGTCTTAATTTTCTTGTTAATTACTCGTCTATTTATCTATTTATCGACAATTTGTTGATGGCATCTAATAGATAATTTTATCGTCTATCGTTTGGTCTATACATATATGTATTTATCTTATTCCTAAGATTCGAAATTTCACTTTATATATTATATTTTTGACTAAAAATTGTAAAATATTACCAAAGTGTCCCATTTCTTCATTAATTACTCGTCTATTTATCTATCTATCAACAATTTGTTGATTGCCTCTAATAGATAATTTTATGGTCTATCGTTTGGTTTATACATGTATCTATTTATCTTATTGCTAAGATGAGAAATTTCACTTATTATAATATATTTTTAACTAAAAATTGTAAAATATGACAAAATTGTCTTAATTGTTTCATTTATTACTCGTCTATTTATCTATATATTGACAATTTGTTGATGGCATCTAATAGATAACTTTATTGTCTATCTTTTGTTTTTTTCATGTATCTATTTATCTATTTCCTAAGATGAGAAATTTCACTTCATATATTATATATTTAACTAAAAATAGTAAAATATGACAAAAGTGTCTTAATTATTTCATTTATTACTCATCTATTTATCTATCTATCGACAATTTGTTGATGGCATCTAATAGATGATTTTATTGTCTATCTTTTCGTATATACATGTATCAATTTATCTATTTCCTAAGATGAGAAATTTCACTTTATATAATATATTTTTGACTAAAAATAGTAAAATATGACAAAAATGTCTTAATTTTCTTGTTAATTACTCGTCTATTTATCTATTTATCGACAATTTGTTGATGGCATCTAATAGATAATTTTATTGTCTATCTTTTCGTATATACTTGTATCAATTTATCCATTTCCTAAGATGAGAAATTTCACTTTATATAATATATTTTTGACTAAAAATTGTAAAATATGACCAAAGTGTCCCACTTTTTTCGTTAATTACTCGTCTATTTATGTATCTATCGAAAATTTGTTTATGGCATCTAATACATAATTTTATTGTCTATCTTTCCGTATATACATGTATCAATTTATCTATTTCTTAAGATGAGAAATTTAACTTTATATAATACATTTTTTACTAAAAATAGTAAAATATGACCAAAGTGTCCCAACTTTTTCGTTAATTACTCGTCTATTTATTTATCTATCGACAATTTGTTGATGGCATCTAATAGATAATTTTATCGTCTATCTTTTGGTATATACATGTATCTATTTATCTAGTTCCTAAGATGAGAAATGTCACTTTATATAATATATTTTTAACTAAAAATAGTAAAATATGACAAAAGTGTCTTAATTTTCTTGTTAATTACTCGTCTACTTATCTATTTATCGACAATTTGTTGATGGCATCTAATAGATAAATTTATTGTCTATCTTTTGGTATATACATGTATCAATTTATCTATTTCCTAAGATGAAAAATTTCACTTTATATATTATATTTTTGACAAAAAAATGTAAAATATGACCAAAGTGTCCCATTTCTTCATTAATTACTCATCTATTTATCTATCTATCAACAATTTTTTGATGGCATCTAATAGATAATTGTATTGTCTATCTTTTGGTTTTTACATGTATCTATTTATCTATTTCCTAAGATGAGAAATTTCACTTTATATAATATATTTTTGACTAAAAATAGTAAAATATAACAAAAGTGTCTTATTTTCTTGTTTATTACTCATCTATTTATCTATCTATCAACAATTTGTTGATGGCATCTAATAGATAATTTTATTGTCTATATTTTGGTATTTACATGTATCTATTTATCTATTTCCTAAGATGAGAAATTTCACTTTCTAAATATATTTTTTACTAAAAATTGTAAAATATGACAAAAATGTCTTAATTGTTTCATTTATTACTCATCTATTTATCTATAAATTGACAATTTGTTGATGGTATCTAATAGATAATTTTATTGTCTATTTTTTGGTATATACATGTATCTATTTATCTATTTCCTAAGATGAGATATTTCACTTTATACAATATATTTTTAACTAAAAATAGTAAAATATGACAAAAATGTCTTAATTTTCTTGTTAATTACTCGTCTATTTATCTATTTATCGACAATTTGTTGATGGCATCTAATAGATAATTTTATAGTCTATCGTTTGGTCTATACATATATGTATTTATCTTATTCCTAAGATTCGAAATTTCACTTTATATATTATATTTTTGACTAAAAATTGTAAAATATTACCAAAGTGTCCCATTTCTTCATTAATTACTCGTCTATTTATCTATCTATCAACAATTTGTTGATGGCATCTATTAGATAATTTTATCGTCTATCTTTTGGTAAATACATATATATATTTATCTATTTCCTAAGATGAGAATTTCCACTTTATATAATATATTTTTGACTAAAAATAGTAAAATATGACCAAAGTGTCCCACTTTTTACGTTAATTACTCGTCTATTTATCTATCTATCGACAATTTGTTGATGGCATTAAATAGATAATTTATTGTCTATTTTTTGGTATATACATGTATCAATTTATCTATTTCCTAAGATGAGAAATTTCACTTTATACAATATATTTTTAACTAAAAATAGTAAAATATGACAAAAATGTCTTAATTTTCTTGTTAATTACTCGTCTATTTATCTATTTATCGGCAATTTGTTAATGGCATCTAATAGATAATTTTATGGTCTATCGTTTGGTTTATACATGTATCTATTTATCTTATTGCTAAGATGAGAAATTTCACTTTGTATATTATATTTTTGACTAAAAATTGTAAAATATGACAAAAGTGTCATAATTATTTCATTTATTACTCATCTATTTATCTATCTATCGACAATTTGGTGATGGCATCTAATAGATAATTTTATTGTCTATCTTTTCGTATATACATGTATCAATTTATCTATTTCCTAAGATGAGAAATTTCACTTTATATAATATATTTTTGACTAAAAATAGTAAAATATGACAAAAATGTCTTAATTTTCTTGTTAATTACTCGTCTATTTATCTATTTATCGACAATTTGTTGATGGCATCTAATAGATAATTTTATTGTCTATCTTTCCGTATATACATGTATCAATTTATCTATTTCTTAAGATGAGAAATTTAACTTTATATAATACATTTTTTACTAAAAATAGTAAAATATGACCAAAGTGTCCCAACTTTTTCGTTAATTACTCGTCTATTTATTTATCTATCGACAATTTGTTGATGGCATCTAATAGATAATTTTATCGTCTATCTTTTGGTATATACATGTATCTATTTATCTAGTTCCTAAGATGAGAAATGTCACTTTATATAATATATTTTTAACTAAAAATAGTAAAATATGACAAAAGTGTCTTAATTTTCTTGTTAATTACTCGTCTACTTATCTATTTATCGACAATTTGTTGATGGCATCTAATAGATAAATTTATTGTCTATCTTTTGGTATATACATGTATCAATTTATCTATTTCCTAAGATGAAAAATTTCACTTTATATATTATATTTTTGACAAAAAAATGTAAAATATGACCAAAGTGTCCCATTTCTTCATTAATTACTCATCTATTTATCTATCTATCAACAATTTTTTGATGGCATCTAATAGATAATTGTATTGTCTATCTTTTGGTTTTTACATGTATCTATTTATCTATTTCCTAAGATGAGAAATTTCACTTTATATAATATATTTTTGACTAAAAATAGTAAAATATAACAAAAGTGTCTTATTTTCTTGTTTATTACTCATCTATTTATCTATCTATCAACAATTTGTTGATGGCATCTAATAGATAATTTTATTGTCTATATTTTGGTATTTACATGTATCTATTTATCTATTTCCTAAGATGAGAAATTTCACTTTCTAAATATATTTTTTACTAAAAATTGTAAAATATGACAAAAATGTCTTAATTGTTTCATTTATTACTCATCTATTTATCTATAAATTGACAATTTGTTGATGGTATCTAATAGATAATTTTATTGTCTATTTTTTGGTATATACATGTATCTATTTATCTATTTCCTAAGATGAGATATTTCACTTTATACAATATATTTTTAACTAAAAATAGTAAAATATGACAAAAATGTCTTAATTTTCTTGTTAATTACTCGTCTATTTATCTATTTATCGACAATTTGTTGATGGCATCTAATAGATAATTTTATAGTCTATCGTTTGGTCTATACATATATGTATTTATCTTATTCCTAAGATTCGAAATTTCACTTTATATATTATATTTTTGACTAAAAATTGTAAAATATTACCAAAGTGTCCCATTTCTTCATTAATTACTCGTCTATTTATCTATCTATCAACAATTTGTTGATGGCATCTATTAGATAATTTTATCGTCTATCTTTTGGTAAATACATATATATATTTATCTATTTCCTAAGATGAGAATTTCCACTTTATATAATATATTTTTGACTAAAAATAGTAAAATATGACCAAAGTGTCCCACTTTTTACGTTAATTACTCGTCTATTTATCTATCTATCGACAATTTGTTGATGGCATTAAATAGATAATTTATTGTCTATTTTTTGGTATATACATGTATCAATTTATCTATTTCCTAAGATGAGAAATTTCACTTTATACAATATATTTTTAACTAAAAATAGTAAAATATGACAAAAATGTCTTAATTTTCTTGTTAATTACTCGTCTATTTATCTATTTATCGGCAATTTGTTAATGGCATCTAATAGATAATTTTATGGTCTATCGTTTGGTTTATACATGTATCTATTTATCTTATTGCTAAGATGAGAAATTTCACTTTGTATATTATATTTTTGACTAAAAATTGTAAAATATGACAAAAGTGTCATAATTATTTCATTTATTACTCATCTATTTATCTATCTATCGACAATTTGGTGATGGCATCTAATAGATAATTTTATTTTCTATCTTTTCGTATATACATGTATCAATTTATCTATTTCCTAAGATGAGAAATTTCACTTATTATAATATATTTTTAACTAAAAATTGTAAAATATGACAAAATTGTCTTAATTGTTTCATTTATTACTCGTCTATTTATCTATATATTGACAATTTGTTGATGGCATCTAATAGATAATTTTATTGTCTATCTTTTGGTTTTTTCATGTATCTATTTATCTATTTCCTAAGATGAGAAATTTCACTTTATATAATATATTTTTGACTAAAAATAGTAAAATATGACAAAAGTGTCTTATTTTCTTGTTTATTACTCATCTATTTATCTATCTATCAACAATTTGTTAATGGCATCTAATAGATAATTTTATTGTCTCTCTTTTGGTATATACATGTATCTATTTATCTATTTCCTAAGATGAGAAATGTCACTTTATATAATATATTTTTAACTAAAAATAGTAAAATATGACAAAAGTGTCTTAATTTTATTGTTAATTACTCGTCTATTTATCTATTTAACGACAATTTGTTGATGGCATCTAATAGATAAATTTATTGTCTATCTTTTGGTATATACATGTATCAATTTATCTATTTCCTAAGATGAAAAAATTCACTTTATATATTATATTTTTGACAAAAAAATGTAAAATATGACCAAAGTGTCCCATTTCTTCATTAATTACTCATCTATTTATCTATCTATCAACAATTTGTTGATGGCATCTAATAGATAATTGTATTGTCTATCTTTTGGTTTTTACATGTATCTATTTATCTATTTCCTAAGATGAGATTTTTCACTTTATATAATATATTTTTGACTAAAAATAGTAAAATATGACAAAAGTGTCTTATTTTCTTGTTTATTACTCATCTATTTATATATCTATCAACAATTTGTTGATGGCATCTAATAGATAATTTTATTGTCTATATTTTGGTATTTACATGTATCTATTTATCTATTTCCTAAGATGAGAAATTTCACTTTATAAATATATTTTTTACTAAAAATTGTAAAATATGACAAAAATGTCTTAATTTTTTCATTTATTACTCATCTATTTATCTATAAATTGACAATTTGTTGATGGTATCTAATAGATAATTTTATTGTCTATTTTTTGGTATATACATGTATCTATTTATCTATTTCCTAAGATGAGATATTTCACTTTATATAATATATTTTTAACTAAAATATGTAAAATATGACAAAAGTGTCTTAATTTTCTTGTTAATTACTCGTCTATTTATCTATCTATCGACAATTTGTTGATGGCATCTAATAGATAATTTATTGTCTATTTTTTGGTATATACATGTATCTATTTATCTATTTCCTAAGATGAGAAATTTCACTTTATACAATATATTTTTAACTAAAAATAGTAAAATATGACAAAAATGTCTTAATTTTCTTGTTAATTACTCGTCTATTTATCTATTTATCGGCAATTTGTTAATGGCATCTAATAGATAATTTTATGGTCTATCGTTTGGTTTATACATGTATCTATTTATCTTATTGCTAAGATGAGAAATTTCACTTTGTATATTATATTTTTGACTAAAAATTGTAAAATATGACAAAAGTGTCTTAATTATTTCATTTATTACTCATCTATTTATCTATCTATCGACAATTTGGTGATGGCATCTAATAGATAATTATATTGTCTATCTTTTCGTATATACATGTATCTATTTATCTATTTCCTAAGATGAAAAATTTCACGTATTATAATATATTTTTAACTAAAAATTGTAAAATATGACAAAATTGTCTTAATTGTTTCATTTATTACTCGTCTATTTATCTATATATTGACAATTTGTTGATGGCATCTAATAGATAATTTTATTGTCTATCTTTTGGTTTGTTCATGTATCTATTTATCTATTTCCTAAGATGAGAAATTTCACTTATTATAATATATTTTTAACTAAAAATTTTAAAATATGACAAAATTGTCTTAATTGTTTCATTTATTACTCGTCTATTTATCTATATATTGACAATTTGTTGATGGCATCTAATAGATAATTTTATTGTCTATCTTTTGGTTTTTTCATGTATCTATTTATCTATTTCCTAAGATGAGAAATTTCACTTTATATAATATATTTTTGACTAAAAATAGTAAAATATGACAAAAGTGTCTTATTTTCTTGTTTATTACTCATCTATTTATCTATCTATCAACAATTTGTTAATGGCATCTAATAGATAATTTTATTGTCTATCTTTTGGTATATACATGTATCTATTTATCTATTTCCTAAGATGAGAAATGTCACTTTATATAATATATTTTTAACTAAAAATAGTAAAATATGACAAAAGTGTCTTAATTTTATTGTTAATTACTCGTCTATTTATCTATTTAACGACAATTTGTTGATGGCATCTAATAGATAAATTTATTGTCTATCTTTTGGTATATACATGTATCAATTTATCTATTTCCTAAGATGAAAAATTTCACTTTATATATTATATTTTTGACAAAAAAATGTAAAATATGACCAAAGTGTCCCATTTCTTCATTAATTACTCATCTATTTATCTATCTATCAACAATTTTTTGATGGCATCTAATAGATAATTGTATTGTCTATCTTTTGGTTTTTACATGTATCTATTTATCTATTTCCTAAGATGAGAAATTTCACTTTATATAATATATTTTTGACTAAAAATAGTAAAATATAACAAAAGTGTCTTATTTTCTTGTTTATTACTCATCTATTTATATATCTATCAACAATTTGTTGATGGCATCTAATAGATAATTTTATTGTCTATATTTTGGTATTTACATGTATCTATTTATCTATTTCCTAAGATGAGAAATTTCACTTTATAAATATATTTTTTACTAAAAATTGTAAAATATGACAAAAATGTCTTAATTTTTTCATTTATTACTCATCTATTTATCTATAAATTGACAATTTGTTGATGGTATCTAATAGATAATTTTATTGTCTATTTTTTGGTATATACATGTATCTATTTATCTATTTCCTAAGATGAGATATTTCACTTTATATAATATATTTTTAACTAAAATATGTAAAATATGACAAAAGTGTCTTAATTTTCTTGTTAATTACTCGTCTATTTATCTATCTATCGACAATTTGTTGATGGCATCTAATAGATAATTTATTGTCTATTTTTTGGTATATACATGTATCTATTTATCTATTTCCTAAGATGAGAAATTTCACTTTATACAATATATTTTTAACTAAAAATAGTAAAATATGACAAAAATGTCTTAATTTTCTTGTTAATTACTCGTCTATTTATCTATTTATCGGCAATTTGTTAATGGCATCTAATAGATAATTTTATGGTCTATCGTTTGGTTTATACATGTATCTATTTATCTTATTGCTAAGATGAGAAATTTCACTTTGTATATTATATTTTTGACTAAAAATTGTAAAATATGACAAAAGTGTCTTAATTATTTCATTTATTACTCATCTATTTATCTATCTATCGACAATTTGGTGATGGCATCTAATAGATAATTATATTGTCTATCTTTTCGTATATACATGTATCTATTTATCTATTTCCTAAGATGAAAAATTTCACGTATTATAATATATTTTTAACTAAAAATTGTAAAATATGACAAAATTGTCTTAATTGTTTCATTTATTACTCGTCTATTTATCTATATATTGACAATTTGTTGATGGCATCTAATAGATAATTTTATTGTCTATCTTTTGGTTTGTTCATGTATCTATTTATCTATTTCCTAAGATGAGAAATTTCACTTATTATAATATATTTTTAACTAAAAATTTTAAAATATGACAAAATTGTCTTAATTGTTTCATTTATTACTCGTCTATTTATCTATATATTGACAATTTGTTGATGGCATCTAATAGATAATTTTATTGTCTATCTTTTGGTTTTTTCATGTATCTATTTATCTATTTCCTAAGATGAGAAATTTCACTTTATATAATATATTTTTGACTAAAAATAGTAAAATATGACAAAAGTGTCTTATTTTCTTGTTTATTACTCATCTATTTATCTATCTATCAACAATTTGTTAATGGCATCTAATAGATAATTTTATTGTCTATCTTTTGGTATATACATGTATCTATTTATCTATTTCCTAAGATGAGAAATGTCACTTTATATAATATATTTTTAACTAAAAATAGTAAAATATGACAAAAGTGTCTTAATTTTATTGTTAATTACTCGTCTATTTATCTATTTAACGACAATTTGTTGATGGCATCTAATAGATAAATTTATTGTCTATCTTTTGGTATATACATGTATCAATTTATCTATTTCCTAAGATGAAAAATTTCACTTTATATATTATATTTTTGACAAAAAAATGTAAAATATGACCAAAGTGTCCCATTTCTTCATTAATTACTCATCTATTTATCTATCTATCAACAATTTTTTGATGGCATCTAATAGATAATTGTATTGTCTATCTTTTGGTTTTTACATGTATCTATTTATCTATTTCCTAAGATGAGAAATTTCACTTTATATAATATATTTTTGACTAAAAATAGTAAAATATAACAAAAGTGTCTTATTTTCTTGTTTATTACTCATCTATTTATATATCTATCAACAATTTGTTGATGGCATCTAATAGATAATTTTATTGTCTATATTTTGGTATTTACATGTATCTATTTATCTATTTCCTAAGATGAGAAATTTCACTTTATAAATATATTTTTTACTAAAAATTGTAAAATATGACAAAAATGTCTTAATTGTTTCATTTATTACTCATCTATTTATCTATAAATTGACAATTTGTTGATGGTATCTAATAGATAATTTTATTGTCTATTTTTTGGTATATACATGTATCTATTTATCTATTTCCTAAGATGAGATATTTCACTTTATATAATATATTTTTAACTAAAATATGTAAAATATGACAAAAGTGTCTTAATTTTCTTGTTAATTACTCGTCTATTTATCTATCTATCGACAATTTGTTGATGGCATCTAATAGATAATTTATTGTCTATTTTTTGGTATATACATGTATCTATTTATCTATTTCCTAAGATGAGAAATTTCACTTTATACAATATATTTTTAACTAAAAATAGTAAAATATGACAAAAATGTCTTAATTTTCTTGTTAATTACTCGTCTATTTATCTATTTATCGGCAATTTGTTAATGGCATCTAATAGATAATTTTATGGTCTATCGTTTGGTTTATACATGTATCTATTTATCTTATTGCTAAGATGAGAAATTTCACTTTGTATATTATATTTTTGACTAAAAATTGTAAAATATGACAAAAGTGTCTTAATTATTTCATTTATTACTCATCTATTTATCTATCTATCGACAATTTGGTGATGGCATCTAATAGATAATTATATTGTCTATCTTTTCGTATATACATGTATCTATTTATCTATTTCCTAAGATGAAAAAATTCACGTATTATAATATATTTTTAACTAAAAATTGTAAAATATGACAAAATTGTCTTAATTGTTTCATTTATTACTCGTCTATTTATCTATATATTGACAATTTGTTGATGGCATCTAATAGATAATTTTATTGTCTATCTTTTGGTTTGTTCATGTATCTATTTATCTATTTCCTAAGATGAGAAATTTCACTTATTATAATATATTTTTAACTAAAAATTTTAAAATATGACAAAATTGTCTTAATTGTTTCATTTATTACTCGTCTATTTATCTATATATTGACAATTTGTTGATGGCATCTAATAGATAATTTTATTGTCTATCTTTTGGTTTTTTCATGTATCTATTTATCTATTTCCTAAGATGAGAAATTTCACTTTATATAATATATTTTTGACTAAAAATAGTAAAATATGACAAAAGTGTCTTATTTTCTTGTTTATTACTCATCTATTTATCTATCTATCAACAACTTGTTAATGGCATCTAATAGATAATTTTATTGTCTATCTTTTGGTATATACATGTATCTATTTATCTATTTCCTAAGATGAGAAATGTCACTTTATATAATATATTTTTAACTAAAAATAGTAAAATATGACAGAATTTTCTTAATTGTTTCATTTATTACTCGTCTATTTATCAATATATTGATAATTTGTTGATGGCATCTAATAGATAATTTTATTGTCTATCTTTTGGTTTGTTCATGTATCTATTTATCTATTTCCTAAGATGAGAAATTTCACTTATTATAATATATTTTTAACTAAAATTTTTAAAATATGACAAAATTGTCTTAATTGTTTCATTTATTACTCGTCTATTTATCTATATATTGACAATTTGTTGATGACATCTAATAGATAATTTTATTGTCTATCTTTTGGTTTTTTCATGTATCTATTTATCTATTTCCTAAGATGAGAAATTTCACTTCATATATTATATTTTTAACTAAAAATAGTAAAATATGACAAAAGTGTCTTAATTATTTCATTTATTACTCATCTATTTATCGATCTATCGACAATTTGTTGATGGCATCTAATAGATGATTTTATTGTCTATCTTTTCGTATATACATGTATCAATTTATCTATTTCCTAAGATGAGAAATTTCACTTTATATAATATATTTTTTACTATAAATAGTAAAATATGACAAAAATGTCTTAATTTTCTTGTTAATTACTCGTCTATTTATCTATTTATCGACAATTTGTTGATGGCATCTAATAGATAATTTTATTGTCTATCTTTTCGTATATACATGTATCAATTTATCTATTTCCTAAGATGAGAAATTTCACTTTATACAATATATTTTTGACTAAAAATTGTAAAATATGACCAAAGTGTCCCATTTCTTCATTAATTACTCATCTATTTATCTATCTATCAACAATTTGTTGATGGCATCTAATAGATAATAGTATTGTCTATCTTTTGGTTTTTACATGTATCTATTTATCTATTTCCTAAGATGAGATTTTTCACTTTATATAATATATTTTTGACTAAAAATAGTAAAATATGACAAAAGTGTCTTATTTTCTTGTTTATTACTCATCTATTTATATATCTATCAACAATTTGTTGATGGCATCTAATAGATAATTTTATTGTCTATATTTTGGTATTTACATGTATCTATTTATCTATTTCCTAAGATGAGAAATTTCACTTTATAAATATATTTTTTACTAAAAATTGTAAAATATGACAAAAATGTCTTAATTGTTTCATTTATTACTCATCTATTTATCTATAAATTGACAATTTGTTGATGGTATCTAATAGATAATTTTATTGTCTATTTTTTGGTATATACATGTATCTATTTATCTATTTCCTAAGATGAGATATTTCACTTTCTATAATATATTTTTAACTAAAATAAGTAAAATATGACAAAAGTGTCTTAATTTTCTTGTTAATTACTCGTCTATTTATCTATCTATCGACAATTTGTTGATGGCATCTAATAGATAATTTATTGTCTATTTTTTGGTATATACATGTATCTATTTATCTATTTCCTAAGATGAGAAATTTCACTTTATACAATATATTTTTAACTAAAAATAGTAAAATATGACAAAAATGTCTTAATTTTCTTGTTAATTACTCGTCTATTTATCTATTTATCGGCAATTTGTTAATGGCATCTAATAGATAATTTTATGGTCTATCGTTTGGTTTATACATGTATCTATTTATCTTATTGCTAAGATGAGAAATTTCACTTTGTATATTATATTTTTGACTAAAAATTGTAAAATATGACAAAAGTGTCTTAATTATTTCATTTATTACTCATCTATTTATCTATCTATCGACAATTTGGTGATGGCATCTAATAGATAATTTTATTGTCTATCTTTTCGTATATACATGTATCAATTTATCTATTTCCTAAGATGAAAAATTTCACGTATTATAATATATTTTTAACTAAAAATTGTAAAATATGACAGAATTTTCTTAATTGTTTCATTTATTACTCGTCTATTTATCAATATATTGATAATTTGTTGATGGCATCTAATAGATAATTTTATTGTCTATCTTTTGGTTTGTTCATGTATCTATTTATCTATTTCCTAAGATGAGAAATTTCACTTATTATAATATATTTTTAACTAAAAATTTTAAAATATGACAAAATTGTCTTAATTGTTTCATTTATTACTCGTCTATTTATCTATATATTGACAATTTGTTGATGACATCTAATAGATAATTTTATTGTCTATCTTTTGGTTTTTTCATGTATCTATTTATCTATTTCCTAAGATGAGAAATTTCACTTCATATATTATATTTTTAACTAAAAATAGTAAAATATGACAAAAGTGTCTTAATTATTTCATTTATTACTCATCTATTTATCGATCTATCGACAATTTGTTGATGGCATCTAATAGATGATTTTATTGTCTATCTTTTCGTATATACATGTATCAATTTATCTATTTCCTAAGATGAGAAATTTCACTTTATATAATATATTTTTTACTATAAATAGTAAAATATGACAAAAATGTCTTAATTTTCTTGTTAATTACTCGTCTATTTATCTATTTATCGACAATTTGTTGATGGCATCTAATAGATAATTTTATTGTCTATCTTTTCGTATATACATGTATCAATTTATCTATTTCCTAAGATGAGAAATTTCACTTTATACAATATATTTTTGACTAAAAATTGTAAAATATGACCAAAGTGTCCCACTTTTTTCGTTAATTACTCGTCTATTTATGTATCTATCGACAATTTGTTTATGGTATCTAATACATAATTTTATTGTCTATCTTTTGGTTTTTTCATGTATCTATTTATCTATTTCCTAAGATGAGAAATTTCACTTCATCTATTATATTTTTAACTAAAAATAGTAAAATATGACAAAAGTGTCTTAATTATTTCATTTATTACTCATCTATTTATCGATCTATCGACAATTTGTTGATGGCATCTAATAGATGATTTTATTGTCTATCTTATCGTATATACATGTATCAATTTATCTATTTCCTAAGATGAGAAATTTCACTTTATATAATATATTTTTGACTAAAAATTGTAAAATATGACAAAAGTGTCTTAATTATTTCATTTATTACTCATCCATTTATCTATCTATCGACAATTTGGTGATGGCATCTAATAGATAATTATATTGTCTATCTTTTCGTATATACATGTATCAATTTATCTATTTCCTAAGATGAAAAATTTCACGTATTATAATATATTTTTAACTAAAAATTGTAAAATATGACAAAATTTTCTTAATTGTTTCATTTATTACTCGTCTATTTATCAATATATTGACAATTTGTTGATGGCATCTAATAGATAATTTTATTGTCTATCTTTTGGTTTGTTCATGTATCTATTTATCTATTTCCTAAGATGAGAAATTTCACTTATTATAATATATTTTTAACTAAAAATTTTAAAATATGACAAAATTGTCTTAATTGTTTCATTTATTACTCGTCTATTTATCTATATATTGACAATTTGTTGATGGCATCTAATAGATGATTTTATTGTCTATCTTTTCGTATATACATGTATCAATTTATCTATTTCCTAAGATGAGAAATTTCACTTTATATAATATATTTTTTACTATAAATAGTAAAATATGACAAAAATGTCTTAATTTTCTTGTTAATTACTCGTCTATTTATCTATTTATCGACAATTTGTTGATGGCATCTAATAGATAATTTTATTGTCTATCTTTTCGTATATACATGTATCAATTTATCTATTTCCTAAGATGAGAAATTTCACTTTATACAATATATTTTTGACTAAAAATTGTAAAATATGACCAAAGTGTCCCAATTTTTCGTTAATTACTCGTCTATTTATGTATCTATCGACAATTTGTTTATGGCATCTAATACATAATTTTATTGTCTATCTTTCCGTATATACATGTATCAATTTATCTATTTCCTAAGATGAGAAATTTTACTTTATATAATACATTTTTGACTAAAAATAGTAAAATATGACCAAAGTGTCCCACTTTTTTCGGTAATTACTCGTCTATTTATCTATCTATCGACAATTTGTTGATGGCATCTAATAGATAATATTATTGTCTATCTTTTGGTATTTACATGTATCTATTTATCAATTTCCTAAGATGATAAATTTCACTTTATATAATATATTTTTTACTAAAAATGGTAAAATATGAAAAAAATGTCTTACTTCATTCATTTAGTACTCGTCTATTTATCTATCTATTGAAAGTTTGTTGATGGCATCTAATAGATAATTCTATTGTCTATCTTTTGGTATATACATGTATCTATTTATCTATTTCCTAAGATGAGATATTTCACTTTATATAATATATTTTTAACTAAAATAAGTAAAATATGACAAAAGTGTCTTAATTTTCTTGTTAATTACTCGTCTATTTATCTATCTATCGACAATTTGTTGATGGCATCTAATAGATAATTTATTGTCTATTTTTTGGTATATACATGTATCTATTTATCTATTTCCTAAGATGAGAAATTTCACTTTATACAATATATTTTTAACTAAAAATAGTAAAATATGACAAAAATGTCTTAATTTTCTTGTTAATTACTCGTCTATTCATCTATTTATCGGCAATTTGTTAATGGCATCTAATAGATAATTTTATGGTCTATCGTTTGGTTTATACATGTATCTATTTATCTTATTGCTAAGATGAGAAATTTCACTTTGTATATTATATTTTTGACTAAAAATTGTAAAATATGACAAAAGTGTCTTAATTATTTCATTTATTACTCATCTATTTATCTATCTATCGACAATTTGGTGATGGCATCTAATAGATAATTTTATTGTCTATCTTTTCGTATATACATGTATCAATTTATCTATTTCCTAAGATGAAAAATTTCACGTATTATAATATATTTTTAACTAAAAATTATAAAATATGACAAAATTGTCTTAATTGTTTCATTTATTACTCGTCTATTTATCTATATATTGACAATTTGTTGATGGCATCTAATAGATAATTTTATTGTCTATCTTTTGGTTTGTTCATGTATCTATTTATCTATTTCCTAAGATGAGAAATTTCACTTATTATAATATATTTTTAACTAAAAATTTTAAAATATGACAAAATTGTCTTAATTGTTTCATTTATTACTCGTCTATTTATCTATATATTGACAATTTGTTGATGGCATCTAATAGATAATTTTATTGTCTATCTTTTGGTTTTTTCATGTATCTATTTATCTATTTCCTAAGATGAGAAATTTCACTTTATATAATATATTTTTGACTAAAAATAGTAAAATATGACAAAAGTGTCTTATTTTCTTGTTTATTACTCATCTATTTATCTATCTATCAACAATTTGTTAATGGCATCTAATAGATAATTTTATTGTCTATCTTTTGGTATATACATGTATCTATTTATCTATTTCCTAAGATGAGAAATGTCACTTTATATAATATATTTTTAACTAAAAATAGTAAAATATGACAAAAGTGTCTTAATTTTATTGTTAATTACTCGTCTATTTATCTATTTAACGACAATTTGTTGATGGCATCTAATAGATAAATTTATTGTCTATCTTTTGGTATATACATGTATCAATTTATCTATTTCCTAAGATGAAAAATTTCACTTTATATATTATATTTTTGACAAAAAAATGTAAAATATGACCAAAGTGTCCCATTTCTTCATTAATTACTCATCTATTTATCTATCTATCAACAATTTGTTGATGGTATCTAATAGATAATTGTATTGTCTATCTTTTGGTTTTTACATGTATCTATTTATCTTTTTCCTAAGATGAGATTTTTCACTTTATATAATATATTTTTGACTAAAAATAGTAAAATATGACAAAAGTGTCTTATTTTCTTGTTTATTACTCATCTATTTATATATCTATCAACAATTTGTTGATGGCATCTAATAGATAATTTTATTGTCTATATTTTAGTTTTTACATGTATCTATTTATCTATTTCCTAAGATGAAAAATTTCACTTTATAAATATATTTTTTACTAAAAATTGTAAAATATGACAAAAATGTCTTAATTGTTTCATTTATTACTCATCTATTTATCTATAAATTGACAATTTGTTGATGGTATCTAATAGATAATTTTATTGTATATTTTTTGGTATATACATGTATCTATTTATCTATTTCCTAAGATGAGATATTTCACTTTATATAATATATTTTTAACTAAAATAAGTAAAATATGACAAAAGTGTCTTAATTTTCTTGTTAATTACTCGTCTATTTATCTATCTATCGACAATTTGTTGATGGCATCTAATAGATAATTTATTGTCTATTTTTTGGTATATACATGTATCTATTTATCTATTTCCTAAGATGAGAAATTTCACTTTATACAATATATTTTTAACTAAAAATAGTAAAATATGACAAAAATGTCTTAATTTTCTTGTTAATTACTCGTCTATTCATCTATTTATCGGCAATTTGTTAATGGCATCTAATAGATAATTTTATGGTCTATCGTTTGGTTTATACATGTATCTATTTATCTTATTGCTAAGATGAGAAATTTCACTTTGTATATTATATTTTTGACTAAAAATTGTAAAATATGACAAAAGTGTCTTAATTATTTCATTTATTACTCATCTATTTATCTATCTATCGACAATTTGGTGATGGCATCTAATAGATAATTTTATTGTCTATCTTTTCGTATATACATGTATCAATTTATCTATTTCCTAAGATGAAAAATTTCACGTATTATAATATATTTTTAACTAAAAATTATAAAATATGACAAAATTGTCTTAATTGTTTCATTTATTACTCGTCTATTTATCTATATATTGACAATTTGTTGATGGCATCTAATAGATAATTTTATTGTCTATCTTTTGGTTTGTTCATGTATCTATTTATCTATTTCCTAAGATGAGAAATTTCACTTATTATAATATATTTTTAACTAAAAATTTTAAAATATGACAAAATTGTCTTAATTGTTTCATTTATTACTCGTCTATTTATCTATATATTGACAATTTGTTGATGGCATCTAATAGATAATTTTATTGTCTATCTTTTGGTTTTTTCATGTATCTATTTATCTATTTCCTAAGATGAGAAATTTCACTTTATATAATATATTTTTGACTAAAAATAGTAAAATATGACAAAAGTGTCTTATTTTCTTGTTTATTACTCATCTATTTATCTATCTATCAACAATTTGTTAATGGCATCTAATAGATAATTTTATTGTCTATCTTTTGGTATATACATGTATCTATTTATCTATTTCCTAAGATGAGAAATGTCACTTTATATAATATATTTTTAACTAAAAATAGTAAAATATGACAAAAGTGTCTTAATTTTATTGTTAATTACTCGTCTATTTATCTATTTAACGACAATTTGTTGATGGCATCTAATAGATAAATTTATTGTCTATCTTTTGGTATATACATGTATCAATTTATCTATTTCCTAAGATGAAAAATTTCACTTTATATATTATATTTTTGACAAAAAAATGTAAAATATGACCAAAGTGTCCCATTTCTTCATTAATTACTCATCTATTTATCTATCTATCAACAATTTGTTGATGGTATCTAATAGATAATTGTATTGTCTATCTTTTGGTTTTTACATGTATCTATTTATCTTTTTCCTAAGATGAGATTTTTCACTTTATATAATATATTTTTGACTAAAAATAGTAAAATATGACAAAAGTGTCTTATTTTCTTGTTTATTACTCATCTATTTATATATCTATCAACAATTTGTTGATGGCATCTAATAGATAATTTTATTGTCTATATTTTAGTTTTTACATGTATCTATTTATCTATTTCCTAAGATGAAAAATTTCACTTTATAAATATATTTTTTACTAAAAATTGTAAAATATGACAAAAATGTCTTAATTGTTTCATTTATTACTCATCTATTTATCTATAAATTGACAATTTGTTGATGGTATCTAATAGATAATTTTATTGTATATTTTTTGGTATATACATGTATCTATTTATCTATTTCCTAAGATGAGATATTTCACTTTATATAATATATTTTTAACTAAAATAAGTAAAATATGACAAAAGTGTCTTAATTTTCTTGTTAATTACTCGTCTATTTATCTATCTATCGACAATTTGTTGATGGCATCTAATAGATAATTTATTGTCTATTTTTTGGTATATACATGTATCTATTTATCTATTTCCTAAGATGAGAAATTTCACTTTATACAATATGTTTTTAACTAAAAATAGTAAAATATGACAAAAATGTCTTAATTTTCTTGTTAATTACTCGTCTATTTATCTATTTATCGGCAATTTGTTAATGGCATCTAATAGATAATTTTATGGTCTATCGTTTGGTTTATACATGTATCTATTTATCTTATTGCTAAGATGAGAAATTTCACTTTGTATATTATATTTTTGACTAAAAATTGTAAAATATGATAAAAGTGTCTTAATTATTTCATTTATTACTCATCTATTTATCTATCTATCGACAATTTGGTGATGGCATCTAATAGATAATTTTATTGTCTATCTTTTCGTATATACATGTATCAATTTATCTATTTCCTAAGATGAAAAATTTCACGTATTATAATATATTTTTAACTAAAAATTGTAAAATATGACAAAATTGTCTTAATTGTTTCATTAATTACTCGTCTATTTATCTATATATTGACAATTTGTTGATGGCATCTAATAGATAATTTTATTGTCTATCTTTTGGTTTTTTCATGTATCTATTTATCTATTTCCTAAGATGAGAAATTTCACTTATTATAATATATTTTTAACTAAAAATTTTAAAATATGACAAAATTGTCTTAATTGTTTCATTTATTACTCGTCTATTTATCTATATATTGACAATTTGTTGATGACATCTAATAGATAATTTTATTGTCTATCTTTTGGTTTTTTCATGTATCTATTTATCTATTTCCTAAGATGAGAAATTTCACTTCATCTATTATATTTTTAACTAAAAATAGTAAAATATGACAAAAGTGTCTTAATTATTTCATTTATTACTCATCTATTTATCGATCTATCGACAATTTGTTGATGGCATCTAATAGATGATTTTATTGTCTATCTTTTCGTATATACATGTATCAATTTATCTATTTCCTAAGATGAGAAATTTCACTTTATATAATATATTTTTTACTAAAAATAGTAAAATATGACAAAAATGTCTAAATTTTCTTGTTAATTACTCGTCTATTTATCTATTTATCGACAATTTGTTGATGGCATCTAATAGATAATTTTATTGTCTATCTTTTCGTATATACAAGTATCAATTTATCTATTTCCTAAGATGAGAAATTTCACTTTATACAATATATTTTTGACTAAAAATTGTAAAATATGACCAAAGTGTCCCACTTATTTCGTTAATTACTCGTCTATTTATGTATCTATCGACAATTTGTTTATGGCATCTAATACATAATTTTATTGTCTATCTTTCCGTATATACATGTATCAATTTATCTATTTCTTAAGATGAGAAATTTTACATTATATAATACATTTTTGACTAAAAATAGTAAAATATGACCAAAGTGTCCCACTTTTTTCGGTAATTACTCGTCTATTTATCTATCTATCGACAATTTGTTGATGGCATCTAATAGATAATATTATTGTCTATCTTTTGGTATTTACATGTATCTATTTATCTATTTCCTAAGATGAGAAATTTCACTTTATATAATATACTTTTTACTAAAAATGGTAAAATATGAAAAAAATGTCTTACTTCATTCATTTAGTACTCGTCTATTTATCTATCTATTGAAAGTTTGTTGATGGCATCTAATAGATAATTCTATTGTCTATCTTTTGGTATATACATATATATATTTATCTATTTCCTAAGATGAGAAATTCCACTTTATATAATATATTTTTGACTAAAAATAGTAAAATATGACCAAAGTGTCCCACTTTTTTCGTTAATTACTCGTCTATTTATCTATCTATCGACAATTTGTTGATGGCATCTAATAGATAATTTTATTGTCTATCTTTTGGTATATACATGTATCTATTTATATATTTCCTAAGATGAGAAATTTCACTTTATATAATATATTTTTAACTAAAAATAGTAAAATATGACAAAAGTGTCTTAATTATTTCATTTATTACTCATCTATTTATCTATCTATCGACAATTTGTTGATGGCATCTAATAGATAATTTTATTGTCTATCTTTTTGTATATACATGTATCAATTTATCTATTTCCTAAGATGAGATTTTTCACTTTATATAATATATTTTTGACTAAAAATAGTAAAATATGACAAAAGTGTCTTATTTTCTTGTTTATTACTCATCTATTTATATATCTATCAACAATTTGTTGATGGCATCTAATAGATAATTTTATTGTCTATATTTTGGTATTTACATGTATCTATTTATCTATTTACTAAGATGAGAAATTTCACTTTATAAATATATTTTTTACTAAAAATTGTAAAATATGACAAAAATGTCTTAATTGTTTCATTTATTACTCATCTATTTATCTATAAATTGACAATTTGTTGATGGTATCTAATAGATAATTTTATTGTCTATTTTTTGGTATATACATGTATCTATTTATCTATTTCCTAAGATGAGATATTTCACTTTATATAATATATTTTTAACTAAAATAAGTAAAATATGACAAAAGTGTCTTAATTTTCTTGTTAATTACTCGTCTATTTATCTATCTATCGACAATTTGTTGATGGCATCTAATAGATAATTTATTGTCTATTTTTTGGTATATACATGTATCTATTTATCTATTTCCTAAGATGAGAAATTTCACTTTATACAATATATTTTTAACTAAAAATAGTAAAATATGACAAAAATGTCTTAATTTTCTTGTTAATTACTCGTCTATTTATCTATTTATCGGCAATTTGTTAATGGCATCTAATAGATAATTTTATGGTCTATCGTTTGGTTTATACATGTATCTATTTATCTTATTGCTAAGATGAGAAATTTCACTTTGTATATTATATTTTTGACTAAAAATTGTAAAATATGACAAAAGTGTCATAATTATTTCATTTATTACTCATCTATTTATCTATCTATCGACAATTTGGTGATGGCATCTAATAGATAATTTTATTGTCTATCTTTTCGTATATACATGTATCAATTTATCTATTTCCTAAGATGAAAAATCTCACGTATTATAATATATTTTTAACTAAAAATTGTAAAATATGACAAAATTGTCTTAATTGTTTCATTTATTACTCGTCTATTTATCTATATATTGACAATTTGTTGATGGCATCTAATAGATAATTTTATTGTCTATCTTTTGGTTTGTTCATGTATCTATTTATCTATTTCCTAAGATGAGAAATTTCACTTATTATAATATATTTTTAACTAAAAAATTTAAAATATGACAAAATTGTCTTAATTGTTTCATTTATTACTCGTCTATTTATCTATATATTGACAATTTGTTGATGACATCTAATAGATAATTTTATTGTCTATCTTTTGGTTTTTTCGTGTATCTATTTATCTATTTCCTAAGATGAGAAATTTCACTTCATATATTATATTTTTAACTAAAAATAGTAAAATATGACAAAAGTGTCTTAATTATTTCATTTATTACTCATCTATTTATCGATCTATCGACAATTTGTTGATGGCATCTAATAGATGATTTTATTGTCTATCTTTTCGTATATACATGTATCAATTTATCTATTTCCTAAGATGAGAAATTTCACTTTATATAATATATTTTTTACTAAAAATAGTAAAATATGACAAAAATGTCTTAATTTTCTTGTTAATTACTCGTCTATTTATCTATTTATCGACAATTTGTTGATGGCATCTAATAGATAATTTTATTGTCTATCTTTTCGTATATACATGTATTAATTTATCTATTTCCTAAGATGAGAAATTTCACTTTATACAATATATTTTTGACTAAAAATTGTAAAATATGACCAAAGTGTCCCACTTTTTTCGTTAATTACTCGTCTATTTATGTATCTATCGACAATTTGTTTATGGCATCTAATACATAATTTTATTGTCTATCTTTCCGTATATACATGTATCAATTTATCTATTTCCTAAGATGAGAAATTTTACTTTATATAATACATTTTTGACTAAAAATAGTAAAATATGACCAAAGTGTCCCACTTTTTTCGGTAATTACTCGTCTATTTATCTATCTATCGACAATTTGTTGATGGCATCTAATAGATAATATTATTGTCTATCTTTTGGTATTTACATGTATCTATTTATCTATTTCCTAAGATGAGAAATTTCACTTTATATAATATATTTTTTACTAAAAATGGTAAAATATGAAAAAAATGTCTTACTTCATTCATTTAGTACTCGTCTATTTATCTATCTATTGAAAGTTTGTTGATGGCATCTAATAGATAATTCTATTGTCTATCTTTTGGTATATACATATATATATTTATCTATTTCCTAAGATGAGAAATTCCACTTTATATAATATATTTTTGACTAAAAATAGTAAAATATGACCAAAGTGTCCCACTTTTTTCGTTAATTACTCGTCTATTTATCTATCTATCGACAATTTGTTGATGGCATCTAATAGATAATTTTATTGTCTATCTTTTGGTATATACATGTATCTATTTATATATTTCCTAAGATGAGAAATTTCACTTTATATAATATATTTTTAACTAAAAATTGTAAAATATGACAAAAGTGTCTTAATTATTTCATTTATTACTCATCTATTTATCTATCTATCGACAATTTGTTGATGGCATCTAATAGATAATTTTATTGTCTATCTTTTTGTATATACATGTATCAATTTATCTATTTCCTAAGATGAGAAATTTCACTTTATATAATATATTTTTGACTAAAAATAGTAAAATATGACAAAAATGTCTTAATTTTCTTGTTAATTACTCGTCTATTTATCTATTTATCGACAATATGTTGATGGCATCTAATAGATAATTTTATTGTCTATCTTTTCGTATATACATGTATCTATTTATCTATTTCCTAAGATGAAAAATGTCACTTTATATAATATATTTTTAACTAAAAATAGTAAAATATGACAAAAGTTTCTTAATTTTCTTGTTAATTACTCGTCTATTTATCTATATATTGACAATTTGTTGATGGCATCTAATAGATAATTTTATTTTCTATCTTTTGGTTTGTTCATGTATCTATTTATCTATTTCCTAAGATGAGAAATTTCACTTATTATAATATATTTTTAACTAAAAAAATTAAAATATGACAAAATTGTCTTAATTGTTTCATTTATTACTCGTCTATTTATCTATATATTGACAATTTGTTGATGACATCTAATAGATAATTTTATTGTCTATCTTTTGGTTTTTTCATGTATCTATTTATCTATTTCCTAAGATGAGAAATTTCACTTCATATATTATATTTTTAACTAAAAATAGTAAAATATGACAAAAGTGTCTTAATTATTTCATTTATTACTCATCTATTTATCGATCTTTCGACAATTTGTTGATGGCATCTAATAGATGATTTTATTGTCTATCTTTTCGTATATACATGTATCAATTTATCTATTTCCTAAGATGAGAAATTTCACTTTATATAATATATTTTTGACTAAAAATAGTAAAATATGACAAAAATGTCTTAATTTTCTTGTTAATTACTCGTCTATTTATCTATTTATCGACAATTTGTTGATGGCATCTAATAGATAATTTTATTGTCTATCTTTTCGTATATACATGTATCAATTTATCTATTTCCTAAGATGAGAAATTTTACTTTATACAATATATTTTTGACTAAAAATTGTAAAATATGACCAAAGTGTTCCACTTTTTTCGTTAATTACTCGTCTATTTATGTATCTATCGACAATTTGTTTATGGCATCTAATACATAATTTTATTGTCTATCTTTCCGTATATACATGTATCAATTTATCTATTTCCTAAGATGAGAAATTTCACTTTATATAATACACTTTTGACTAAAAATAGTAAAATATGACCAAAGTGTCCCACTTTTTTCGGTAATTACTCGTCTATTTATCTATCTATCGACAATTTGTTGATGGCATCTAATAGATAATATTATTGTCTATCTTTTGGCATTTACATGTATCTATTTATCTATTTCCTAAGATGAGAAATTTCACTTTATATAATATATTTTTGACTAAAAATGGTAAAATATGAAAAAAATGTCTTACTTCATTCATTTAGTACTCGTCTATTTATCTATCTATTGAAAGTTTGTTGATGGCATCTAATAGATAATTCTATTGTCTATCTTTTGGTATATACATATATATATTTATCTATTTCCTAAGATGAGAAATTCCACTTTATATAATATATTTTTGACTAAAAATAGTAAAATATGACCAAATTGTCCCACTTTTTTCGTTAATTACTCGTCTATTTATCTATCTATCGACAATTTGTTGATGGCATCTAATAGATAATTTTATTGTCTATCTTTTGGTATATACATGTATCTATTTATATATTTCCTAAGATGAGAAATTTCACTTTATATAATATATTTTTAACTAAAAATAGTAAAATATGACAAAAGTGTCTTAATTATTTCATTTATTACTCATCTATTTATCTATCTATCGACAATATGTTGATGGCATCTAATAGATAATTTTATTGTCTATCTTTTCGTATATACATGTATCAATTTATCTATTTCCTAAGATGAGAAATTTCACTTTATATAATATATTTTTGACTAAAAATAGTAAAATATGACAAAAATGTCTTAATTTTCTTGTTAATTACTCGTCTATTTATCTATTTATCGACAATTTGTTGATGGCATCTAATAGATAATTTTATTGTCTATCTTTTCGTATATACATGTATCTATTTATCTATTTCCTAAGATGAAAAATGTCACTTTATATAATATATTTTTAACTAAAAATAGTAAAATATGACAAAAGTTTCTTAATTTTCTTGTTAATTACTCGTCTATTTATCTATTTATCGACAATTTGTTGATGGCATCTAATAGATAAATTTATTGTCTATCTTTTGGTATATACATGTATCAATTTATCTATTTCCTAAGATGAGAAATTTCACTTTATATATTATATTTTTGACAAAAAAATGTAAAATATGACCAAAGTGTCCCATTTCTTCATTAATTACTCATCTATTTATCTATCTATCAACAATTTGTTGATGGCATCCAATAGATAATTGTATTGTTTATCTTTTGGTTTTTACATGTATCTATTTATCTATTTCCTAAGATGAGAAATTTCACTTTATATAATATATTTTTGACTAAAAATAGTAAAATATGACAAGTGTCTTATTTTCTTGTTTATTACTCATCTATTTATCTATCTATCAACAATTTGTTGATGGCATCTAATAGATAATTTTATTGTCTATTTTTTCGTATATACATGTATCAATTTATTTATTTCCTAAGATGAGAAATTTCACTTTATATAATATATTTTTGACTAAAAATGGTAAAATATGACAAAAATGTCTTACTTCATTCATTTAGTACTCGTCTATTTATCTATCTATTGAAAGTTTGTTGATGGCATCTAATAGATAATTCTATTGTCTATCTTTTGGTATATACATATATATATTTATCTATTTCCTAAGATGAGAAATTCCACTTTATATAATATATTTTTGACTAAAAATAGTAAAATATGACAAAAGTGTCTTAATTATTTCATTTATTACTCATCTATTTATCTATCTATCGACAATTTGTTGATGGCATCTAATAGATAATTTTATTGTCTATTCTTTGGTATTTACATGTATCTATTTATCTATTTCTTAAGATGAGAAATTTCACTTTATATAATATATTTTTTACTAAAAATTGTAAAATATGACAAAAATGTCTTAATTGTTTCATTTATTACTCGTCTATTTATCTATCAATTGACAATTTGTTGATGGCATCTAATAGATAATTTTATTGTCTATGTTTTGGTATATACATATATCTATTTATCTATTTCCTAAGATGAGAAATTTTACTTTATATAATAAACTTTTGACTAAAAATAGTAAAATATAACCAAAGTGTCTAAATTGTTTTATTTATTACTCGTCTATTTATCTATCTATTGACAATTTGTTGATGGCATCTAATAGATAAATTTATTGTCTATCTTTTGAATATACATGTATCAATTTATCTATTTCCTAAGATGAGAAATTTCACTTTATACAATATATTTTTAACTAAAAATAGTAAAATATGTCAAAAATGTCTTAATTTTCTTGTTAATTACTCGTCTATTTATCTATTTATCGGCAATTTGTTAATGGCATCTAATAGATAATTGTATTGTCTATCTTTTTGTTTTTACATGTATCTATTTATCTATTTCCTAAGATGAGAAATTTCACTTTATATAATATATTTTTGACTAAAAATGGTAAAATATGACAAAAATGTCTTACTTCATTCATTTAGTACTCGTCTATTTATCTGTCTATTGAAAGTTTGTTGATGGCATCTAATAGATAATTCTATTGTCTATCTTTTGGTATATACATGTATCTATTTATATATTTCCTAAGGTGAGAAATTTCACTTTATATAATATATTTTTAACTAAAAATAGTAAAATATGACAAAAGTGTCTTAATTATTTCATTTTTTACTCATCTATTTATCTATCTATCGACAATTTGTTGATGGCATCTAATAGATAATTTTATTGTCTATCTTTTCGTATATACATGTATCAATTTATCTATTTCCTAAGATACAAAATTTCACTTTATGTATTATATTTTTGACAAAAAAATGTAAAATATGACCAAAGTGTCCCATTTCGTCATTAATTACTCATCTATTTATCTATCTATCAACAATTTGTTGATGGCATCTAATAGATAATTGTATTGTCTCTCTTTTGGTTTTTACATGTATCTATTTATCTATTTCCTAAGATGAGAAATTTCACTTTATATAATATATTTTTGACTAAAAATAGTAAAATATGACAAGTGTCTTATTTTCTTGTTTATTACTCATCTATTTATCTATCTATCAACAATTTGTTGATGGCATCTAATAGATAATTTTATTGTCTATTTTTTCGTATATACATGTATCAATTTATTTATTTCCTAAGATGAGAAATTTCACTTTATATAATAAATTTTTGAATAAAAATAGTAAAATATGACCAAAGTGTCCCACTTTTTTTGCTAATTACTCGTCTATTTATCTATCTATCGACAATTTGTTGATGGCATCTAATAGATAATTTTATTGTCTATCTTTTGGTATTTACATGTATCTATTTATCTATTTCCTAAGATGAGAAATTTCACTTTATATAATATATTTTTTACTAAAAATGGTAAAATATGACAAAAATGTCTTACTTCATTCATTTAGTACTCGTCTATTTATCTATCTATTGAAAGTTTGTTGATGGCATCTAATAGATAATTCTATCGTCTATCTTTTGGTATATACATATATATATTTATCTATTTCCTAAGATGAAAAATTCCACTTTATATAATATATTTTTGACTAAAAATAGTAAAATATGACCAAAGTGTCCCACTTTTTTCGTTAATTACTCGTCTATTTATCTATCTATCGACAATTTGTTGATGGCATCTAATAGATAATTTTATTGTCTATCTTTTGGTATATACATGTATCTATTTATATATTTCCTAAGATGAGAAATTTCACTTTACATAATATATTTTTAACTAAAAATAGTAAAATATGACAAAAGTGTCTTAATTATTTCATTTATTACTCATCTATTTATCTATCTATCGACAATTTGTTGATGGCATCTAATAGATAATTTTATTGTCTATCTTTTCGTATATACATATATCAATTTATCTATTTCATAAGATGAGAAATGTCACTTTATATAATATATTTTTTACAAAATTGTGAAATATGGTTAAAGTGTCTTTATTTATTCATTTATTACTCGTCTATTTATCTATCTATGGAAAATTTGTTGATGGCACCTAATAGATAATTTTATTGTCTATCTTTTCGTTTATACATGTATCAATTTATCTATTTCCTAAGATTAGAAATTTCACTTTATATAATATATTTTTGACTAAAAATTGTAAAATATGACCAAAGTGTCTCAATTTTTTCGTTAATTACTCGTCTATTTATCTATCTATCGACAATTTGTTGATGGCATCTAATAGATAATTTTATTGTCTATCTTTTGGTATATACATGTATCAATTTATCTATTTCCTAAGATGAGAAATTTTACTTTATATAATATATTTTTTACTAAAAATTGTAAAATATGACAAAAATGTCTTAATTGTTTCATTTATTACTCGTCTATTTATCTATCTATCGACAATTTGTTGATGGCATCTAATAGATAACTTTATTGTCTATCTTTCTGTATATACATGTTTCTATTTATCTATTTCCTAAGATGAGATATTTCACTTTATATAATATATTTTTTACTAAAAATAGATAAATATGACAAAAGTGTCTTAATTTTTTTGTTTGTTACTCCTCTATTTGTCTATCTATCAACAATTTATTGATGTCATCTAATAGATAATTTTATTGTCTATTTTTTGGTATATACAAATATCTATTTATCTATTTCCTAAGATGAGAAACATTAATTTATATAATATATTTTTGACTAAAAATAGTAAAATATGACAAAAGTGTCTTATTTTCTTGTTTATTACTCATCTATTTATCTATTTATCGACAATTTGTTGATGGCATCTAATAGATAATTTTATTGTCTATTTTTTCGTATATACATGTATCAATTTATCCATTTCCTAAGATGAGAAATTTCAGTTTATATAATATGTTTTTGACTAAAAATAGTAAAATATGACCAAAGTGTCCCATTTTTTCGTTAATTACTCATCTAGTTATCTATCTATTGAAAGTTTGATGATGGCATCTAATAGATAATTCTATTGTCTATCTTTTTGTATATACATGTATCTATTTATCTATTTCCTAAGATGAGAAATTTCACTTTATACAATATATTTTTAACTAAAAATAGTAAAATATGACAAAAAGGTCTTAATTTTCTTGTTAATTACTCGTCTATTTATCTATTTATCGGCAATTTGTTAATGACATCTAATAGATAATTTTATGGTCTATCGTTTGGTTTATACATGTATCTATTTATCATATTGCTAAGATGAGAAATTTCACTTTATATAATATATTTTTGACTAAAAATTGTAAAATATGACCAAAGTGTCTTAATTATTTCATTTATTACTCATCTATTTATCTATCTATCGACAATTTGTTGATGGCATCTAATAGATAATTTTATTGTCTATCTTTTCGTATATACATGTATCAATTTATCTATTTCATAAGATGAGAAATGTCACTTTATATAATATATTTTTGACAAAATTGTAAAATATGACCAAAGTGTCTTTATTTATTCATTTATTACTCGTCTATTAATCTATCTATGGAAAATTTGTTGATGGCACCTAATAGATAATTTTATTGTCTATTTTTTCGTATATACATGTATCAATTTATCTATTTCCTAAGATGAGGAATTTCACTTTATATAATATATTTTTGACTAAAAATTGTAAAATATGACCAAAGTGTCCCACTTTTTTCGTTAATTACTCGTCTATTTATCTATCTATCGACAATTTGTTGAAGGCATCTAATAGAGAATTTTATTGTCTATCTTTTCGTATGTACATGTATCAATTTATCTATTTCCTAAGATGAGAAATTTCACTTTATATAATATATTTTTAACTAAAAATAGTAAAATATGACAAAAGTGTCTTAATTTTCTTGTTAATTACTCATCTATTTATCTATCTATCGACAATTTGTTGATGGCATCTAATAGATAATTTTATTGTCTATCTTTTGGTATATACATGTATCTATTTATCTATTTCCTAAGATGAGAAATTTCACTTTATATAATATATTTTTAACTAAAAATAGTAAAATATGACAAAAGTGTCTTAATTTTCTTGTTAATTACTCGTCTATTTATCTATCTATCGACAATTTGTTGATGGCATCTAATAGATAATTTTATTGTCTATATTTTGGTATTTACATGTATCTATTTATTTATTTCCTAAGATGAGAAATTTCACTTTATAAATATATTTTTTACTAAAAATTGTAAAATATGACAAAAATGTCTTAATTGTTTCATTTATTACTCATCTATTTATCTATAAATTGACAATTTGTTGATGGTATCTAATAGATAATTTTATTGTCTATTTTTTGGTATATACATGTATCTATTTATCTATTTCCTAAGATGAGATATTTCACTTTATATAATATATTTTTAACTAAAATAAGTAAAATATGACAAAAGTGTCTTAATTTTCTTGTTAATTACTCGTCTATTTATCTATCTATCGACAATTTGTTGATGGCATCTAATAGATAATTTATTGTCTATTTTTTGGTATATACATGTATCTATTTATCTATTTCCTAAGATGAGAAATTTCACTTTATACAATATATTTTTAACTAAAAATAGTAAAATATGACAAAAATGTCTTAATTTTCTTGTTAATTACTCGTCTATTTATCTATTTATCGGCAATTTGTTAATGGCATCTAATAGATAATTTTATCGTCTATCGTTTGGTTTATACATGTATCTATTTATCTTATTGCTAAGATGAGAAATTTCACTTTGTATATTATATTTTTGACTAAAAATTGTAAAATATGACAAAAGTGTCTTAATTATTTCATTTATTACTCATCTATTTATCTATCTATCGACAATTTGATGATGGCATCTAATAGATAATTTTATTGTCTATCTTTTCGTATATACATGTATCTATTTATCTATTTCCTAAGATGAAAAATTTCACGTATTATAATATATTTTTAACTAAAAATTGTAAAATATGACAAAATTGTCTTAATTGTTTCATTTATTACTCGTCTATTTATCTATATATTGACAATTTGTTGATGGCATCTAATAGATAATTTTATTGTCTATCTTTTGGTTTGTTCATGTATCTATTTATCTATTTCCTAAGATGAGAAATTTCACTTATTATAATATATTTTTAACTAAAAAATTTAAAATATGACAAAATTGTCTTAATTGTTTCATTTATTACTCGTCTATTTATCTATATATTGACAATTTGTTGATGACATCTAATAGATAATTTTATTGTCTATCTTTTGGTTTTTTCATGTATCTATTTATCTATTTCCTAAGATGAGTAATTTCACTTCATATATTATATTTTTAACTAAAAATAGTAAAATATGACAAAAGTGTCTTAATTATTTCATTTATTACTCATCTATTCATCGATCTATCGACAATTTGTTGATGGCATCTAATAGATAATTTTATTGTCTATCTTTTCGTATATACATGTATCAATTTATCTATTTCCTAAGATGAGTAATTTCACTTTATATGATATATTTTTGACTAAAAATAGTAAAATATGACAAAAATGTCTTAATTTTCTTGTTAATTACTCGTCTATTTATCTATTTATCGACAATTTGTTGATGGCATCTAATAGATAATTTTATTGTCTATCTTTTCGTATATACATGTATCAATTTATCTATTTCCTAAGATGAGAAATTTTACTTTATACAATATATTTTTGACTAAAAATTGTAAAATATGACCAAAGTGTCCCACTTTTTTCGTTAATTACTCGTCTATTTATGTATCTATCGACAATTTGTTTATGGCATCTAATACATAATTTTATTGTCTATCTTTCCGTATATACATGTATCAATTTATCTATTTCCTAAGATGAGAAATTTCACTTTATATAATACATTTTTGACTAAAAATAGTAAAATATGACAAAAATGTCTTAATTTTCTTGTTAATTACTCGTCTATTTATCTATTTATCGACAATTTGTTGATGGCATCTAATAGATAATTTTATTGTCTATCTTTTCGTATATACATGTATCTATTTATCTATTTCCTAAGATGAAAAATGTCACTTTATATAATATATTTTTAACTAAAAATAGTAAAATATGACAAAAGTTTCTTAATTTTCTTGTTAATTACTCGTCTATTTATCTATTTATCGACAATTTGTTGATGGCATCTAATAGATAAATTTATTGTCTATCTTTTGGTATATACATGTATCAATTTATCTATTTCCTAAGATGAGAAATTTCACTTTATATATTATATTTTTGACAAAAAAATGTAAAATATGACCAAAGTGTCCCATTTCTTCATTAATTACTCATCTATTTATCTATCTATCAACAATTTGTTGATGGTATCTAATAGATAATTGTATTGTTTATCTTTTGGTTTTTACATGTATCTATTTATCTATTTCCTAAGATGAGAAATTTCACTTTATATAATATATTTTTGACTAAAAATAGTAAAATATGACAAGTGTCTTATTTTTCTGTTTATTACTCATCTATTTATCTATCTATCAACAATTTGTTGATGGCATCTAATAGATAATTTTATTGTCTATTTTTTCGTATATACATGTATCAATTTATTTATTTCCTAAGATGAGAAATTTCACTTTATATAATATATTTTTGACTAAAAATGGTAAAATATGACAAAAATGTCTTACTTCATTCATTTAGTACTCGTCTATTTATCTATCTATTGAAAGTTTGTTGATGGCATCTAATAGATAATTCTATTGTCTATCTTTTGGTATATACATATATATATTTATCTATTTCCTAAGATGAGAAATTCCACTTTGTATAATATATTTTTGACTAAAAATAGTAAAATATGACAAAAGTGTCTTAATTATTTCATTTATTACTCATCTATTTATCTATCTATCGACAATTTGTTGATGGCATCTAATAGATAATTTTATTGTCTATTCTTTGGTATTTACATGTATCTATTTATCTATTTCTTAAGATGAGAAATTTCACTTTATATAATATATTTTTTACTAAAAATTGTAAAATATGACAAAAATGTCTTAATTGTTTCATTTATTACTCGTCTATTTATCTATCAATTGACAATTTGTTGATGGCATCTAATAGATAATTTTATTTTCTATGTTTTGGTATATACATATATCTATTTATCTATTTCCTAAGATGAGAAATTTTACTTTATATAATAAACTTTTGACTAAAAATAGTAAAATATAACCAAAGTGTCTAAATTGTTTTATTTATTACTCGTCTATTTATCTATCTATTGACAATTTGTTGATGGCATCTAATAGATAAATTTATTGTCTATCTTTTGGTATATACATGTATCAATTTATCTATTTCCTAAGATGAGAAATTTCACTTTATACAATATATTTTTAACTAAAAATAGTAAAATATGTCAAAAATGTCTTAATTTTCTTGTTAATTACTCGTCTATTTATCTATTTATCGGCAATTTGTTAATGGCATCTAATAGATAATTGTATTGTCTATCTTTTTGTTTTTACATGTATCTATTTATCTATTTCCTAAGATGAGAAATTTCACTTTATATAATATATTTTTGACTAAAAATGGTAAAATATGACAAAAATGTCTTACTTCATTCATTTAGTACTCGTCTATTTATCTGTCTATTGAAAGTTTGTTGATGGCATCTAATAGATAATTCTATTGTCTATCTTTTGGTATATACATATATATATTTATCTATTTCCTAAGATGAGAAATTCCACTTTATATAATATATTTTTGACTAAAAATAGTAAAATATGACCAAAGTGTCCCACTTTTTTCGTTAATTACTCGTCTATTTATCTATCTATCGACAATTTGTTGATGGCATCTAATAGATAATTTTATTGTCTATCTTTTGGTATATACATGTATCTATTTATATATTTCCTAAGATGAGAAATTTCACTTTATATAATATATTTTTAACTAAAAATAGTAAAATATGACAAAAGTGTCTTAATTATTTCATTTTTTACTCATCTATTTATCTATCTATCGACAATTTGTTGATGGCATCTAATAGATAATTTTATTGTCTATCTTTTCGTATATACATGTATCAATTTATCTATTTCCTAAGATACAAAATTTCACTTTATATATTATATTTTTGACAAAAAAATGTAAAATATGACCAAAATGTCCCATTTCGTCATTAATTACTCATCTATTTATCTATCTATCAACAATTTGTTGATGGCATCTAATAGATAATTGTATTGTCTCTCTTTTGGTTTTTACATGTATCTATTTATCTATTTCCTAAGATGAGAAATTTCACTTTATATAATATATTTTTGACTAAAAATAGTAAAATATGACAAGTGTCTTATTTTCTTGTTTATTACTCATCTATTTATCTATCTATCAACAATTTGTTGATGGCATCTAATAGATAGTTTTATTGTCTATTTTGTCGTATATACATGTATCAATTTATTTATTTCCTAAGATGAGAAATTTCACTTTATATAATAAATTTTTGAATAAAAATAGTAAAATATGACCAAAGTGTCCCACTTTTTTTGCTAATTACTCGTCTATTTATCTATCTATCGACAATTTGTTGATGGCATCTAATAGATAATTTTATTGTCTATCTTTTGGTATTTACATGTATCTATTTATCTATTTCCTAAGATGAGAAATTTCACTTTATATAATATATTTTTTACTAAAAATGGTAAAATATGACAAAAATGTCTTACTTCATTCATTTAGTACTCGTCTATTTATCTATCTATTGAAAGTTTGTTGATGGCATCTAATAGATAATTCTATCGTCTATCTTTTGGTATATACATATATGTATTTATCTATTTCCTAAGATGAAAAATTCCACTTTATATAATATATTTTTGACTAAAAATAGTAAAATATGACCAAAGTGTCCCACTTTTTTCGTTAATTACTCGTCTATTTATCTATCTATCAACAATTTGTTGATGGCATCTAATAGATAATTTTATTGTCTATCTTTTGGTATATACATGTATCTATTTATATATTTCCTAAGATGAGAAATTTCACTTTATATAATATATTTTTAACTAAAAATAGTAAAATATGACAAAAGTGTCTTAATTATTTCATTTATTACTCATCTATTTATCTATCTATCGACAATTTGTTGATGGCATCTAATAGATAATTTTATTGTCTATCTTTTCGTATATACATATATCAATTTATCTATTTCATAAGATGAGAAATGTCACTTTATATAATATATTTTTTACAAAATTGTGAAATATGGTTAAAGTGTCTTTATTTATTCATTTATTACTCGTCTATTTATCTATCTATGGAAAATTTGTTGATGGCACCTAATAGATAATTTTATTGTCTATCTTTTCGTTTATACATGTATCAATTTATCTATTTCCTAAGATGAGAAATTTCACTTTATATAATATATTTTTGACTAAAAATTGTAAAATATGACCAAAGTGTCTCAATTTTTTCGTTAATTACTCGTCTATTTATATATCTATCGACAATTTGTTGATGGCATCTAATAGATAATTTTATTGTCTATCTTTTCGTATATATATGTATAAATTTATCTATTTCCTAAGATGAGAAATTTCACTTTATATAATATATTTTTGACTAAAAATAGTAAAATATGACAAAAATGTCTTAATTGTTTCATTTATTACTCGTCTATTTATCTATCTATCGACAATTTGTTGATGGCATCTAATAGATAATTTTATTGTCTATCTTTCTGTATATACATGTTTCTATTTATCTATTTCCTAAGATGAGATATTTCACTTTATATAAAATATTTTTT
Organism: Petrolisthes manimaculis; assembly: GCA_034508575.1. Lineage (NCBI taxonomy): Eukaryota > Metazoa > Arthropoda > Malacostraca > Decapoda > Porcellanidae > Petrolisthes > Petrolisthes manimaculis. The sequence goes on from JAWZYT010000365.1 coordinate 806,771, forward strand.
ACTAAAAATAGATAAATATGACAAAAGTGTCTTAATTTTTTTGTTTGTTACTCCTCTATTTGTCTATCTATCAACAATTTATTGATGTCATCTAATAGATAATTTTATTGTCTATTTTTTGGTATATACAAATATCTATTTATCTATTTCCTAAGATGAGAAACATTAATTTATATAATATATTTTTGACTAAAAATAGTAAAATATGACAAAAGTGTCTTATTTTCTTGTTTATTACTCATCTATTTATCTATTTATCGACAATTTGTTGATGGCATCTAATAGATAATTTTATTGTCTATTTTTTCGTATATACATGTATCAATTTATCCATTTCCTAAGATGAGAAATTTCAGTTTATATAATATGTTTTTGACTAAAAATAGTAAAATATGACCAAAGTGTCCCATTTTTTCGTTAATTACTCGTCTATTTATCTATCTATCGACAATTTGTTGATGGCATCTAATAGATAATTTTATTGTCTATGTTTTGGTATGTACATGTATCTATTTATCTATTTCCTAAGATGAGAAATTTCACTTTATATAATATATTTTTTACTAAAAATTGTAAAATATGAGAAAAATGTCTTAATTGTTTCATTTATTACTCGTCTATTTATCTATCAATTAACAATTTGTTGATGGCATCTAATAGATAATTTTATTGTCTATTTTTTGGTATATACAAGTTTCTATTTATCTATTTCCTAAGATGAGATATTTCACTTTATATAATATATTTATAACTAAAAATAGTAAAATATGACAAAAGTGTCTTACTTTTCTTGTTAATTACTCATCTATTTATCTATTTATCGACCATTTGTTGATGGCATCTAATAGATAATTTTATTGTCTATCGTTTGGTCTATACATATATGTATTTATCTTATTCCTAAGATTCGATATTTCACTTTATATATTATATTTTTTACTAAAAATTGTAAAATATTACCAAAGTGTCCCATTTCTTCATTAATTACTCGTCTATTTTTCTATCTATCAACAATTTGTTGATGGCATCTATTAGATAATTTTATCATCAATCTTTTGGTATATACATGTATCTATTTATCTATTTTTTATGATGAGAAATTTCACTTTATATAATATATTTTTGACTAAAAATAGTAAAATATGACAAAAGTGTCTTAATTTTCTTGTTAATTACTCGTCTATTTATCTATTTATCGACAATTTGTTGATGGCATCTAATAGATAATTTTATTGTCTATCGTTTGGTTTATACATGTATCTATTTATCTATTTCCTAAGATAAGAAATTTCACTTTATATAATATATTTTTGACAAAAAATGGTAATATATGACAAAAATGTCTTAATTTATTCATTTAGTACTCATCTAGTTATCTATCTATTGAAAGTTTGATGATGGCATCTAATAGATAATTCTATTGTCTATCTTTTTGTATATACATGTATCTATTTATCTATTTCCTAAGATGAGAAATTTCACTTTATACAATATATTTTTAACTAAAAATAGTAAAATATGACAAAAAGGTCTTAATTTTCTTGTTAATTACTCGTCTATTTATCTATTTATCGGCAATTTGTTAATGACATCTAATAGATAATTTTATGGTCTATCGTTTGGTTTATACATGTATCTATTTATCTTATTGCTAAGATGAGAAATTTCACTTTATATAATATATTTTTGACTAAAAATTGTAAAATATGACCAAAGTGTCTTAATTATTTCATTTATTACTCATCTATTTATCTATCTATCGACAATTTGTTGATGGCATCTAATAGATAATTTTATTGTCTATCTTTTCGTATATACATGTATCAATTTATCTATTTCATAAGATGAGAAATGTCACTTTATATAATATATTTTTGACAAAATTGTAAAATATGACCAAAGTGTCTTTATTTATTCATTTATTACTCGTCTATTAATATATCTATGGAAAATTTGTTGATGGCACCTAATAGATAATTTTATTGTCTATTTTTTCGTATATACATGTATCAATTTATCTATTTCCTAAGATGAGGAATTTCAGTTTATATAATATGTTTTTGACTAAAAATAGTAAAATATGACCAAAGTGTCCCATTTTTTCGTTAATTACTCGTCTATTTATCTATCTATCGACAATTTGTTGATGGCATCTAATAGATAATTTTATTGTCTATGTTTTGGTATATACATGTATCTATTTATCTATTTCCTAAGATGAGAAATTTCACTTTATATAATATATTTTTTACTAAAAATTGTAAAATATGACAAAAATGTCTTAATTGTTTCATTTATTACTCGTCTATTTATCTATCAATTAACAATTTGTTGATGGCATCTAATAGATAATTTTATTGTCTATTTTTTGGTATATACAAGTTTCTATTTATCTATTTCCTAAGATGAGATATTTCACTTTATATAATATATTTATAACTAAAAATAGTAAAATATGACAAAAGTGTCTTACTTTTCTTGTTAATTACTCATCTATTTATCTATTTATCGACCATTTGTTGATGGCATCTAATAGATAATTTTATTGTCTATCGTTTGGTCTATACATATATGTATTTATCTTATTCCTAAGATTCGAAATTTCACTTTATATATTATATTTTTTACTAAAAATTGTAAAATATTACCAAAGTGTCCCATTTCTTCATTAATTACTCGTCTATTTTTCTATCTATCAACAATTTGTTGATGGCATCTATTAGATAATTTTATCATCAATCTTTTGGTATATACATGTATCTATTTATCTATTTTTTATGATGAGAAATTTCACTTTATATAATATATTTTTGACTAAAAATAGTAAAATATGACAAAAGTGTCTTAATTTTCTTGTTAATTACTCGTCTATTTATCTATTTATCGACAATTTGTTGATGGCATCTAATAGATAATTTTATTGTCTATCGTTTGGTTTATACATGTATCTATTTATCTATTTCCTAAGATAAGAAATTTCACTTTATATAATATATTTTTGACAAAAAATGGTAATATATGACAAAAATGTCTTAATTTATTCATTTAGTACTCATCTAGTTATCTATCTATTGAAAGTTTGATGATGGCATCTAATAGATAATTCTATTGTCTATCTTTTGGTATATACATGTATCTATTTATCTATTTCCTAAGATGAGAAATTTCACTTTATACAATATATTTTTAACTAAAAATAGTAAAATATGACAAAAAGGTCTTAATTTTCTCGTTAATTACTCGTCTATTTATCTATTTATCGGCAATTTGTTAATGACATCTAATAGATAATTTTATGGTCTATCGTTTGGTTTATACATGTATCTATTTATCTTATTGCTAAGATGAGAAATTTCACTTTATATAATATATTTTTGACTAAAAATTGTAAAATATGACCAAAGTGTCTTAATTATTTCATTTATTACTCATCTATTTAACTATCTATCGACAATTTGTTGATGGCATCTAATAGATAATTTTATTGTCTATCTTTTCGTATATACATGTATCAATTTATCTATTTCATAAGATGAGAAATGTCACTTTATATAATATATTTTTGACAAAATTGTAAAATATGACCAAAGTGTCTTTATTTATTCATTTATTACTCGTCTATTAATATATCTATGGAAAATTTGTTGATGGCACCTAATAGATAATTTTATTGTCTATTTTTTCGTATATACATGTATCAATTTATCTATTTCCTAAGATGAGGAATTTCACTTTATATAATATATTTTTGACTAAAAATTGTAAAATATGACCAAAGTGTCCCACTTTTTTCGTTAATTACTCGTCTATTTATCTATCTATCGACAATTTGTTGAAGGCATCTAATAGATAATTTTATTGTCTATCTTTTCGTATATACATGTATCAATTTATCTATTTCCTAAGATGAGAAATTTCACTTTATATAATATATTTTTAACTAAAAATAGTAAAATATGACAAAAGTGTCTTAATTTTCTTGTTAATTACTCGTCTATTTATCTATCTATCGACAATTTGTTGATGGCATCTAATAGATAATTTTATTGTCTATATTTTGGTATTTACATGTATCTATTTATCTATTTCCTAAGATGAGAAATTTCTCTTTATAAATATATTTTTTACTAAAAATTGTAAAATATGACAAAAATGTCTTAATTGTTTCATTTATTACTCATCTATTTATCTATAAATTGACAATTTGTTGATGGTATCTAATAGATAATTTTATTGTCTATTTTTTGGCATATACATGTATCTATTTATCTATTTCCTAAGATGAGATATTTCACTTTATATAATATATTTTTAACTAAAATAAGTAAAATATGACAAAAGTGTCTTAATTTTCTTGTTAATTACTCGTCTATTTATCTATCTATCGACAATTTGTTGATGGCATCTAATAGATAATTTATTGTCTATTTTTTGGTATATACATGTATCTATTTATCTATTTCCTAAGATGAGAAATTTCACTTTATACAATATATTTTTAACTAAAAATAGTAAAATATGACAAAAATGTCTTAATTTTCTTGTTAATTACTCGTCTATTTATCTATTTATCGGCAATTTGTTAATGGCATCTAATAGATAATTTTATGGTCTATCGTTTGGTTTATACATGTATCTATTTATCTTATTGCTAAGATGAGAAATTTCACTTTGTATATTATATTTTTGACTAAAAATTGTAAAATATGACAAAAGTGTCTTAATTATTTCATTTATTACTCATCTATTTATCTATCTATCGACAATTTGGTGATGGCATCTAATAGATAGTTTTATTGTCTATCTTTTCTTATATACATGTATCAATTTATCTATTTCCTAAGATGAAAAATTTCACGTATTATAATATATTTTTAACTAAAAATTGTAAAATATGACAAAATTGTCTTAATTGTTTCATTTATTACTCGTCTATTTATCTATATATTGACAATTTGTTGATGGCATCTAATAGATAATTTTATTGTCTATCTTTTGGTTTGTTTATGTATCTATTTATCTATTTCCTAAGATGAGAAATTTCACTTATTATAATATATTTTTAACTAAAAATTTTAAAATATGACAAAATTGTCTTAATTGTTTCATTTATTACTCGTCTATTTATCTATATATTGACAATTTGTTGATGACATCTAATAGATAATTTTATTGTCTATCTTTTGGTTTTATCATGTATCTATTTATCTATTTCCTAAGATGAGAAATTTCACTTCATATATTATATTTTTAACTAAAAATAGTAAAATATGACAAAAGTGTCTTAATTATTTCATTTATTACTCATCTATTCATCGATCTATCGACAATTTGTTGATGGCATCTAATAGATGATTTTATTGTCTATCTTTTCGTATATACATGTATCAATTTATCTATATCCTAAGATGAGAAATTTCACTTTATATGATATATTTTTGACTAAAAATAGTAAAATATGACAAAAATGTCTTAATTTTCTTGTTAATTACTCGTCTATTTATCTATTTATCGACAATTTGTTGATGGCATCTAATAGATAATTTTATTGTCTATCTTTTCGTATATACATGTATCAATTTATCTATTTCCTAAGATGAGAAATTTTACTTTATACAATATATTTTTGACTAAAAATTGTAAAATATGACCAAAGTGTCCCACTTTTTTCGTTAATTACTCGTCTATTTATGTATCTATCGACAATTTGTTTATGGCATCTAATACATAATTTTATTGTCTATCTTTCCGTATATACATGTATCAATTTATCTATTTCCTAAGATGAGAAATTTCACTTTATATAATACATTTTTGACTAAAAATAGTAAAATATGACCAAAGTGTCCCACTTTTTTCGGTAATTACTCGTCTATTTATCTATCTATCGACAATTTGTTGATGGTATCTAATAGATAATATTATTGTCTATCTTTTGGCATTTACATGTATCTATTTATCTATTTCCTAAGATGAGAAATTTCACTTTATATAATATATTTTTGACTAAAAATGGTAAAATATGAAAAAAATGTCTTACTTCATTCATTTAGTACTCGTCTATTTATCTATCTATTGAAAGTTTGTTGATGGCATCTAATAGATAATTCTATTGTCTATCTTTTGGTATATACATATATATATTTATCTATTTCCTAAGATGAGAAATTCCACTTTATATAATATATTTTTGACTAAAAATAGTAAAATATGACCAAAGTGTCCCACTTTTTTCGTTAATTACTCGTCTATTTATCTATCTATCGACAATTTGTTGATGGCATCTAATAGATAATTTTATTGTCTATCTTTTGGCATATACATGTATCTATTTATATATTTCCTAAGATGAGAAATTTCACTTTATATAATATATTTTTAACTAAAAATAGTAAAATATGACAAAAGTGTCTTAATTATTTCATTTATTACTCATCTATTTATCTATCTATCGACAATTTGTTGATGGCATCTAATAGATAATTTTATTGTCTATCTTTTCGTATATACATGTATCAATTTATCTATTTCCTAAGATGAGAAATTTCACTTTATATAATATATTTTTGACTAAAAATAGTAAAATATGACAAAAATGTCTTAATTTTCTTGTTAATTACTCGTCTATTTAACTATTTATCGACAATTTGTTGATGGCATCTAATAGATAATTTTATTGTCTATCTTTTCGTATATACATGTATCTATTTATCTATTTCCTAAGATGAAAAATGTCACTTTATATAATATATTTTTAACTAAAAATAGTAAAATATGACAAAAGTTTCTTAATTTTCTTGTTAATTACTCGTCTATTTATCTATTTATCGACAATTTGTTGATGGCATCTAATAGATAAATTTATTGTCTATCTTTTGGTATATACATGTATCAATTTATCTATTTCCGAAGATGAGAAATTTCACTTTATATATTATATTTTTGACAAAAAAATGTAAAATATGACCAAAGTGTCCCATTTCTTCATTAATTACTCATCTATTTATCTATCTATCAACAATTTGTTGATGGCATCTAATAGATAATTGTATTGTCTATCTTTTGGTTTTTACATGTATCTATTTATCTATTTCCTAAGATGAGAAATTTCACTTTATATAATATATTTTTGACTAAAAATAGTAAAATATGACAAGTGTCTTATTTTCTTGTTTATTACTCATCTATTTATCAATCTATCAACAATTTGTTGATGGCATCTAATAGATAATTTTATTGTCTATTTTTTCGTATATACATGTATCAATTTATTTATTTCCTAAGATGAGAAATTTCACTTTATATAATATATTTTTGACTAAAAATGGTAAAATAAAACAAAAATGTCTTACTTCATTCATTTAGTACTCGTCTATTTATCTATCTATTGAAAGTTTGTTGATGGCATCTAATAGATAATTCTATTGTCTATCTTTTGGTATATACATATATATATTTATCTATTTCCTAAGATGAGAAATTCCACTTTATATAATATATTTTTGACTAAAAATAGTAAAATATGACAAAAGTGTCTTAATTATTTCATTTATTACTCATCTATTTATCTATCTATCGACAATTTGTTGATGGCATCTAATAGATAATTTTATTGTCTATTCTTTGGTATTTACATGTATCTATTTATCTATTTCTTAAGATGAGAAATTTCACTTTATATAATATATTTTTTACTAAAAATTGTAAAATATGACAAAAATGTCTTAATTGTTTCATTTATTACTCGTCTATTTATCTATCAATTGACAATTTGTTGATGGCATCTAATAGATAATTTTATTGTCTATGTTTTGGTATATACATATATCTATTTATCTATTTCCTAAGATGAGATATTTTACTTTATATAATAAACTTTTGACTAAAAATAGTAAAATATAACCAAAGTGTCTAAATTGTTTTATTTATTACTCGTCTATTTATCTATCTATTGACAATTTGTTGATGGCATCTAATAGATAAATTTATTGTCTATCTTTTGGTATATACATGTATCAATTTATCTATTTCCTAAGATGAGAAATTTCACTTTATACAATATATTTTTAACTAAAAATAGTAAAATATGTCAAAAATGTCTTAATTTTCTTGTTAATTACTCGTCTATTTATCTATTTATCGGCAATTTGTTAATGGCATCTAATAGATAATTGTATTGTCTATCTTTTGGTTTTTACATGTATCTATTTATCTATTTCCTAAGATGAGAAATTTCACTTTATATAATATATTTTTGACTAAAAATGGTAAAATATGACAAAAATGTCTTACTTCATTCATTTAGTACTCGTCTATTTATCTGTCTATTGAAAGTTTGTTGATGGCATCTAATAGATAATTATATTGTCTATCTTTTGGTATATACATATATATATATTTATCTATTTCCTAAGATGAGAAATTCCACTTTATATAATATATTTTTGACTAAAAATAGTAAAATATGACCAAAGTGTCCCACTTTTTTCGTTAATTACTCGTCTATTTATCTATCTATCGACAATTTGTTGATGGCATCTAATAGATAATTTTATTGTCTATCTTTTGGTATATACATGTATCTATTTATATATTTCCTAAGATGAAAAATTTCACTTTATATAATATATTTTTAACTAAAAATAGTAAAATATGACAAAAGTGTCTTAATTATTTCATTTTTTACTCATCTATTTATCTATCTATCGACAATTTGTTGATGGCATCTAATAGATAATTTTATTGTCTATCTTTTCGTATATACATGTATCAATTTATCTATTTCCTAAGATACAAAATTTCACTTTATATATTATATTTTTGACAAAAAAATGTAAAATATGACCAAAGTGTCCCATTTCGTCATTAATTACTCATCTATTTATCTATCTATCAACAATTTGTTGATGGCATCTAATAGATAATTTTATCATCAATCTTTTGGTATATACATGTATCTATTTATCTATTTTTTATGATGAGAAATTTCACTTTATATAATATATTTTTGACTAAAAATAGTAAAATATGACAAAAGTGTCTTAATTTTCTTGTTAATTACTCGTCTATTTATCTATTTATCGACAATTTGTTGATGGCATCTAATAGATAATTTTATTGTCTATCGTTTGGTTTATACATGTATCTATTTATCTATTTCCTAAGATAAGAAATTTCACTTTATATAATATATTTTTGACAAAAAATGGTAATATATGACAAAAATGTCTTAATTTATTCATTTAGTACTCATCTAGTTATCTATCTATTGAAAGTTTGATGATGGCATCTAATAGATAATTCTATTGTCTATCTTTTGGTATATACATGTATCTATTTATCTATTTCCTAAGATGAGAAATTTCACTTTATACAATATATTTTTAACTAAAAATAGTAAAATATGACAAAAAGGTCTTAATTTTCTTGTTAATTACTCGTCTATTTATCTATTTATCGGCAATTTGTTAATGACATCTAATAGATAATTTCATGGTCTATCGTTTGGTTTATACATGTATCTATTTATCTTATTGCTAAGATGTGAAATTTCACTTTATATAATATATTTTTGACTAAAAATTGTAAAATATGACCAAAGTGTCTTAATTATTTCATTTATTACTCATCTATTTATCTATCTATCGACAATTTGTTGATGGCATCTAATAGATAATTTTATTGTCTATCTTTTCGTATATACATGTATCAATTTATCTATTTCATAAGATGAGAAATGTCACTTTATATAATATATTTTTGACAAAATTGTAAAATATTACCAAAGTGTCTTTATTTATTCATTTATTACTCGTCTATTAATATATCTATGGAAAATTTGTTGATGGCACCTAATAGATAATTTTATTGTCTATTTTTTCGTATATACATGTATCAATTTATCTATTTCCTAAGATGAGGAATTTCACTTTATATAATATATTTTTGACTAAAAATTGTAAAATATGACCAAAGTGTCCCACTTTTTTCGTTAATTACTCGTCTATTTATCTATCTATCGACAATTTGTTGAAGGCATCTAATAGAGAATTTTATTGTCTATCTTTTCGTATATACATGTATCAATTTATCTATTTCCTAAGATGAGAAATTTCACTTTTTATAATATATTTTTAACTAAAAATAGTAAAATATGACAAAAGTGTCTTAATTTTCTTGTTAATTACTCATCTATTTATCTATCTATCGACAATTTGTTGATGGCATCTAATAGATAATTTTATTGTCTATCTTTTGGTATATACATGTATCTATTTATCTATTTCCTAAGATGAGAAATTTCACTTTATATAATATATTTTTAACTAAAAATAGTAAAATATGACAAAAGTGTCTTAATTTTCTTGTTAATTACTCGTCTATTTATCTATCTATCGACAATTTGTTGATGGCATCTAATAGATAATTTTATTGTCTATATTTTGGTATTTACATGTATCTATTTATCTATTTCCTAAGATGAGAAATTTCTCTTTATAAATATATTTTTTACTAAAAATTGTAAAATATGACAAAAATGTCTTAATTGTTTCATTTATTACTCATCTATTTATCTATAAATTGACAATTTGTTGATGGTATCTAATAGATAATTTTATTGTCTATTTTTTGGTATATACATGTATCTATTTATCTATTTCCTAAGATGAGATATTTCACTTTATATAATATATTTTTAACTAAAATAAGTAAAATATGACAAAAGTGTCTTAATTTTCTTGTTAATTACTCGTCTATTTATCTATCTATCGACAATTTGTTGATGGCATCTAATAGATAATTTATTGTCTATTTTTTGGTATATACATGTATCTATTTATCTATTTCCTAAGATGAGAAATTTCACTTTATACAATATATTTTTAACTAAAAATAGTAAAATATGACCAAAGTGTCTTAATTATTTCATTTATTACTCATCTATTTATCTATCTATCGACAATTTGTTGATGGCATCTAATAGATAATTTTATTGTCTATCTTTTCGTATATACATGTATCAATTTATCTATTTCATAAGATGAGAAATGTCACTTTATATAATATATTTTTGACAAAATTGTAAAATATGACCAAAGTGTCTTTATTTATTCATTTATTACTCGTCTATTAATATATCTATGGAAAATTTGTTGATGGCACCTAATAGATAATTTTATTGTCTATTTTTTCGTATATACATGTATCAATTTATCTATTTCCTAAGATGAGGAATTTCACTTTATATAATATATTTTTGACTAAAAATTGTAAAATATGACCAAAGTGTCCCACTTTTTTCGTTAATTACTCGTCTATTTATCTATCTATCGACAATTTGTTGAAGGCATCTAATAGAGAATTTTATTGTCTATCTTTTCGTATATACATGTATCAATTTATCTATTTCCTAAGATGAGAAATTTCACTTTTTATAATATATTTTTAACTAAAAATAGTAAAATATGACAAAAGTGTCTTAATTTTCTTGTTAATTACTCATCTATTTATCTATCTATCGACAATTTGTTGATGGCATCTAATAGATAATTTTATTGTCTATCTTTTGGTATATACATGTATCTATTTATCTATTTCCTAAGATGAGAAATTTCACTTTATATAATATATTTTTAACTAAAAATAGTAAAATATGACAAAAGTGTCTTAATTTTCTTGTTAATTACTCGTCTATTTATCTATCTATCGACAATTTGTTGATGGCATCTAATAGATAATTTTATTGTCTATATTTTGGTATTTACATGTATCTATTTATCTATTTCCTAAGATGAGAAATTTCTCTTTATAAATATATTTTTTACTAAAAATTGTAAAATATGACAAAAATGTCTTAATTGTTTCATTTATTACTCATCTATTTATCTATAAATTGACAATTTGTTGATGGTATCTAATAGATAATTTTATTGTCTATTTTTTGGTATATACATGTATCTATTTATCTATTTCCTAAGATGAGATATTTCACTTTATATAATATATTTTTAACTAAAATAAGTAAAATATGACAAAAGTGTCTTAATTTTCTTGTTAATTACTCGTCTATTTATCTATCTATCGACAATTTGTTGATGGCATCTAATAGATAATTTATTGTCTATTTTTTGGTATATACATGTATCTATTTATCTATTTCCTAAGATGAGAAATTTCACTTTATACAATATATTTTTAACTAAAAATAGTAAAATATGACAAAAATGTCTTAATTTTCTTGTTAATTACTCGTCTATTTATCTATTTATCGGCAATTTGTTAATGGCATCTAATAGATAATTTTATGGTCTATCGTTTGGTTTATACATGTATCTATTTATCTTATTGCTAAGATGAGAAATTTCACTTTGTATATTATATTTTTGACTAAAAATTGTAAAATATGACAAAAGTGTCTTAATTATTTCATTTATTACTCATCTATTTATCTATCTATCGACAATTTGGTGATGGCATCTAATAGATAGTTTTATTGTCTATCTTTTCTTATATACATGTATCAATTTATCTATTTCCTAAGATGAAAAATTTCACGTATTATAATATATTTTTAACTAAAAATTGTAAAATATGACAAAATTGTCTTAATTGTTTCATTTATTACTCGTCTATTTATCTATATATTGACAATTTGTTGATGGCATCTAATAGATAATTTTATTGTCTATCTTTTGGTTTGTTTATGTATCTATTTATCTATTTCCTAAGATGAGAAATTTCACTTATTATAATATATTTTTAACTAAAAATTTTAAAATATGACAAAATTGTCTTAATTGTTTCATTTATTACTCGTCTATTTATCTATATATTGACAATTTGTTGATGACATCTAATAGATAATTTTATTGTCTATCTTTTGGTTTTATCATGTATCTATTTATCTATTTCCTAAGATGAGAAATTTCACTTCATATATTATATTTTTAACTAAAAATAGTAAAATATGACAAAAGTGTCTTAATTATTTCATTTATTACTCATCTATTCATCGATCTATCGACAATTTGTTGATGGCATCTAATAGATGATTTTATTGTCTATCTTTTCGTATATACATGTATCAATTTATCTATATCCTAAGATGAGAAATTTCACTTTATATGATATATTTTTGACTAAAAATAGTAAAATATGACAAAAATGTCTTAATTTTCTTGTTAATTACTCGTCTATTTATCTATTTATCGACAATTTGTTGATGGCATCTAATAGATAATTTTATTGTCTATCTTTTCGTATATACATGTATCAATTTATCTATTTCCTAAGATGAGAAATTTTACTTTATACAATATATTTTTGACTAAAAATTGTAAAATATGACCAAAGTGTCCCACTTTTTTCGTTAATTACTCGTCTATTTATGTATCTATCGACAATTTGTTTATGGCATCTAATACATAATTTTATTGTCTATCTTTCCGTATATACATGTATCAATTTATCTATTTCCTAAGATGAGAAATTTCACTTTATATAATACATTTTTGACTAAAAATAGTAAAATATGACCAAAGTGTCCCACTTTTTTCGGTAATTACTCGTCTATTTATCTATCTATCGACAATTTGTTGATGGTATCTAATAGATAATATTATTGTCTATCTTTTGGCATTTACATGTATCTATTTATCTATTTCCTAAGATGAGAAATTTCACTTTATATAATATATTTTTGACTAAAAATGGTAAAATATGAAAAAAATGTCTTACTTCATTCATTTAGTACTCGTCTATTTATCTATCTATTGAAAGTTTGTTGATGGCATCTAATAGATAATTCTATTGTCTATCTTTTGGTATATACATATATATATATTTATCTATTTCCTAAGATGAGAAATTCCACTTTATATAATATATTTTTGACTAAAAATAGTAAAATATGACCAAAGTGTCCCACTTTTTTCGTTAATTACTCGTCTATTTATCTATCTATCGACAATTTGTTGATGGCATCTAATAGATAATTTTATTGTCTATCTTTTGGCATATACATGTATCTATTTATATATTTCCTAAGATGAGAAATTTCACTTTATATAATATATTTTTAACTAAAAATAGTAAAATATGACAAAAGTGTCTTAATTATTTAATTTATTACTCATCTATTTATCTATCTATCGACAATTTGTTGATGGCATCTAATAGATAATTTTATTGTCTATCTTTTCGTATATACATGTATCAATTTATCTATTTCCTAAGATGAGAAATTTCACTTTATATAATATATTTTTGACTAAAAATAGTAAAATATGACAAAAATGTCTTAATTTTCTTGTTAATTACTCGTCTATTTAACTATTTATCGACAATTTGTTGATGGCATCTAATAGATAATTTTATTGTCTATCTTTTCGTATATACATGTATCTATTTATCTATTTCCTAAGATGAAAAATGTCACTTTATATAATATATTTTTAACTAAAAATAGTAAAATATGACAAAAGTTTCTTAATTTTCTTGTTAATTACTCGTCTATTTATCTATTTATCGACAATTTGTTGATGGCATCTAATAGATAAATTTATTGTCTATCTTTTGGTATATACATGTATCAATTTATCTATTTCCGAAGATGAGAAATTTCACTTTATATATTATATTTTTGACAAAAAAATGTAAAATATGACCAAAGTGTCCCATTTCTTCATTAATTACTCATCTATTTATCTATCTATCAACAATTTGTTGATGGCATCTAATAGATAATTGTATTGTCTATCTTTTGGTTTTTACATGTATCTATTTATCTATTTCCTAAGATGAGAAATTTCACTTTATATAATATATTTTTGACTAAAAATAGTAAAATATGACAAGTGTCTTATTTTCTTGTTTATTACTCATCTATTTATCAATCTATCAACAATTTGTTGATGGCATCTAATAGATAATTTTATTGTCTATTTTTTCGTATATACATGTATCAATTTATTTATTTCCTAAGATGAGAAATTTCACTTTATATAATATATTTTTGACTAAAAATGGTAAAATATGACAAAAATGTCTTACTTCATTCATTTAGTACTCGTCTATTTATCTATCTATTGAAAGTTTGTTGATGGCATCTAATAGATAATTCTATTGTCTATCTTTTGGTATATACATATATATATTTATCTATTTCCTAAGATGAGAAATTCCACTTTATATAATATATTTTTGACTAAAAATAGTAAAATATGACAAAAGTGTCTTAATTATTTCATTTATTACTCATCTATTTATCTATCTATCGACAATTTGTTGATGGCATCTAATAGATAATTTTATTGTCTATTCTTTGGTATTTACATGTATCTATTTATCTATTTCTTAAGATGAGAAATTTCACTTTATATAATATATTTTTTACTAAAAATTGTAAAATATGACAAAAATGTCTTAATTGTTTCATTTATTACTCGTCTATTTATCTATCAATTGACAATTTGTTGATGGCATCTAATAGATAATTTTATTGTCTATGTTTTGGTATATACATATATCTATTTATCTATTTCCTAATGTGAGATATTTTACTTTATATAATAAACTTTTGACTAAAAATAGTAAAATATAACCAAAGTGTCTAAATTGTTTTATTTATTACTCGTCTATTTATCTATCTATTGACAATTTGTTGATGGCATCTAATAGATAAATTTATTGTCTATCTTTTGGTATATACATGTATCAATTTATCTATTTCCTAAGATGAGAAATTTCACTTTATACAATATATTTTTAACTAAAAATAGTAAAATATGTCAAAAATGTCTTAATTTTCTTGTTAATTACTCGTCTATTTATCTATTTATCGGCAATTTGTTAATGGCATCTAATAGATAATTGTATTGTCTATCTTTTGGTTTTTACATGTATCTATTTATCTATTTCCTAAGATGAGAAATTTCACTTTATATAATATATTTTTGACTAAAAATGGTAAAATATGACAAAAATGTCTTACTTCATTCATTTAGTACTCGTCTATTTATCTGTCTATTGAAAGTTTGTTGATGGCATCTAATAGATAATTCTATTGTCTATCTTTTGGTATATACATATATATATATTTATCTATTTCCTAAGATGAGAAATTCCACTTTATATAATATATTTTTGACTAAAAATAGTAAAATATGACCAAAGTGTCCCACTTTTTTCGTTAATTACTCGTCTATTTATCTATCTATCGACAATTTGTTGATGGCATCTAATAGATAATTTTATTGTCTATCTTTTGGTATATACATGTATCTATTTATATATTTCCTAAGATGAAAAATTTCACTTTATATAATATATTTTTAACTAAAAATAGTAAAATATGACAAAAGTGTCTTAATTATTTCATTTTTTATTCATCTATTTATCTATCTATCGACAATTTGTTGATGGCATCTAATAGATAATTTTATTGTCTATCTTTTCGTATATACATGTATCAATTTATCTATTTCCTAAGATACAAAATTTCACTTTATATATTATATTTTTGACAAAAAAATGTAAAATATGACCAGAGTGTCCCATTTCGTCATTAATTACTCATCTATTTATCTATCTATCAACAATTTGTTGATGGCATCTAATAGATAATTGTATTGTCTCTCTTTTGGTTTTTACATGTATCTATTTATCTATTTCCTAAGATGAGAAATTTCAATTTATATAATATATTTTTGACTAAAAATAGTAAAATATGACAAGTGTCTTATTTTCTTGTTTATTACTCATCTATTTATCTATCTATCAACAATTTGTTGATGGCATCTAATAGATAATTTTATTGTCTATTTTGTCGTATATACATGTATCAATTTATTTATTTCCTAAGATGAGAAATTTCACTTTATATAATATATTTTTGACTAAAAATAGTAAAATATGACCAAAGTGTCCCACTTTTTTCGTTAATTACTCGTCTATTTATCTATCTATCGACAATTTGTTGATGGCATCTAATAGATAATTTTATTGTCTATCTTTTGGTATATACATGTATCTATTTATATATTTCCTAAGATGAGAAATTTCACTTTATATAATATATTTTTAACTAAAAATAGTAAAATATGACAAAAGTGTCTTAATTATTTCATTTATTACTCATCTATTTATCTATCTATCGACAATTTGTTGATGGCATCTAATAGATAATTTTATTGTCTATCTTTTCGTATATAAATATATCAATTTATCTATTTCATAAGATGAGAAATGTCACTTTATATAATATATTTTTTACAAAATTTTGAAATATGGTTAAAGTGTCTTTATTTATTCATTTATTACTCGTCTATTTATCTATCTATGGAAAATTTGTTGATGGCACCTAATAGATAATTTTATTGTCTATCTTTTCGTTTATACATGTATCAATTTATCTATTTCCTAAGATGAGAAATTTCACTTTATATAATATATTTTTGACTAAAAATTGTAAAATATGACAAAAGTGTCTTATTTTCTTGTTTATTACTCATCTATTTATCTATTTATCGACAATTTGTTGATGGCATCTAATAGATAATTTTATTGTCTATCTTTTCGTATATACATGTATCTATTTATCTATTTCCTAAGATGAAAAATGTCACTTTATATAATATATTTTTAACTAAAAATAGTAAAATATGACAAAAGTTTCTTAATTTTCTTGTTAATTACTCGTCTATTTATCTATTTATCGACAATTTGTTGATGGCATCTAATAGATAAATTTATTGTCTATCTTTTGGTATATACATGTATCAATTTATCTATTTCCGAAGATGAGAAATTTCACTTTATATATTATATTTTTGACAAAAAAATGTAAAATATGACCAAAGTGTCCCATTTCTTCATTAATTACTCATCTATTTATCTATCTATCAACAATTTGTTGATGGCATCTAATAGATAATTGTATTGTCTATCTTTTGGTTTTTACATGTATCTATTTATCTATTTCCTAAGATGAGAAATTTCACTTTATATAATATATTTTTGACTAAAAATAGTAAAATATGACAAGTGTCTTATTTTCTTGTTTATTACTCATCTATTTATCAATCTATCAACAATTTGTTGTTGGCATCTAATAGATAATTTTATTGTCTATTTTTTCGTATATACATGTATCAATTTATTTATTTCCTAAGATGAGAAATTTCACTTTATATAATATATTTTTGACTAAAAATGGTAAAATATGACAAAAATGTCTTACTTCATTCATTTAGTACTCGTCTATTTATCTATCTATTGAAAGTTTGTTGATGGCATCTAATAGATAATTCTATTGTCTATCTTTTGGTATATACATATATATATTTATCTATTTCCTAAGATGAGAAATTCCACTTTATATAATATATTTTTGACTAAAAATAGTAAAATATGACAAAAGTGTCTTAATTATTTCATTTATTACTCATCTATTTATCTATCTATCGACAATTTGTTGATGGCATCTAATAGATAATTTTATTGTCTATTCTTTGGTATTTACATGTATCTATTTATCTATTTCTTAAGATGAGAAATTTCACTTTATATAATATATTTTTTACTAAAAATTGTAAAATATGACAAAAATGTCTTAATTGTTTCATTTATTACTCGTCTATTTATCTATCAATTGACAATTTGTTGATGGCATCTAATAGATAATTTTATTGTCTATGTTTTGGTATATACATATATCTATTTATCTATTTCCTAAGATGAGAAATTTTACTTTATATAATAAACTTTTGACTAAAAATAGTAAAATATAACCAAAGTGTCTAAATTGTTTTATTTATTACTCGTCTATTTATCTATCTATTGACAATTTGTTGATGGCATCTAATAGATAAATTTATTGTCTATCTTTTGGTATATACATGTATCAATTTATTTATTTCCTAAGATGAGAAATTTCACTTTATACAATATATTTTTAACTAAAAATAGTAAAATATGTCAAAAATGTCTTAATTTTCTTGTTAATTACTCGTCTATTTATCTATTTATCGGCAATTTGTTAATGGCATCTAATAGATAATTGTATTGTCTATCTTTTGGTTTTTACATGTATCTATTTATCTATTTCCTAAGATGAGAAATTTCACTTTATATAATATATTTTTGACTAAAAATGGTAAAATATGACAAAAATGTCTTACTTTATTCATTTAGTACTCGTCTATTTATCTGTCTATTGAAAGTTTGTTGATGGCATCTAATAGATAATTTTATTGTCTATCTTTTGGTATATACATGTATCTATTTATATATTTCCTAAGATGAAAAATTTCACTTTATATAATATATTTTTAACTAAAAATAGTAAAATATGACAAAAGTGTCTTAATTATTTCATTTTTTACTCATCTATTTATCTATCTATCGACAATTTGTTGATGGCATCTAATAGATAATTTTATTGTCTATCTTTTCGTATATACATGTATCAATTTATCTATTTCCTAAGATACAAAATTTCACTTTATATATTATATTTTTGACAAAAAAATGTAAAATATGACCAAAGTGTCCCATTTCGTCATTAATTACTCATCTATTTATCTATCTATCAACAATTTGTTGATGGCATCTAATAGATAATTGTATTGTCTCTCTTTTGGTTTTTACATGTATCTATTTATCTATTTCCTAAGATGAGAAATTTCACTTTATATAATATATTTTTGACTAAAAATAGTAAAATATGACAAGTGTCTTATTTTCTTGTTTATTACTCATCTATTTATCTATCTATCAACAATTTGTTGATGGCATCTAATAGATAATTTTATTGTCTATTTTGTCGTATATACATGTATCAATTTATTTATTTCCTAAGATGAGAAATTTCACTTTATATAATATATTTTTGACTAAAAATAGTAAAATATGACCAAAGTGTCCCACTTTTTTCGTTAATTACTCGTCTATTTATCTATCTATCGACAATTTGTTGATGGCATCTAATAGATAATTTTATTGTCTATCTTTTGGTATATACATGTATCTATTTATATATTTCCTAAGATGAGAAATTTCACTTTATATAATATATTTTTAACTAAAAATAGTAAAATATGACAAAAGTGTCTTAATTATTTCATTTATTACTCATCTATTTATCTATCTATCGACAATTTGTTGATGGCATCTAATAGATAATTTTATTGTCTATCTTTTCGTATATAAATATATCAATTTATCTATTTCATAAGATGAGAAATGTCACTTTATATAATATATTTTTTACAAAATTGTGAAATATGGTTAAAGTGTCTTTATTTATTCATTTATTACTCGTCTATTTATCTATCTATGGAAAATTTGTTGATGGCACCTAATAGATAATTTTATTGTCTATCTTTTCGTTTATACATGTATCAATTTATCTATTTCCTAAGATGAGAAATTTCACTTTATATAATATATTTTTGACTAAAAATTGTAAAATATGACAAAAGTGTCTTATTTTCTTGTTTATTACTCATCTATTTATCTATTTATCGACAATTTGTTGATGGCATCTAATAGATAATTTTATTGTCTATCTTTTCGTATATACATGTATCTATTTATCTATTTCCTAAGATGAAAAATGTCACTTTATATAATATATTTTTAACTAAAAATAGTAAAATATGACAAAAGTTTCTTAATTTTCTTGTTAATTACTCGTCTATTTATCTATTTATCGACAATTTGTTGATGGCATCTAATAGATAAATTTATTGTCTATCTTTTGGTATATACATGTATCAATTTATCTATTTCCGAAGATGAGAAATTTCACTTTATATATTATATTTTTGACAAAAAAATGTAAAATATGACCAAAGTGTCCCATTTCTTCATTAATTACTCATCTATTTATCTATCTATCAACAATTTGTTGATGGCATCTAATAGATAATTGTATTGTCTATCTTTTGGTTTTTAAATGTATCTATTTATCTATTTCCTAAGATGAGAAATTTCACTTTATATAATATATTTTTGACTAAAAATAGTAAAATATGACAAGTGTCTTATTTTCTTTTTTATTACTCATCTATTTATCAATCTATCAACAATTTGTTGTTGGCATCTAATAGATAATTTTATTGTCTATTTTTTCGTATATACATGTATCAATTTATTTATTTCCTAAGATGAGAAATTTCACTTTATATAATATATTTTTGACTAAAAATGGTAAAATATGACAAAAATGTCTTACTTCATTCATTTAGTACTCGTCTATTTATCTATCTATTGAAAGTTTGTTGATGGCATCTAATAGATAATTCTATTGTCTATCTTTTGGTATATACATATATATATTTATCTATTTCCTAAGATGAGAAATTCCACTTTATATAATATATTTTTGACTAAAAATAGTAAAATATGACAAAAGTGTCTTAATTATTTCATTTATTACTCATCTATTTATCTATCTATCGACAATTTGTTGATGGCATCTAATAGATAATTTTATTGTCTATTCTTTGGTATTTACATGTATCTATTTATCTATTTCTTAAGATGAGAAATTTCACTTTATATAATATATTTTTTACTAAAAATTGTAAAATATGACAAAAATGTCGTAATTGTTTCATTTATTACTCGTCTATTTATCTATCAATTGACAATTTGTTGATGGCATCTAATAGATAATTTTATTGTCTATGTTTTGGTATATACATATATCTATTTATCTATTTCCTAAGATGAGAAATTTTACTTTATATAATAAACTTTTGACTAAAAATAGTAAAATATAACCAAAGTGTCTAAATTGTTTTATTTATTACTCGTCTATTTATCTATCTATTGACAATTTGTTGATGGCATCTAATAGATAAATTTATTGTCTATCTTTTGGTATATACATGTATCAATTTATCTATTTCCTAAGATGAGAAATTTCACTTTATACAATATATTTTTGACTAAAAATGGTAAAATATGACAAAAATGTCTTACTTCATTCATTTAGTACTCGTCTATTTATCTGTCTATTGAAAGTTTGTTGATGGCATCTAATAGATAATTTTATTGTCTATCTTTTGGTATATACATGTATCTATTTATATATTTCCTAAGATGAAAAATTTCACTTTATATAATATATTTTTAACTAAAAATAGTAAAATATGACAAAAGTGTCTTAATTATTTCATTTTTTACTCATCTATTTATCTATCTATCGACAATTTGTTGATGGCATCTAATAGATAATTTTATTGTCTATCTTTTCGTATATACATGTATCAATTTATCTATTTCCTAAGATACAAAATTTCACTTTATATATTATATTTTTGACAAAAAAATGTAAAATATGACCAAAGTGTCCCATTTCGTCATTAATTACTCATCTATTTATCTATCTATCAACAATTTGTTGATGGCATCTAATAGATAATTGTATTGTCTCTCTTTTGGTTTTTACATGTATCTATTTATCTATTTCCTAAGATGAGAAATTTCACTTTATATAATATATTTTTGACTAAAAATAGTAAAATATGACAAGTGTCTTATTTTCTTGTTTATTACTCATCTATTTATCTATCTATCAACAATTTGTTGATGGCATCTAATAGATAATTTTATTGTCTATTTTGTCGTATATACATGTATCAATTTATTTATTTCCTAAGATGAGAAATTTCACTTTATATAATATATTTTTGACTAAAAATAGTAAAATATGACCAAAGTGTCCCACTTTTTTCGTTAATTACTCGTCTATTTATCTATCTATCGACAATTTGTTGATGGCATCTAATAGATAATTTTATTGTCTATCTTTTGGTATATACATGTATCTATTTATATATTTCCTAAGATGAGAAATTTCACTTTATATAATATATTTTTAACTAAAAATAGTAAAATATGACAAAAGTATCTTAATTATTTCATTTATTACTCATCTATTTATCTATCTATCGACAATTTGTTGATGGCATCTAATAGATAATTTTATTGTCTATCTTTTCGTATATACATATATCAATTTATCTATTTCATAAGATGAGAAATGTCACTTTATATAATATATTTTTTACAAAATTGTGAAATATGGTTAAAGTGTCTTTATTTATTCATTTATTACTCGTCTATTTATCTATCTATGGAAAATTTGTTGATGGCACCTAATAGATAATTTTATTGTCTATCTTTTCGTTTATACATGTATCAATTTATCTATTTCCTAAGATGAGAAATTTCACTTTATATAATATATTTTTGACTAAAAATTGTAAAATATGACAAAAGTGTCTTATTTTCTTGTTTATTACTCATCTATTTATCTATTTATCGACAATTTGTTGATGGCATCTAATAGATAATTTTATTGTCTATTTTTTCGTATATACATGTATCAATTTATCCATTTCCTAAGATGAGAAATTTCAGTTTATATAATATGTTTTTGACTAAAAATAGTAAAATATGACCAAAGTGTCCCATTTTTTCGTTAATTACTCGTCTATTTATCTATCTATCGACAATTTGTTGATGGCATCTAATAGATAATTTTATTGTCTATGTTTTGGTATATACATGTATCTATTTATCTATTTCCTAAGATGAGAAATTTCACTTTATATAATATATTTTTTACTAAAAATTGTAAAATATGACAAAAATGTCTTAATTGTTTCATTTATTACTCGTCTATTTATCTATCAATTAACAATTTGTTGATGGCATCTAATAGATAATTTTATTGTCTATTTTTTGGTATATACATGTTTCTATTTATCTATTTCCTAAGATGAGATATTTCACTTTATATAATATATTTATAACTAAAAATAGTAAAATATGACAAAAGTGTCTTACTTTTCTTGTTAATTACTCATCTATTTATCTATTTATCGACCATTTGTTGATGGCATCTAATAGATAATTTTATTGTCTATCGTTTGGTCTATACATATATGTATTTATCTTATTCCTAAGATTCGAAATTTCACTTTATATATTATATTTTTTACTAAAAATTGTAAAATATTACCAAAGTGTCCCATTTCTTCATTAATTACTCGTCTATTTTTCTATCTATCAACAATTTGTTGATGGCATCTATTAGATAATTTTATCATCAATCTTTTGGTATATACATGTATCTATTTATCTATTTTTTATGATGAGAAATTTCAGTTTATATAATATATTTTTGACTAAAAATAGTAAAATATGACAAAAGTGTCTTAATTTTCTTGTTAATTACTCGTCTATTTATCTATTTATCGACAATTTGTTGATGGCATCTAATAGATAATTTTTTTGTCTATCGTTTGGTTTACACATGTATCTATTTATCTATTTCCTAAGATAAGAAATTTCATTTTATATAATATATTTTTGACAAAAAATGGTAATGTATGACAAAAATGTCTTAATTTATTCATTTAGTACTCATCTAGTTATCTATCTATTGAAAGTTTGATGATGGCATCTAATAGATAATTCTATTGTCTATCTTTTGGTATATACATGTATCTATTTATCTATTTCCTAAGATGAGAAATTTCACTTTATACAATATATTTTTAACTAAAAATAGTAAAATATGACAAAAAGGTCTTAATTTTCTTGTTAATTACTCGTCTATTTATCTATTTATCGGCAATTTGTTAATGCCATCTAATAGATAATTTTATGGTCTATCGTTTGGTTTATACATGTATCTATTTATCTTATTGCTAAGATGAGAAATTTCACTTTATATAATATATTTTTGACTAAAAATTGTAAAATATGACCAAAGTGTCTTAATTATTTCATTTATTACTCATCTATTTATCTATCTATCGACAATTTGTTGATGGCATCTAATAGATAATTTTATTGTCTATCTTTTCGTATATACATGTATCAATTTATCTATTTCATAAGATGAGAAATGTCACTTTATATAATATATTTTTGACAAAATTGTAAAATATGACCAAAGTGTCTTTATTTATTCATTTATTACTCGTCTATTAATCTATCTATGGAAAATTTGTTGATGGCACCTAATAGATAATTTTATTGTCTATTTTTTCGTATATACATGTATCAATTTATCTATTTCCTAAGATGAGGAATTTCACTTTATATAATATATTTTTGACTAAAAATTGTAAAATATGACCAAAGTGTCCCACTTTTTTCGTTAATTACTCGTCTATTTATCTATCTATCGACAATTTGTTGAAGGCATCTAATAGAGAATTTTATTGTCTATCTTTTCGTATATACATGTATCAATTTATCTATTTCCTAAGATGAGAAATTTCACTTTATATAATATATTTTTAACTAAAAATAGTAAAATATGACAAAAGTGTCTTAATTTTCTTGTTAATTACTCATCTATTTATCTATCTATCGACAATTTGTTGATGGCATCTAATAGATAATTTTATTGTCTATCTTTTGGTATATACATGTATCTATTTATCTATTTCCTAAGATGAGAAATTTCACTTTATATAATATATTTTTAACTAAAAATAGTAAAATATGACAAAAGTGTCTTAATTTTCTTGTTAATTACTCGTCTATTTATCTATCTATCGACAATTTGTTGATGGCATCTAATAGATAATTTTATTGTCTATATTTTGGTATTTACATGTATCTATTTATCTATTTCCTAAGATGAGAAATTTCTCTTTATAAATATATTTTTTACTAAAAATTGTAAAATATGACAAAAATGTCTTAATTGTTTCATTTATTACTCATCTATTTATCTATAAATTGACAATTTGTTGATGGTATCTAATAGATAATTTTATTGTCTATTTTTTGGTATATACATGTATCTATTTATCTATTTCCTAAGATGAGATATTTCACTTTATATAATATATTTTTAACTAAAATAAGTAAAATATGACAAAAGTGTCTTAATTTTCTTGTTAATTACTCGTCTATTTATCTATCTATCGACAATTTGTTGATGGCATCTAATAGATAATTTATTGTCTATTTTTTGGTATATACATGTATCTATTTATCTATTTCCTAAGATGAGAAATTTCACTTTATACAATATATTTTTAACTAAAAATAGTAAAATATGACAAAAATGTCTTAATTTTCTTGTTAATTACTCGTCTATTTATCTATTTATCGGCAATTTGTTAATGGCATCTAATAGATAATTTTATGGTCTATCGTTTGGTTTATACATGTATCTATTTATCTTATTGCTAAGATGAGAAATTTCACTTTGTATATTATATTTTTGACTAAAAATTGTAAAATATGACAAAAGTGTCTTAATTATTTCATTTATTACTCATCTATTTATCTATCTATCGACAATTTGGTGATGGCATCTAATAGATAATTTTATTGTCTATCTTTTCTTATATACATGTATCAATTTATCTATTTCCTAAGATAAAAAATTTCACGTATTATAATATATTTTTAACTAAAAATTGTAAAATATGACAAAATTGTCTTAATTGTTTCATTTATTACTCGTCTATTTATCTATATATTGACAATTTGTTGATGGCATCTAATAGATAATTTTATTGTCTATCTTTTGGTTTGTTTATGTATCTATTTATCTATTTCCTAAGATGAGAAATTTCACTTATTATAATATATTTTTAACTAAAAATTTTAAAATATGACAAAATTGTCTTAATTGTTTCATTTATTACTCGTCTATTTATCTATATATTGACAATTTGTTGATGACATCTAATAGATAATTTTATTGTCTATCTTTTGTTTTTTTCATGTATCTATTTATCTATTTCCTAAGATGAGAAATTTCACTTCATATATTATATTTTTAACTAAAAATAGTAAAATATGACAAAAGTGTCTTAATTATTTCATTTATTACTCATCTATTCATCGATCTATCGACAATTTGTTGATGGCATCTAATAGATTATTTTATTGTCTATCTTTTCGTATATACATGTATCAATTTATCTATTTCCTAAGATGAGAAATTTCACTTTATATGATATATTTTTGACTAAAAATAGTAAAATATGACAAAAATGTCTTAATTTTCTTGTTAATTACTCGTCTATTTATCTATTTATCGACAATTTGTTGATGGCATCTAATAGATAATTTTATTGTCTATCTTTTCGTATATACATGTATCAATTTATCTATTTCCTAAGATGAGAAATTTTACTTTATACAATATATTTTTGACTAAAAATTGTAAAATATGACCAAAGTGTCCCACTTTTTTCGTTAATTACTCGTCTATTTATGTATCTATCGACAATTTGTTTATGGCATCTAATACATAATTTTATTGTCTATCTTTCCGTATATGCATGTATCAATTTATCTATTTCCTAAGATGAGAAATTTCACTTTATATAATACATTTTTGACTAAAAATAGTAAAATATGACCAAAGTGTCCCACTTTTTTCGGTAATTACTCGTCTATTTATCTATCTATCGACAATTTGTTGATGGTATCTAATAGATAATATTATTGTCTATCTTTTGGCATTTACATGTATCTATTTATCTATTTCCTAAGATGAGAAATTTCACTTTATATAATATATTTTTTACTAAAAATGGTAAAATATGACAAAAATGTCTTACTTCATTCATTTAGTACTCGTCTATTTATCTGTCTATTGAAAGCTTGTTGATGGCATCTAATAGATAATTTTATTGTCTATCTTTTCGTATATACATATATCAATTTATCTATTTCATAAGATGAGAAATGTCACTTTATATAATATATTTTTTACAAAATTGTGAAATATGGTTAAAGTGTCTTTATTTATTCATTTATTACTCGTCTATTTATCTATCTATGGAAAATTTGTTGATGGCACCTAATAGATAATTTTATTGTCTATCTTTTCGTTTATACATGTATCAATTTATCTATTTCCTAAGATGAGAAATTTCACTTTATATAATATATTTTTGACTAAAAATTGTAATATATGACAAAAGTGTCTTATTTTCTTGTTTATTACTCATCTATTTATCTATTTATCGACAATTTGTTGATGGCATCTAATAGATAATTTTATTGTCTATTTTTTCGTATATACATGTATCAATTTATCCATTTCCTAAGATGAGAAATTTCAGTTTATATAATATGTTTTTGACTAAAAATAGTAAAATATGACCAAAGTGTCCCATTTTTTCGTTAATTACTCGTCTATTTATCTATCTATCGACAATTTGTTGATGGCATCTAATAGATAATTTTATTGTCTATGTTTTGGTATATACATGTATCTATTTATCTATTTCCTAAGATGAGAAATTTCACTTTATATAATATATTTTTTACTAAGAATTGTAAAATATGACAAAAATGTCTTAATTGTTTCATTTATTACTCGTCTATTTATCTATCAATTAACAATTTGTTGATGGCATCTAATAGATAATTTTATTGTCTATTTTTTGGTATATACATGTTTCTATTTATCTATTTCCTAAGATGAGATATTTCACTTTATATAATATATTTATAACTAAAAATAGTAAAATATGACAAAAGTGTCTTACTTTTCTTGTTAATTACTCATCTATTTATCTATTTATCGACCATTTGTTGATGGCATCTAATAGATAATTTTATTGTCTATCGTTTGGTTTATACATGTATCTATTTATCTATTTCCTAAGATAAGAAATTTCACTTTATATAATATATTTTTGACAAAAAATGGTAATATATGACAAAAATGTCTTAATTTATTCATTTAGTACTCATCTAGTTATCTATCTATTGAAAGTTTGATGATGGCATCTAATAGATAATTCTATTGTCTATCTTTTGTTATATACATGTATCTATTTATCTATTTCCTAAGATGAGAAATTTCACTTTATACAATATATTTTTAACTAAAAATAGTAAAATATGACAAAAAGGTCTTAATTTTCTTGTTAATTACTCGTCTATTTATCTATTTATCGGCAATTTGTTAATGACATCTAATAGATAATTTTATTGTCTATCTTTTCGTATATACATGTATCAATTTATCTATTTCATAAGATGAGAAATGTCACTTTATATAATATATTTTTGACAAAATTGTAAAATATGACCAAAGTGTCTTTATTTATTCATTTATTACTCGTCTATTAATCTATCTATGGAAAATTTGTTGATGGCACCTAATAGATAATTTTATTGTCTATTTTTTCGTATATACATGTATCAATTTATCTATTTCCTAAGATGAGGAATTTCACTTTATATAATATATTTTTGACTAAAAATTGTAAAATATGACCAAAGTGTCCCACTTTTTTCGTTAATTACTCGTCTATTTATCTATCTATCGACAATTTGTTGAAGGCATCTAATAGAGAATTTTATTGTCTATCTTTTCGTATATACATGTATCATTTTATCTATTTCCTAAGATGAGAAATTTCACTTTATATAATATATTTTTAACTAAAAATAGTAAAATATGACAAAAGTGTCTTATTTTTCTTGTTAATTACTCATCTATTTATCTATCTATCGACAATTTGTTGATGGCATCTAATAGATAATTTTATTGTCTATCTTTTGGTATATACATGTATCTATTTATCTATTTCCTAAGATGAGACATTTCACTTTATATAATATATTTTTAACTAAAAATAGTAAAATATGACAAAAGTGTCTTAATTTTCTTGTTAATTACTCGTCTATTTATCTATCTATCGACAATTTGTTGATGGCATCTAATAGATAATTCTATTGTCTATATTTTGGTATTTACATGTATCTATTTATCTATTTCCTAAGATGAGAAATTTCTCTTTATAAATATATTTTTTACTAAAAATTGTAAAATATGACAAAAATGTCTTAATTGTTTCATTTATTACTCATCTATTTATCTATAAATTGACAATTTGTTGATGGTATCTAATAGATAATTTTATTGTCTATTTTTTGGTATATACATGTATCTATTTATCTATTTCCTAAGATGAGATATTTCACTTTATATAATATATTTTTAACTAAAATAAGTAAAATATGACAAAAGTGTCTTAATTTTCTTGTTAATTACTCGTCTATTTATCTATCTATCGACAATTTGTTGATGGCATCTAATAGATAATTTATTGTCTATTTTTTGGTATATACATGTATCTATTTATCTATTTCCTAAGATGAGAAATTTCACTTTATACAATATATTTTTAACTAAAAATAGTAAAATATGACAAAAATGTCTTAATTTTCTTGTTAATTACTCGTCTATTTATCTATTTATCGGCAATTTGTTAATGGCATCTAATAGATAATTTTATGGTCTATCGTTTGGTTTATACATGTATCTATTTATCTTATTGCTAAGATGAGAAATTTCACTTTGTATATTATATTTTTGACTAAAAATTGTAAAATATGACAAAAGTGTCTTAATTATTTCATTTATTACTCATCTATTTATCTATCTATCGACAATTTGGTGATGGCATCTAATAGATAATTTTATTGTCTATCTTTTCTTATATACATGTATCAATTTATCTATTTCCTAAGATGAAAAATTTCACGTATTATAATATATTTTTAACTAAAAATTGTAAAATATGACAAAATTGTCTTAATTGTTTCATTTATTACTCGTCTATTTATCTATATATTGACAATTTGTTGATGGCATCTAATAGATAATTTTATTGTCTATCTTTTGGTTTGTTTATGTATCTATTTATCTATTTCCTAAGATGAGAAATTTCACTTATTATAATATATTTTTAACTAAAATTTTTAAAATATGACAAAATTGTCTTAATTGTTTCATTTATTACTCGTCTATTTATCTATATATTGACAATTTGTTGATGACATCTAATAGATAATTTTATTGTCTATCTTTTGGTTTTTTCATGTATCTATTTATCTATTTCCTAAGATGAGAAATTTCACTTCATATATTATATTTTTAACTAAAAATAGTAAAATATGACAAAAGTGTCTTAATTATTTCATTTATTACTCATCTATTCATCGATCTATCGACAATTTGTTGATGGCATCTAATAGATGATTTTATTGTCTATCTTTTCGTATATACATGTATCAATTTATCTATTTCCTAAGATGAGAAATTTCACTTTATATGATATATTTTTGACTAAAAATAGTAAAATATGACAAAAATATCTTAATTTTCTTGTTAATTACTCGTCTATTTATCTATTTATCGACAATTTGTTGATGGCATCTAATAGATAATTTTATTGTCTATCTTTTCGTATATACATGTATCAATTTATCTATTTCCTAAGATGAGAAATTTTACTTTATACAATATATTTTTGACTAAAAATTGTAAAATATGACCAAAGTGTCCCACTTTTTTCGTTAATTACTCGTCTATTTATGTATCTATCGACAATTTGTTTATGGCATCTAATACATAATTTTATTGTCTATCTTTCCGTATATGCATGTATCAATTTATCTATTTCCTAAGATGAGAAATTTCACTTTATATAATACATTTTTGACTAAAAATAGTAAAATATGACCAAAGTGTCCCACTTTTTTCGGTAATTACTCGTCTATTTATCTATCTATCGACAATTTGTTGATGGCATCTAATAGATAATTTTATTTTCTATCTTTTGGTATATACATGTATTTATTTATCTATTTCCTAAGATGAGAAATTTCACTTTATATAATATATTTTTAACTAAAAATAGTAAAATATGACAAAAATGTCTTAATTTTCTTGTTAATTACTCGTCTATTTATCTATTTATCGACAATTTGTTGATGGCATCTAATAGATAATTTTATTGTCTATCTTTTCGTATATACATGTATCAATTTATCTATTTCCTAAGATGAGAAATTTCACTTTATATAATATATTTTTAACTAAAAATGGTTAAATATGACAAAAATGTCTTAATTTATTCATTTAGTACTCGTCTATTTATCTATCTATTGAAAGTTTGTTGATGGCATCTAATAGATAATTCTATTGTCTATCTTTTGGTATATACATATATCTATTTATCTATTTCCTAAGATGAGAAATTCCACTTTATATAATATATTTTTGACTAAAAATAGTAAAATATGACCAAAGTGTCTCACATTTTTTGTTAATTACTCGTCTACTTATATATCTATCGACAATTTGTTGATGGTATCTAATAGATAATTTTATTGTCTATCTTTTGGTATATACATGTATCAATTTATCTATTTCCTAAGATGAGAAATTTCACTTTATATAATATATTTTTGACTAAAAATTGTAAAATATGACAAAAGTGTCTTAATTGTTTCATTTATTACTCGTCTATTTATCTATCTATTGAAAATTTGTCGATGACATCTAATAGATAATTTTATCGTCTATCATTTGGTATATACATGTATCTATTTATCTATTTTTTTATGATGAGAAATTTCACTTTATATAATATATTTTTAACTAAAAATAGTAAAATATGACAAAAGTGTCTTAATTTTCTTGTTAATTACTCGTCTATTTATCTATCTATCGACAATTTGTTGATGGCATCTAATAGATAATTTTATTGTCTATATTTTGGTATATACATGTATCTATTTATCTATTTCCTAAGATGAGAAATTTCACTTTATATAATATATTTTTAACTAAAAATAGTAAAATATGACAAAAATGTCTTAATTTTCTTGTTAATTACTCGTCTATTTATCTATTTATCGACAATTTGTTGATGGAATCTAATAGATAATTTTATTGTATATCTTTTGGTATATACATGTATCTATTTATCTATTTCCTAAGATGAGAAATTTCACTTTATATAATATATTTTTGACTAAAAATAGTAAAATGTGACCAAAGTGTCCCATTTTTTTCGTTAATTACTCGTCTATTTATCTATCTATCGACAATATGTTGATGGCATCTAATAGATAATTTTATTTTCTATCTTTTGGTATATACATGTATTTATTTATCTATTTCCTAAGATGAGAAATTTCACTTTATATAATATATTTTTAACTAAAAATAGTAAAATATGACAAAAATGTCTTAATTTTCTTGTTAATTACTCGTCTATTTATCTATTTATCGACAATTTGTTGATGGCATCTAATAGATAATTTTATTGTCTATCGTTTGGTTTATACATGTATCTATTTATCTTATTCCTAATATGAGAAATTTCACTTTATATATTATATTTTTGACTAAAAATTGTAAAATATGACAAAAGTGTCTTAATTATTTAATTTATTGCTCATCTATTTTTATATCTATCGACAATTTGTTGATGGCATCTAATAGATAATTCTATTGTCTATCTTTTCGTATATACATGTATCAATTTATCTATTTCATAAGATGAGAAATGTCACTTTATATAATATATTTTTGACAAAATTGTAAAATATGACCAAAGTGTCTTTATTTATTCATTTATTACTCGTCTATTTATCTATCTACGAAAAATTTGATGATGGCACCTAATAGATAATTTTATTGTCTATCTTTTCGTATATACATGTATCAATTTATCTATTTCCTAAGATGAGAAATTTCACTTTATATAATATATTTTTGACTAAAAATTGTAAAATATGACCAAAGTGTCCCACTTTTTTCGTTAATTACTCGTCTATTTATCTATCTATCGACAATTTGTTGAGGGCATCTAATAGATAATTTTATTGTCTATCTTTTCGTATATGCATGTATCAATTTATCTATTTCCTAAGATAAGAAATTTCACTTTATATAATATATTTTTGAATAAAACTAGTAAAATATGACCAAAGTGTCCCACTTTTTTCGTTAATTACTCGTCTTTTTATCAATCTATCGACAATTTGTTGATGGCATCTAATAGATAATTTTATTTTCTATCTTTTGGTATATACAGGTCTCTATTTATCTATTTCCTAAGATGAGAAATTTCACTTTATATAATATATTTTTAACTAAAAATGGTTAAATATGACAAAAATGTCTTAATTTATTCATTTAGTACTCGTCTATTTATCTATCTATTGAAAGTTTGTTGATGGCATCTAATAGATAATTCTATTGTCTATCTTTTGGTATATACATATATATATTTATCTATTTCCTAAGATGATAAATTCCACTTTATATAATATATTTTTGACTAAAAATAGTAAAATATGACAAAAGTGTCTTAATTATTTCATTTATTACTCATCTATTTATCTATCTATCGACAATTTGTTGATGGCATCTAATAGATAATTTTATTGTCTATTCTTTGGTATTTACATGTATCTATTTATCTATTTCTTAAGATGAGAAATTTCACTTTATATAATATATTTTTTACTAAAAATTGTAAAATATGACAAAAATGTCTTAATTGTTTCATTTATTACTCGTCTATTTATCTATCAATTGACAATTTGTTGATGGCATCTAATAGATAATTTTATTGTCTATGTTTTGGTATATACATATATCTATTTATCTATTTCCTAAGATGAGAAATTTTACTTTATATAATAAACTTTTGACTAAAAATAGTAAAATATAACCAAAGTGTCTAAATTGTTTTATTTATTACTCGTCTATTTATCTATCTATTGACAATTTGTTGATGGCATCTAATAGATAAATTTATTGTCTATCTTTTGGTAAATACATGTATCAATTTATCTATTTCCTAAGATGAGAAATTTCACTTTATACAATATATTTTTAACTAAAAATAGTAAAATATGTCAAAAATGTCTTAATTTTCTTGTTAATTACTCGTCTATTTATCTATTTATCGGCAATTTGTTAATGGCATCTAATAGATAATTGTATTGTCTATCTTTTGGTTTTTACATGTATCTATTTATCTATTTCCTAAGATGAGAAATTTCACTTTATATAATATATTTTTGACTAAAAATGGTAAAATATGACAAAAATGTCTTACTTCATTCATTTAGTACTCGTCTATTTATCTGTCTATTGAAAGCTTGTTTATGGCATCTAATAGATAATTCTATTGTCTATCTTTTGGTATATACATATATATATTTATCTATTTCCTAAGATGAGAAATTCCACTTTATATAATATATTTTTGACTAAAAATAGTAAAATATGACCAAAGTGTCCCACTTTTTTCGTTAATTACTCGTCTATTTATCTATCTATCGACAATTTGTTGATGGCATCTAATAGATAATTTTATTTTCTATCTTTTGGTATATACATGTATCTATTTATATATTTCCTAAGACGAAAAATTTCACTTTATATAATATATTTTTAACTAAAAATAGTAAAATATGACAAAAGTGTCTTAATTATTTCATTTTTTACTCATCTATTTATCTATCTATCGACAATTTGTTGATGGCATCTAATAGATAATTTTATTGTCTATCTTTTCGTATATACATGTATCAATTTATCTGTTTCCTAAGATACAAAATTTCACTTTATATATTATATTTTTGTCAAAAAAATGTAAAATATGACCAAAGTGTCCCATTTCGTCATTAATTACTCATCTATTTATCTATCTATCAACAATTTGTTGATGGCATCTAATAGATAATTTTATTGTCTATTTTGTCGTATATACATGTATCAATTTATTTATTTCCTAAGATGAGAAATTTCACTTTATATAATAAATTTTTGAATAAAAATAGTAAAATATGACCAAAGTGTCCCACTTTTTTTGCTAATTACTCGTCTATTTATCTATCTATCGACAATTTGTTGATGGCATCTAATAGATAATTTTATTGTCTATCTTTTGGTATTTACATGTATCTATTTATCTATTTCCTAAGATGAGAAATTTCACTTTATATAATATATTTTTTACTAAAAATGGTAAAATATGACAAAAATGTCTTACTTCATTCATTTAGTACTCGTCTATTTATCTATCTATTGAAAGTTTGTTGATGGCATCTAATAGATAATTCTATCGTCTATCTTTTGGTATATACATATATATATTTATCTATTTCCTAAGATGAAAAATTCCACTTTATATAATATATTTTTGACTAAAAATAGTAAAATATGACCAAAGTGTCCCACTTTTTTCGTTAATTACTCGTCTATTTATCTATCTATCGACAATTTGTTGATGGCATCTAATAGATAATTTTATTGTCTATCTTTTGGTATATACATGTATCTATTTATATATTTCCTAAGATGAGAAATTTCACTTTATATAATATATTTTTAACTAAAAATAGTAAAATATGACAAAAGTGTCTTAATTATTTCATTTATTACTCATCTATTTATCTATCTATCGACAATTTGTTGATGGCATCTAATAGATAATTTTATTGTCTATCTTTTCGTATATACATATATCAATTTATCTATTTCATAAGATGAGAAATGTCACTTTATATAATATATTTTTTTCAAAATTGTGAAATATGGTTAAAGTGTCTTTATTTATTCATTTATTACTCGTCTATTTATCTATCTATTGAAAGTTTGTTGATGGCATCTAATAGATAATTCTATCGTCTATCTTTTGGTATATACATATATATATTTATCTATTTCCTAAGATGAAAAATTCCACTTTATATAATATATTTTTGACTAAAAATAGTAAAATATGACCAAAGTGTCCCACTTTTTTCGTTAATTACTCGTCTATTTATCTATCTATCGACAATTTGTTGATGGCATCTAATAGATAATTTTATTGTCTATCTTTTCGTATATACATGTATCAATTTATCTATTTCCTAAGATGAGGAATTTCACTTTATATAATATATTTTTGACTAAAAATTGTAAAATATGACCAAAGTGTCCCACTTTTTTCGTTAATTACTCGTCTATTTATCTATCTATCGACAATTTGTTGAAGGCATCTAATAGAGAATTTTATTGTCTATCTTTTCGTATATACATGTATCAATTTATCTATTTCCTAAGATGAGAAATTTCACTTTATATAATATATTTTTAACTAAAAATAGTAAAATATGACAAAAGTGTCTTATTTTTCTTGTTAATTACTCATCTATTTATCTATCTATCGACAATTTGTTGATGGCATCTAATAGATAATTTTATTGTCTATCTTTTGGTATATACATGTATCTATTTATCTATTTCCTAAGATGAGAAATTTCACTTTATATAATATATTTTTAACTAAAAATAGTAAAATATGACAAAAGTGTCTTAATTTTCTTGTTAATTACTCGTCTATTTATCTATCTATCGACAATTTGTTGATGGCATCTAATAGATAATTTTATTGTCTATATTTTGGTATTTACATGTATCTATTTATCTATTTCCTAAGATGAGAAATTTCTCTTTATAAATATATTTTTTACTAAAAATTGTAAAATATGACAAAAATGTCTTAATTGTTTCATTTATTACTCATCTATTTATCTATAAATTGACAATTTGTTGATGGTATCTAATAGATAATTTTATTGTCTATTTTTTGGTATATACATGTATCTATTTATCTATTTCCTAAGATGAGATATTTCACTTTATATAATATATTTTTAACTAAAATAAGTAAAATATGACAAAAGTGTCTTAATTTTCTTGTTAATTACTCGTCTATTCATCTATCTATCGACAATTTGTTGATGGCATCTAATAGATAATTTATTGTCTATTTTTTGGTATATACATGTATCTATTTATCTATTTCCTAAGATGAGAAATTTCACTTTATACAATATATTTTTAACTAAAAATAGTAAAATATGACAAAAATGTCTTAATTTTCTTGTTAATTACTCGTCTATTTATCTATTTATCGGCAATTTG
Source organism: Petrolisthes manimaculis (assembly GCA_034508575.1). Taxonomy (NCBI): domain Eukaryota; kingdom Metazoa; phylum Arthropoda; class Malacostraca; order Decapoda; family Porcellanidae; genus Petrolisthes; species Petrolisthes manimaculis. The sequence continues at coordinate 844,569 of JAWZYT010000365.1, forward strand.
TTAATGGCATCTAATAGATAATTTTATGGTCTATCGTTTGGTTTATACATGTATCTATTTATCTTATTGCTAAGATGAGAAATTTCACTTTGTATATTATATTTTTGACTAAAAATTGTAAAATATGACAAAAGTGTCTTAATTATTTCATTTATTACTCATCTATTTATCTATCTATCGACAATTTGGTGATGGCATCTAATAGATAATTTTATTGTCTATCTTTTCTTATATACATGTATCAATTTATCTATTTCCTAAGATGAAAAATTTCACGTATTATAATATATTTTTAACTAAAAATTGTAAAATATGACAAAATTGTCTTAATTGTTTCATTTATTACTCGTCTATTTATCTATATATTGACAATTTGTTGATGGCATCTAATAGATAATTTTATTGTCTATCTTTTGGTTTGTTTATGTATCTATTTATCTATTTCCTAAGATGAGAAATTTCACTTATTATAATATATTTTTAACTAAAAATTTTAAAATATGACAAAATTGTCTTAATTGTTTCATTTATTACTCGTCTATTTATCTATATATTGACAATTTGTTGATGACATCTAATAGATAATTTTATTGTCTATCTTTTGGTTTTTTCATGTATCTATTTATCTATTTCCTAAGATGAGAAATTTCACTTCATATATTATATTTTTAACTAAAAATAGTAAAATATGACAAAAGTGTCTTAATTATTTCATTTATTACTCATCTATTCATCGATCTATCGACAATTTGTTGATGGCATCTAATAGATGATTTTATTGTCTATCTTTTCGTATATACATGTATCAATTTATCTATTTCCTAAGATGAGAAATTTCACTTTATATGATATATTTTTGACTAAAAATAGTAAAATATGACAAAAATGTCTTAATTTTCTTGTTAATTACTCGTCTATTTATCTATTTATCGACAATTTGTTGATGGCATCTAATAGATAATTTTATTGTCTATCTTTTCGTATATACATGTATCAATTTATCTATTTCCTAAGATGAGAAATTTTACTTTATACAATATATTTTTGACTAAAAATTGTAAAATATGACCAAAGTGTCCCACTTTTTTCGTTAATTACTCGTCTATTTATGTATCTATCGACAATTTGTTTATGGCATCTAATACATAATTTTATTGTCTATCTTTCCGTATATGCATGTATCAATTTATCTATTTCCTAAGATGAGAAATTTCACTTTATATAATACATTTTTGACTAAAAATAGTAAAATATGACCAAAGTGTCCCACTTTTTTCGGTAATTACTCGTCTATTTATCTATCTATCGACAATTTGTTGATGGCATCTAATAGATAATTTTATTTTCTATCTTTTGGTATATACATGTATCAATTTATCTATTTCCTAAGATACAAAATTTCACTTTATATATTATATTTTTGACAAAAAAATGTAAAATATGACCAAAGTGTCCCATTTCGTCATTAATTACTCATCTATTTATCTATCTATCAACAATTTGTTGATGGCATCTAATAGATAATTGTATTGTCTCTCTTTTGGTTTTTACATGTATCTATTTATCTATTTCCTAAGATGAGAAATTTCACTTTATATAATATATTTTTGACTAAAAATAGTAAAATATGACAAGTGTCTTATTTTCTTGTTTATTACTCATCTATTTATCTATCTATCAACAATTTGTTGATGGCATCTAATAGATAATTTTATTGTCTATTTTGTCGTATATACATGTATCAATTTATTTATTTCCTAAGATGAGAAATTTCACTTTATATAATACATTTTTGAATAAAAATAGTAAAATATGACCAAAGTGTCCCACTTTTTTTGCTAATTACTCGTCTATTTATCTATCTATCGACAATTTGTTGATGGCATCTAATAGATAATTTTATTGTCTATCTTTTGGTATTTACATGTATCTATTTATCTATTTCCTAAGATGAGAAATTTCACTTTATATAATATATTTTTTACTAAAAATGGTAAAATATGACAAAAATGTCTTACTTCATTCATTTAGTACTCGTCTATTTATCTATCTATTGAAAGTTTGTTGATGGCATCTAATAGATAATTCTATCGTCTATCTTTTGGTATATACATATATATATTTATCTATTTCCTAAGATGAAAAATTCCACTTTATATAATATATTTTTGACTAAAAATAGTAAAATATGACCAAAGTGTCCCACTTTTTTCGTTAATTACTCGTCTATTTATCTATCTATCGACAATTTGTTGATGGCATCTAATAGATAATTTTATTGTCTATCTTTTGGTATATACATGTATCTATTTATATATTTCCTAAGATGAGAAATTTCACTTTATATAATATATTTTTAACTAAAAATAGTAAAATATGACAAAAGTGTCTTAATTATTTCATTTATTACTCATCTATTTATCTATCTATCGACAATTTGTTGATGGCATCTAATAGATAATTTTATTGTCTATCTTTTCGTATATACATATATCAATTTATCTATTTCATAAGATGAGAAATGTCACTTTATATAATATATTTTTTTCAAAATTGTGAAATATGGTTAAAGTGTCTTTATTTATTCATTTATTACTCGTCTATTTATCTATCTATTGAAAGTTTGTTGATGGCATCTAATAGATAATTCTATCGTCTATCTTTTGGTATATACATATATATATTTATCTATTTCCTAAGATGAAAAATTCCACTTTATATAATATATTTTTGACTAAAAATAGTAAAATATGACCAAAGTGTCCCACTTTTTTCGTTAATTACTCGTCTATTTATCTATCTATCGACAATTTGTTGATGGCATCTAATAGATAATTTTATTGTCTATCTTTTCGTATATACATGTATCAATTTATCTATTTCCTAAGATGAGGAATTTCACTTTATATAATATATTTTTGACTAAAAATTGTAAAATATGACCAAAGTGTCCCACTTTTTTCGTTAATTACTCGTCTATTTATCTATCTATCGACAATTTGTTGAAGGCATCTAATAGAGAATTTTATTGTCTATCTTTTCGTATATACATGTATCAATTTATCTATTTCCTAAGATGAGAAATTTCACTTTATATAATATATTTTTAACTAAAAATAGTAAAATATGACAAAAGTGTCTTATTTTTCTTGTTAATTACTCATCTATTTATCTATCTATCGACAATTTGTTGATGGCATCTAATAGATAATTTTATTGTCTATCTTTTGGTATATACATGTATCTATTTATCTATTTCCTAAGATGAGAAATTTCACTTTATATAATATATTTTTAACTAAAAATAGTAAAATATGACAAAAGTGTCTTAATTTTCTTGTTAATTACTCGTCTATTTATCTATCTATCGACAATTTGTTGATGGCATCTAATAGATAATTTTATTGTCTATATTTTGGTATTTACATGTATCTATTTATCTATTTCCTAAGATGAGAAATTTCTCTTTATAAATATATTTTTTACTAAAAATTGTAAAATATGACAAAAATGTCTTAATTGTTTCATTTATTACTCATCTATTTATCTATAAATTGACAATTTGTTGATGGTATCTAATAGATAATTTTATTGTCTATTTTTTGGTATATACATGTATCTATTTATCTATTTCCTAAGATGAGATATTTCACTTTATATAATATATTTTTAACTAAAATAAGTAAAATATGACAAAAGTGTCTTAATTTTCTTGTTAATTACTCGTCTATTTATCTATCTATCGACAATTTGTTGATGGCATCTAATAGATAATTTATTGTCTATTTTTTGGTATATACATGTATCTATTTATCTATTTCCTAAGATGAGAAATTTCACTTTATACAATATATTTTTAACTAAAAATAGTAAAATATGACAAAAATGTCTTAATTATTTCATTTATTACTCATCTATTTATCTATCTATCGACAATTTGGTGATGGCATCTAATAGATAATTTTATTGTCTATCTTTTCTTATATACATGTATCAATTTATCTATTTCCTAAGATGAAAAATTTCACGTATTATAATATATTTTTAACTAAAAATTGTAAAATATGACAAAATTGTCTTAATTGTTTCATTTATTACTCGTCTATTTATCTATATATTGACAATTTGTTGATGGCATCTAATAGATAATTTTATTGTCTATCTTTTGGTTTGTTTATGTATCTATTTATCTATTTCCTAAGATGAGAAATTTCACTTATTATAATATATTTTTAACTAAAAAATTTAAAATATGACAAAATTGTCTTAATTGTTTCATTTATTACTCGTCTATTTATCTATATATTGACAATTTGTTGATGACATCTAATAGATAATTTTATTGTCTATCTTTTGGTTTTTTCATGTATCTATTTATCTATTTCCTAAGATGAGAAATTTCACTTCATATATTATATTTTTAACTAAAAATAGTAAAATATGACAAAAGTGTCTTAATTATTTCATTTATTACTCATCTATTCATCGATCTATCGACAATTTGTTGATGGCATCTAATAGATGATTTTATTGTCTATCATTTCGTATATACATGTATCAATTTATCTATTTCCTAAGATGAGAAATTTCACTTTATATGATATATTTTTGACTAAAAATAGTAAAATATGACAAAAATGTCTTAATTTTCTTGTTAATTACTCGTCTATTTATCTATTTATCGACAATTTGTTGATGGCATCTAATAGATAATTTTATTGTCTATCTTTTCGTATATACATGTATCAATTTATCTATTTCCTAAGATGAGAAATTTTACTTTATACAATATATTTTTGACTAAAAATTGTAAAATATGACCAAAGTGTCCCACTTTTTTCGTTAATTACTCGTCTATTTATGTATCTATCGACAATTTGTTTATGGCATCTAATACATAATTTTATTGTCTATCTTTCCGTATATGCATGTATCAATTTATCTATTTCCTAAGATGAGAAATTTCACTTTATATAATACATTTTTGACTAAAAATAGTAAAATATGACCAAAGTGTCCCACTTTTTTCGGTAATTACTCGTCTATTTATCTATCTATCGACAATTTGTTGATGGCATCTAATAGATAATTTTATTTTCTATCTTTTGGTATATACATGTATTTATTTATCTATTTCCTAAGATGAGAAATTTCACTTTATATAATATATTTTTAACTAAAAATAGTAAAATATGACCAAAGTGTCCCACTTTTTTCGTTAATTACTCGTCTATTTATCTATCTATCGACAATTTGTTGATGGCATCTAATAGGTAATTTTATTGTCTATCTTTTGGTATATACATGTATCTATTTATATATTTCCTAAGATGAGAAATTTCACTTTATATAATATATTTTTAACTAAAAATAGTAAAATATGACAAAAGTGTCTTAATTATTTCATTTATTACTCATCTATTTATCTATCTATCGACAATTTGTTGATGGCATCTAATAGATAATTTTATTGTCTATCTTTTCGTATATACATATATCAATTTATCTATTTCATAAGATGAGAAATGTCACTTTATATAATATATTTTTTACAAAATTGTGAAATATGGTTAAAGTGTCTTTATTTATTCATTTATTACTCGTCTATTTATCTATCTATGGAAAATTTGTTGATGGCACCTAATAGATAATTTTATTGTCTATCTTTTCGTTTATACATGTATCAATTTATCTATTTCCTAAGATGAGAAATTTCACTTTATATAATATATTTTTGACTAAAAATTGTAAAATATGACCAAAGTGTCTCAATTTTTTCGTTAATTACTCGTCTATTTATCTATCTATCGACAATTTGTTGATGGCATCTAATAGATAATTTTATTGTCTATCTTTTCGTATATATATGTATAAATTTATCTATTTCCTAAGATGAGAAATTTCACTTTATATAATATATTTTTGACTAAAAACAGTAAAATATGACAAAAATGTGTTAATTGTTTCATTTATTACTCGTCTATTTATCTATCTATCGACAATTTGTTGATGGCATCTAATAGATAATTTTATTGTCTATTTTTTGGTATATACATGTATCAATTTATCTATTTCCTAAGATGAGAAATTTTACTTTATATAATATATTTTTTACTAAAAATTGTAAAATATGACAAAAATGTCTTAATTGTTTCATTTATTACTCGTCTATTTATCTATCTATCGACAATTTGTTGATGGCATCTAATAGATAATTTTATTGTCTATCTTTCTGTATATACATGTTTCTATTTATCTATTTCCTAAGATGAGATATTTCACTTTATATAATATATTTTTTACTAAAAATAGATAAATATGACAAAAGTGTCTTAATTTTTTTGTTTGTTACTCCTCTATTTGTCTATCTATCAACAATTTATTGATGTCATCTAATAGATAATTTTATTGTCTATTTTTTGGTATATACAAATATCTATTTATCTATTTCCTAAGATGAGAAACATTAATTTATATAATATATTTTTGACTAAAAATAGTAAAATATGACAAAAGTGTCTTATTTTCTTGTTTATTACTCATCTATTTATCTATTTATCGACAATTTGTTGATGGCATCTAATAGATAATTTTATTGTCTATTTTTTCGTATATACATGTATCAATTTATCCATTTCCTAAGATGAGAAATTTCAGTTTATATAATATGTTTTTGACTAAAAATAGTAAAATATGACCAAAGTGTCCCATTTTTTCGTTAATTACTCGTCTATTTATCTATCTATCGACAATTTGTTGATGGCATCTAATAGATAATTTTATTGTCTATGTTTTGGTATATACATATATCTATTTATCTATTTCCTAAGATGAGAAATTTCTCTTTATATAATATATTTTTTACTATAAATTGTAAAATATGACAAAAATGTCTTAATTGTTTCATTTATTACTCGTCTATTTATCTATCAATTAATAATTGTTGATGGCATCTAATAGATAATTTTATTGTCTATTTTTTGGTATATACATGTTTCTATTTATCTATTTCCTAAGATGAGATATTTCACTTTATATAATATATTTATAACTAAAAATAGTAAAATATGACAAAAGTGTCTTACTTTTCTTGTTAATTACTCGTCTATTTATCTATTTATCGACCATTTGTTGATGGCATCTAATAGATAATTTTATTGTCTATCGTTTGGTCTATACATATATGTATTTATGTTATTCCTAAGATTCGAAATTTCACTTTATATATTATATTTTTTACTAAAAAATGTAAAATATTACCAAAGTGTCCCATTTCTTCATTAATTACTCGTCTATTTTTCTATCTATCAACAATTTGTTGATGGCATCTATTAGATAATTTTATCATCTATCTTTTGGTATATACATGTATCTATTTATCTATTTTTTATGATGAGAAATTTCACTTTATATAATATATTTTTGACTAAAAATAGTAAAATATGACAAAAGTGTCTTAATTTTCTTGTTAATTACTCGTCTATTTATCTATTTATCGACAATTTGTTGATGGCATCTAATAGATAATTTTATTGTCTATCGTTTGGTTTATACATGTATCAATTTATCTATTTCCTAAGATAAGAAATTTCACTTTATATAATATATTTTTGACAAAAAATGGTAAAATATGACAAAAATGTCTTAATTTATTCATTTAGTACTCATCTAGTTATCTATCTATTGAAAGTTTGATGATGGCATCTAATAGATAATTCTATTGTCTATCTTTTGGTATATACATGTATCTATTTATCTATTTCCTAAGATGAGAAATTTCACTTTATACAATATATTTTTAACTAAAAATAGTAAAATATGACAAAAAGGTCTTAATTTTCTTGTTAATTACTCGTCTATTTATCTATTTATCGGCAATTTGTTAATGACATCTAATAGATAATTTTATGGTCTATCGTTTGGTTTATACATGTATCTATTTATCTTATTGCTAAGATGAGAAATTTCACTTTATATAATATATTTTTGACTAAAAATTGTAAAATATGACCAAAGTGTCTTAATTATTTCATTTATTACTCATCTATTTATCTATCTATCGACAATTTGTTGATGGCATCTAATAGATAATTTTATTGTCTATCTTTTCGTATATACATGTATCAATTTATCTATTTCATAAGATGAGAAATGTCACTTTATATAATATATTTTTGACAAAATTGTAAAATATGACCAAAGTGTCTTTATTTATTCATTTATTACTCGTCTATTAATCTATCTATGGAAAATTTGTTGATGGCACCTAATAGATAATTTTATTGTCTATTTTTTCGTATATACATGTATCAATTTATCTATTTCCTAAGATGAGGAATTTCACTTTATATAATATATTTTTGACTAAAAATTGTAAAATATGACCAAAGTGTCCCACTTTTTTCGTTAATTACTCGTCTATTTATCTATCTATCGACAAATTGTTGAAGGCATCTAATAGAGAATTTTATTGTCTATCTTTTCGTATATACATGTATCAATTTATCTATTTCCTAAGATGAGAAAATTCACTTTATATAATATATTTTTGACTAAAAATAGTAAAATATGACCAAAGTGTCCCACTTTTTTCGTTAATTACTCGTCTATTTATCTATCTATCGACAATTTGTTGATGGCATCTAATAGATAATTTTATTGTCTATCTTTTGGTATATACATGTATCTATTTATCTATTTCCTAAGATGAGAAATTTCACTTTATATAATATATTTTTAACAAAAAATAGTAAAATATGACAAAAATGTCTTAATTTTCTTGTTAATTACTCGTCTATTTATCTATTTATCGACAATTTGTTGATGGCATCTAACAGATAATTTTATTGTCTATCGTTTGGTTTATAGATGTATTTATTTATCTTATTCCTAAGATGAGAAATTTAACTAAATTTGACTAAAAATTGTAAGATATGACAAAAGTGTCTTAATTATTTCATTTATTACTCATCTATTTATCTATCTATCGACAATTTGTTGATGGCATCTAATAGATAATTTTATTGTCTATCTTTTGGTATATACATGTATCAATTTATCTATTTCCTAAGATGAGAAATTTCACTTTATATAATATATTTTTGACTAAAAATTGTAAAATTTTGACAAAAGTGTCTTAATTGTTTCATTTATTACTCGTCTATTTATCTATCTATTGAAAATTTGTCGATGACATCTAATAGATAATTTTATCGTCTATCATTTGGTATGTATATGTATCTATTTATCTATTTTTTTATGATGAGAAATTTCACTTTATATAATATATTTTTAACTAAAAATAGTAAAATATGACAAAAGTGTCTTAATTTTCTTGTTAATTACTCGTCTTTTTATCTATCTATCGACAATTTGTTGATGGCATCTAATAGATAATTTTATTGTCTATATTTTGGTATATACATGTATCTATTTATCTATTTCCTAAGATGAGAAATTTCACTTTATATAATATATTTTTAACTAAAAATAGTAAAATATGACAAAAATGTCTTAATTTTCTTGTTAATTACTCGTCTATTTATCTATTTATCGACAATTTGTTGATGGCATCTAATAGATAATTTTATTGTATATCTTTTGGTATATACATGTATCTATTTATCTATTTCCTAAGATGAGAAAATTCACTTTATATAATATATTTTTGACTAAAAATTGTAAAATATGACCAAAGTGTCTTAATTATTTCATTTATTACTCATCTATTTATCTATCTATCGACAATTTGTTGATGGCATCTAATAGATAATTTTATTGTCTATCTTTTCGTATATACATGTATCAATTTATCTATTTCATAAGATGAGAAATGTCACTTTATATAATATATTTTTGACAAAATTGTAAAATATGACCAAAGTGTCTTTATTTATTCATTTATTACTCGTCTATTAATCTATCAATGGAAAATTTGTTGATGGCACCTAATAGATAATTTTATTGTCTATTTTTTCGTATATACATGTATCAATTTATCTATTTCCTAAGATGAGGAATTTCACTTTATATAATATATTTTTGACTAAAAATTGTAAAATATGACCAAAGTGTCCCACTTTTTTCGTTAATTACTCGTCTATTTATCTATCTATCGACAAATTGTTGAAGGCATCTAATAGAGAATTTTATTGTCTATCTTTTCGTATATACATGTATCAATTTATCTATTTCCTAAGATGAGAAAATTCACTTTATATAATATATTTTTGACTAAAAATAGTAAAATATGACCAAAGTGTCCCACTTTTTTCGTTAATTACTCGTCTATTTATCTATCTATCGACAATTTGTTGATGGCATCTAATAGATAATTTTATTGTCTATCTTTTGGTATATACATGTATCTATTTATCTATTTCCTAAGATGAGAAATTTCACTTTATATAATATATTTTTAACAAAAAATAGTAAAATATGACAAAAATGTCTTAATTTTCTTGTTAATTACTCGTCTATTTATCTATTTATCGACAATTTGTTGATGGCATCTAACAGATAATTTTATTGTCTATCGTTTGGTTTATAGATGTATTTATTTATCTTATTCCTAAGATGAGAAATTTAACTAAATTTGACTAAAAATTGTAAGATATGACAAAAGTGTCTTAATTATTTCATTTATTACTCATCTATTTATCTATCTATCGACAATTTGTTGATGGCATCTAATAGATAATTTTATTGTCTATCTTTTGGTATATACATGTATCAATTTATCTATTTCCTAAGATGAGAAATTTCACTTTATATAATATATTTTTGACTAAAAATTGTAAAATTTTGACAAAAGTGTCTTAATTGTTTCATTTATTACTCGTCTATTTATCTATCTATTGAAAATTTGTCGATGACATCTAATAGATAATTTTATCGTCTATCATTTGGTATGTATATGTATCTATTTATCTATTTTTTTATGATGAGAAATTTCACTTTATATAATATATTTTTAACTAAAAATAGTAAAATATGACAAAAGTGTCTTAATTTTCTTGTTAATTACTCGTCTTTTTATCTATCTATCGACAATTTGTTGATGGCATCTAATAGATAATTTTATTGTCTATATTTTGGTATATACATGTATCTATTTATCTATTTCCTAAGATGAGAAATTTCACTTTATATAATATATTTTTAACTAAAAATAGTAAAATATGACAAAAATGTCTTAATTTTCTTGTTAATTACTCGTCTATTTATCTATTTATCGACAATTTGTTGATGGCATCTAATAGATAATTTTATTGTATATCTTTTGGTATATACATGTATCTATTTATCTATTTCCTAAGATGAGAAATTTCACTTTATATAATATATTTTTGACTAAAAATAGTAAAATGTGACCAAAGTGTCCCATTTTTTTCGTTAATTACTCGTCTATTTATCTATCTATCGACAATTTGTTGATGGCATCTAATAGATAATTTTATTTTCTATCTTTTGGTATATATATGTATTTATTTATCTATTTCCTAAGATGAGAAATTTCACTTTATATAATATATTTTTAACTAAAAATAGTAAAATATGACAAAAATGTCTTAATTTTCTTGTTAATTACTCGTCTATTTATCTATTTATCGACAATTTGTTGATGGCATCTAATAGATAATTTTATTGTCTATCTTTTCGTATATACATGTATCAATTTATCTATTTCCTAAGATGAGAAATTTCACTTTATATAATATATTTTTAACTAAAAATGGTTAAATATGACAAAAATGTCTTAATTTATTCATTTAGTACTCGTCTATTTATCTATCTATTGTAAGTTTGTTGATGGCATCTAGTAGATAATTCTATTGTCTATCTTTTGGTATATACATATATCTATTTATCTATTTCCTAAGATGAGAAATTCCACTTTATATAATATATTTTTGACTAAAAATAGTAAAATATGACCAAAGTGTCTCACTTTTTTTGTTAATTACTCGTCTACTTATATATCTATCGACAATTTGTTGATGGTATCTAATAGATAATTTTATTGTCTATCTTTTGGTATATACATGTATCAATTTATCTATTTCCTAAGATGAGAAATTTCACTTTATATAATATATTTTTGACTAAAAATTGTAAAATATGACAAAAGTGTCTTAATTGTTTCATTTATTACTCGTCTATTTATCTATCTATTGAAAATTTGTCGATGACATCTAATAGATAATTTTATCGTCTATCATTTGGTATATACATGTATCTATTTATCTATTTTTTTATGATGAGAAATTTCACTTTATATAATATATTTTTAACTAAAAATAGTAAAATATGACAAAAGTGTCTTAATTTTCTTGTTAATTACTCGTCTATTTATCTATCTATCGACAATTTGTTGATGGCATCTAATAGATAATTTTATTGTCTATATTTTGGTATATACATGTATCTATTTATCTATTTCCTAAGATGAGAAATTTCACTTTATATAATATATTTTTAACTAAAAATAGTAAAATATGACAAAAATGTCTTAATTTTCTTGTTAATTACTCGTCTATTTATCTATTTATCGACAATTTGTTGATGGCATCTAATAGATAATTTTATTGTATATCTTTTGGTATATACATGTATCTATTTATCTAATTCCTAAGATGAGAAATTTCACTTTATATAATATATTTTTGACTAAAAATAGTAAAATGTGACCAAAGTGTCCCATTTTTTTCGTTAATTACTCGTCTATTTATCTATCTATCGACAATATGTTGATGGCATCTAATAGATAATTTTATTTTCTATCTTTTGGTATATACATGTATTTATTTATCTATTTCCTAAGATGAGAAATTTCACTTTATATAATATATTTTTAACTAAAAATAGTAAAATATGACAAAAATGTCTTAATTTTCTAGTTAATTACTCGTCTATTTATCTATTTATCGACAATTTGTTGATGGCATCTAATAGATAATTTTATTGTCTATCGTTTGGTTTATACATGTATCTATTTATCTTATTCCTAATTTGAGAAATTTCACTTTATATATTATATTTTTGACTAAAAATTGTAAAATATGACAAAAGTGTCTTAATTATTTAATTTATTGCTCATCTATTTTTATATCTATCGACAATTTGTTGATGGCATCTAATAGATAATTCTATTGTCTATCTTTTCGTATATACATGTATCAATTTATCTATTTCATAAGATGAGAAATGTCACTTTATATAATATATTTTTGACAAAATTGTAAAATATGACCAAAGTGTCTTAATTTATTCATTTAGTACTCGTCTATTTATCTATCTATTGAAAGTTTGTTGATGGCATCTAATAGATAATTTTATTGTCTATCTTTTGGTATATACATGTATCAATTTATCTGTTTCCTAAGATGAGAAATTTCACTTTATATAATATATTTTTGACTAAAAATTGTAAAATATGACAAAAGTGTCTTAATTGTTTCATTTATTACTCGTCTATTTATCTATCTATTGACAATTTGTCGATAGCATCTAATAGATAATTTTATCGTGTATCATTTGGTATATACATGTATCTATTTATCTATTTTTTTATGATAAGAAATTTCACTTTATATAATATATTTTTAACTAAAAATAGTAAAATATGACAAAAATGTCTTAATTTTCTTGTTAATTACTCGTCTTTTTATCTATCTATCGACAATTTGTTGATGGCATCTAATAGATAATTTTATTGTCTATATTTTGGTATATACATGTATCTATTTATCTATTTCCTAAGATGAGAAATTTCACTTTATATAATATATTTTTAACTAAAAATAGTAAAATATGACAAAAATGTCTTAATTTTTTTGTTAATTACTCGTCTATTTATCTATTTATCGACAATTTGTTGATGGTATCTAATAGATAATTTTATTGTCTATCGTTTGGTTTATACATGTATCTATTTATCTTATTCCTAAGATAAGAAATTTCACTTTATATATTATATTTTTGACTAAAAATTGTAAAATATGACAAAAGTGTCTTAATTATTTCATTTATTACTCATCTATTTATCTATCTATCGACAATTTGTTGATGACATCTAATAGATAATTTTATTGTCTATCTTTTCGTATATACATGTATCAATTTATCTATTTCCTATGATGAGAAATTTCACTTTATATAATATATTTTTGACTAAAATAAGTAAAATATGACAAAAGTGTCTTAATTTTCTTGTTAATTACTCGTCTATTTATCTATTTATCGACAATTTGTTGATGGCATCTAATAGATAATTTTATTGTCTATCGTTTGGTCTATACATATATGTATTTATCTTATTCCTAAGATTCGAAATTTCACTTTATATATTATATTTTTGACTAAAAATTGTAAAATATTACCAAAGTGTCCCATTTCTTCATTAATTACTCGTCTATTTATCTATCTATCAACAATTTGTTGATGGCATCGAATAGATAATTTTATGGTCTATCGTTTGGTTTATACATGTATCTATTTATCTTATTACTAAGATGAGAAATTTCACTTTATATATTATATTTTTGACTAAAAATTGTAAAATATGACAAAAGTGTCTTAATTATTTCATTTATTACTCATCTATTTATCTATCTATCGACAATTTGTTGATGGCATCTAATAGATAATTCTATTGTCTATATTTTCGTATATACATGTATCAATTTATCTATTTCCTAAGATGAGAAATTTCACTTATTATAATATATTTTTAACTAAAAATTGTAAAATATGACAAAATTGTCTTAATTGTTTCATTTATTACTCGTCTATTTATCTATATATTGACAATTTGTTGATGGCATCTAATAGATAACTTTATTGTCTATCTTTTGATTTTTTCATGTATCTATTTATCTATTTCCTAAGATGAGAAATTTCACTTCATATATTATATTTTTAACTAAAAATAGTAAAATATGACAAAAGTGTCTTAATTATTTCATTTATTACTCATCTATTTATCTATCTATCGACAATTTGTTGATGGCATCTAATAGATAATTTTATTGTCTATCTTTTCGTATATACATGTATCAATTTATCTATTTCATAAGATGAGAAATGTCACTTTATATAATATATTTTTGACAAAATTGTAAAATATGACCAAAGTGTCTTTATTTATTCATTTATTACTCGTCTATTAATCTATCTATGGAAAATTTGTTGATGGCACCTAATAGATAATTTTATTGTCTATTTTTTCGTATATACATGTATCAATTTATCTATTTCCTAAGATGAGGAATTTCACTTTATATAATATATTTTTGACTAAAAATTGTAAAATATGACCAAAGTGTCCCACTTTTTTCGTTAATTACTCGTCTATTTATCTATCTATCGACAAATTGTTGAAGGCATCTAATAGAGAATTTTATTGTCTATCTTTTCGTATATACATGTATCAATTTATCTATTTCCTAAGATGAGAAAATTCACTTTATATAATATATTTTTGACTAAAAATAGTAAAATATGACCAAAGTGTCCCACTTTTTTCGTTAATTACTCGTCTATTTATCTATCTATCGACAATTTGTTGATGGCATCTAATAGATAATGTTATTGTCTATCTTTTGGTATATACATGTATCTATTTATCTATTTCCTAAGATGAGAAATTTCACTTTATATAATATATT
The DNA here is from genome assembly GCA_034508575.1 of Petrolisthes manimaculis. NCBI lineage: Eukaryota > Metazoa > Arthropoda > Malacostraca > Decapoda > Porcellanidae > Petrolisthes > Petrolisthes manimaculis. Next base: position 860,237 of record JAWZYT010000365.1, read on the forward strand.
TTTAACAAAAAATAGTAAAATATGACAAAAATGTCTTAATTTTCTTGTTAATTACTCGTCTATTTATCTATTTATCGACAATTTGTTGATGGCATCTAACAGATAATTTTATTGTCTATCGTTTGGTTTATAGATGTATTTATTTGTCTTATTCCTAAGATGAGAAATTTAACTAAATTTGACTAAAAATTGTAAGATATGACAAAAGTGTCTTAATTATTTCATTTATTACTCATCTATTTATCTATCTATCGACAATTTGTTGATGGCATCTAATAGATAATTTTATTGTCTATCTTTTCGTATATACATGTATCAATTTATCTATTTCCTAAGATGAGAAATTTCACTTTATATAATATATTTTTAACTAAAAATGGTTAAATATGACAAAAATGTCTTAATTTATTCATTTAGTACTCGTCTATTTATCTATCTATTGAAAGTTTGTTGATGGCATCTAATAGATAATCTTATTGTCTATCTTTTGGTATATACATGTATCTATTTATCTATTTCCTAAGATGAGAAATTCCACTTTATATAATATATTTTTGACTAAAAATAGTAAAATATGACCAAAGTGTCTCAATTTTTTCGTTAATTACTCGTCTACTTATATATCTATCGACAATTTGTTGATGGTATCTAATAGATAATTTTATTGTCTATCTTTTGGTATATACATGTATCAATTTATCTATTTCCTAAGATGAGAAATTTCACTTTATATAATATATTTTTGACTAAAAATTGTAAAATATGACAAAAGTGTCTTAATTGTTTCATTTATTACTTGTCTATTTATCTATCTATTGAAAATTTGTCGATGGCATCTAATAGATAATTTTATCGTCTATCATTTGGTATGTACATGTATCTATTTATCTATTTTTTTATGATGAGAAATTTCACTTTATATAATATATTTTTAACTAAAAATAGTAAAATATGACAAAAGTGTCTTAATTTTCTTGTTAATTACTCGTCTATTTATCTATCTATCGACAATTTGTTGATGGCATCTAATAGATAATTTTATTGTCTATATTTTGGTATATACATGTATCTATTTATCTATTTCCTAAGATGAGAAATTTCACTTTATATAATATATTTTTAACTAAAAATAGTAAAATATGACAAAAATGTCTTAATTTTCTTGTTAATTACTCGTCTATTTATCTATTTATCGACAATTTGTTGATGGCATCTAATAGATAATTTTATTGTATATCTTTTGGTATATACATGTATCTATTTATCTATTTCCTAAGATGAGAAATTTCACTTTATATAATATATTTTTGACTAAAAATAGTAAAATGTGACCAAAGTGTCCCATTTTTTTCGTTAATTACTCGTCTATTTATCTATCTATCGACAATTTGTTGATGGCATCTAATAGATAATTTTATTTTCTATCTTTTGGTATATACATGTATTTATTTATCTATTTCCTAAGATGAGAAATTTCACTTTATATAATATATTTTTAACTAAAAATAGTAAAATATGACAAAAATGTCTTAATTTTCTTGTTAATTACTCGTCTATTTATCTATTTATCGACAATTTGTTGATGGCATCTAATAGATAATTTTATTGTCTATCTTTTCGTATATACATGTATCAATTTATCTATTTCCTAAGATGAGAAATTTCACTTTATATAATATATTTTTAACTAAAAATGGTTAAATATGACAAAAATGTCTTAATTTATTCATTTAGTACTCGTCTATTTATCTATCTATTGATAGTTTGTTGATGGTATCTAATAGATAATTCTATTGTCTATCTTTTGGTATATACATATATCTATTTATCTATTTCCTAAGATGAGAAATTCCACTTTATATAATATATTTTTGACTAAAAATAGTAAAATATGACCAAAGTGTCTCACTTTTTTTGTTAATTACTCGTCTACTTATATATCTATCGACAATTTGTTGATGGTATCTAATAGATAATTTTATTGTCTATCTTTTGGTATATACATGTATCTATTTATCTATTTTTTTATGATGAGAAATTTCACTTTATATAATATATTTTTAACTAAAAATAGTAAAATATGACAAAAGTGTCTTAATTTTCTTGTTAATTACTCGTCTATTTATCTATCTATCGACAATTTGTTGTTTGGCATCTAATAGATAATTTTATTGTCTATATTTTGGTATATACATGTATCTATTTATCTATTTCCTAAGATGAGAAATTTCACTTTATATAATATATTTTTAACTAAAAATAGTAAAATATGACAAAAATGTCTTAATTTTCTTGTTAATTACTCGTCTATTTATCTATTTATCGACAATTTGTTGATGGCATCTAATAGATAATTTTATTGTATATCTTTTGGTATATACATGTATCTATTTATCTATTTCCTAAGATGAGAAATTTCACTTTATATAATATATTTTTGACTAAAAATAGTAAAATGTGACCAAAGTGTCCCATTTTTTTCGTTAATTACTCGTCTATTTATCTATCTATCGACAATATGTTGATGGCATCTAATAGATAATTTTATTTTCTATCTTTTGGTATATACATGTATTTATTTATCTATTTCCTAAGATGAGAAATTTCACTTTATATAATATATTTTTAACTAAAAATAGTAAAATATGACAAAAATGTCTTAATTTTCTTGTTAATTACTCGTCTATTTATCTATTTATCGACAATTTGTTGATGGCATCTAATAGATAATTTTATTGTCTATCGTTTGGTTTATACATGTATCTATTTATCTTATTCCTAATATGAGAAATTTCACTTTATATATTATATTTTTGACTAAAAATTGTAAAATATGACAAAAGTGTCTTAATTATTTAATTTATTACTCATCTATTTTTATATCTATCGACAATTTGTTGATGGCATCTAATAGATAATTCTATTGTCTATCTTTTCGTATATACATGTATCAATTTATCTATTTCATAAGATAAGAAATGTCACTTTATATAATATATTTTTGACAAAATTGTAAAATATGACCAAAGTGTCTTTATTTATTCATTTATTACTCGTCTATTTATCTATCTACGAAAAATTTGATGATGGCACCTAATAGATAATTTTATTGTCTATCTTTTCGTATATACATGTATCAATTTATCTATTTCCTAAGATGAGAAATTTCACTTTATATAATATATTTTTAACTAAAAATGGTTAAATATGACAAAAATGTCTTAATTTATTCATTTAGTACTCGTCTATTTATCTATCTATTGAAAGTTTGTTGATGGCATCTAATAGATACTTCTATTGTCTATCTTTTGGTATATACATGTATCTATTTATCTATTTCCTAAGATGAGAAATTCCACTTTATATAATATATTTTTGACTAAAAATAGTAAAATATGACCAAAGTGTCTCAATTTTTTCGTTAATTACTCGTCTACTTATATATCTATCGACAATTTGTTGATGGTATCTAATAGATAATTTTATTGTCTATCTTTTGGTATATACATGTATCAATTTATCTATTTCCTAAGATGAGAAATTTCACTTTATATAATATATTTTTGACTAAAAATTGTAAAATATGACAAAAGTGTCTTAATTGTTTCATTTATTACTCGTCTATTTATCTATCTATTGAAAATTTGTCGATGGCATCTAATAGATAATTTTATCGTCTATCATTTGGTATGTACATGTATCTATTTATCTATTTTTTTATGATGAGAAATTTCACTTCATATAATATATTTTTAACTAAAAATAGTAAAATATGACAAAAGTGTCTTAATTTTCTTGTTAATTACTCGTCTATTTATCTATCTATCGACAATTTGTTGATGGCATCTAATAGATAATTTTATTGTCTATATTTTGGTATATACATGTATCTATTTATCTATTTCCTAAGATGAGAAATTTCACTTTATATAATATATTTTTAACTAAAAATAGTAAAATATGACAAAAATGTCTTAATTTTCTTGTTAATTACTCGTCTATTTATCTATTTATCGACAATTTGTTGATGGCATCTAATAGATAATTTTATTGTATATCTTTTGGTATATACATGTATCTATTTATCTATTTCCTAAGATGAGAAATTTCACTTTATATAATATATTTTTGACTAAAAATAGTAAAATGTGACCAAAGTGTCCCATTTTTTTCGTTAATTACTCGTCTATTTATCTATCTATCGACAATTTGTTGATGGCATCTAATAGATAATTTTATTTTCTATCTTTTGGTATATACACGTATTTATTTATCTATTTCCTAAGATGAGAAATTTCACTTTATATAATATATTTTTAACTAAAAATAGTAAAATATGACAAAAATGTCTTAATTTTCTTGTTAATTACTCGTCTATTTATCTATTTATCAACAATTTGTTGATGGCATCTAATAGATAATTTTATTGTCTATCTTTTCGTATATACATGTATCAATTTATCTATTTCCTAAGATGAGAAATTTCACTTTATATAATATATTTTTAACTAAAAATGGTTAAATATGACAAAAATGTCTTAATTTATTCATTTAGTACTCGTCTATTTATCTATCTATTGAAAGTTTGTTGATGGCATCTAATAGATAATTCTATTGTCTATCTTTTGGTATATACATATATCTATTTATCTATTTCCTAAGATGAGAAATTCCACTTTATATAATATATTTTTGACTAAAAATAGTAAAATATGACCAAAGTGTCTCACTTTTTTTGTTAATTACTCGTCTACTTATATATCTATCGACAATTTGTTGATGGTATCTAATAGATAATTTTATTGTCTATCTTTTGGTATATACATGTATCAATTTATCTATTTCCTAAGATGAGAAATTTCACTTTATATAATATATTTTTGACTAAAAATTGTAAAATATGACAAAAGTGTCTTAATTGTTTCATTTATTACTCGTCTATTTATCTATCTATTGAAAATTTGTCGATGACATCTAATAGATAATTTTATCGTCTATCATTTGGTATATACATGTATCTATTTATCTATTTTTTTATGATGAGAAATTTCACTTTATATAATATATTTTTAACTAAAAATAGTAAAATATGACAAAAGTGTCTTAATTTTCTTGTTAATTACTCGTCTATTTATCTATCTATCGACAATTTGTTGTTTGGCATCTAATAGATAATTTTATTGTCTATATTTTGGTATATACATGTATCTATTTATCTATTTCCTAAGATGAGAAATTTCACTTTATATAATATATTTTTAACTAAAAATAGTAAAATATGACAAAAATGTCTTAATTTTCTTGTTAATTACTCGTCTATTTATCTATTTATCGACAATTTGTTGATGGCATCTAATAGATAATTTTATTGTATATCTTTTGGTATATACATGTATCTATTTATCTATTTCCTAAGATGAGAAATTTCACTTTATATAATATATTTTTGACTAAAAATAGTAAAATGTGACCAAAGTGTCCCATTTTTTTCGTTAATTACTCGTCTATTTATCTATCTATCGACAATATGTTGATGGCATCTAATAGATAATTTTATTTTCTATCTTTTGGTATATACATGTATTTATTTATCTATTTCCTAAGATGAGAAATTTCACTTTATATAATATATTTTTAACTAAAAATAGTAAAATATGACAAAAATGTCTTAATTTTCTTGTTAATTACTCGTCTATTTATCTATTTATCGACAATTTGTTGATGGCATCTAATAGATAATTTTATTGTCTATCGTTTGGTTTATACATGTATCTATTTATCTTATTCCTAATATGAGAAATTTCACTTTATATATTATATTTTTGACTAAAAATTGTAAAATATGACAAAAGTGTCTTAATTATTTAATTTATTACTCATCTATTTTTATATCTATCGACAATTTGTTGATGGCATCTAATAGATAATTCTATTGTCTATCTTTTCGTATATACATGTATCAATTTATCTATTTCATAAGATAAGAAATGTCACTTTATATAATATATTTTTGACAAAATTGTAAAATATGACCAAAGTGTCTTTATTTATTCATTTATTACTCGTCTATTTATCTATCTACGAAAAATTTGATGATGGCACCTAATAGATAATTTTATTGTCTATCTTTTCGTATATACATGTATCAATTTATCTATTTCCTAAGATGAGAAATTTCACTTTATATAATATATTTTTAACTAAAAATGGTTAAATATGACAAAAATGTCTTAATTTATTCATTTAGTACTCGTCTATTTATCTATCTATTGAAAGTTTGTTGATGGCATCTAATAGATACTTCTATTGTCTATCTTTTGGTATATACATGTATCTATTTATCTATTTCCTAAGATGAGAAATTCCACTTTATATAATATATTTTTGACTAAAAATAGTAAAATATGACCAAAGTGTCTCAATTTTTTCGTTAATTACTCGTCTACTTATATATCTATCGACAATTTGTTGATGGTATCTAATAGATAATTTTATTGTCTATCTTTTGGTATATACATGTATCAATTTATCTATTTCCTAAGATGAGAAATTTCACTTTATATAATATATTTTTGACTAAAAATTGTAAAATATGACAAAAGTGTCTTAATTGTTTCATTTATTACTCGTCTATTTATCTATCTATTGAAAATTTGTCGATGGCATCTAATAGATAATTTTATCGTCTATCATTTGGTATGTACATGTATCTATTTATCTATTTTTTTATGATGAGAAATTTCACTTCATATAATATATTTTTAACTAAAAATAGTAAAATATGACAAAAGTGTCTTAATTTTCTTGTTAATTACTCGTCTATTTATCTATCTATCGACAATTTGTTGATGGCATCTAATAGATAATTTTATTGTCTATATTTTGGTATATACATGTATCTATTTATCTATTTCCTAAGATGAGAAATTTCACTTTATATAATATATTTTTAACTAAAAATAGTAAAATATGACAAAAATGTCTTAATTTTCTTGTTAATTACTCGTCTATTTATCTATTTATCGACAATTTGTTGATGGCATCTAATAGATAATTTTATTGTATATCTTTTGGTATATACATGTATCTATTTATCTATTTCCTAAGATGAGAAATTTCACTTTATATAATATATTTTTGACTAAAAATAGTAAAATGTGACCAAAGTGTCCCATTTTTTTCGTTAATTACTCGTCTATTTATCTATCTATCGACAATTTGTTGATGGCATCTAATAGATAATTTTATTTTCTATCTTTTGGTATATACACGTATTTATTTATCTATTTCCTAAGATGAGAAATTTCACTTTATATAATATATTTTTAACTAAAAATAGTAAAATATGACAAAAATTTCTTAATTTTCTTGTTAATTACTCGTCTATTTATCTATTTATCAACAATTTGTTGATGGCATCTAATAGATAATTTTATTGTCTATCTTTTCGTATATACATGTATCAATTTATCTATTTCCTAAGATGAGAAATTTCACTTTATATAATATATTTTTAACTAAAAATGGTTAAATATGACAAAAATGTCTTAATTTATTCATTTAGTACTCGTCTATTTATCTATCTATTGAAAGTTTGTTGATGGCATCTAATAGATAATTCTATTGTCTATCTTTTGGTATATACATATATCTATTTATCTATTTCCTAAGATGAGAAATTCCACTTTATATAATATATTTTTGACTAAAAATAGTAAAATATGACCAAAGTGTCTCACTTTTTTTGTTAATTACTCGTCTACTTATATATCTATCGACAATTTGTTGATGGTATCTAATAGATAATTTTATTGTCTATCTTTTGGTATATACATGTATCAATTTATCTATTTCCTAAGATGAGAAATTTCACTTTATATAATATATTTTTGACTAAAAATTGTAAAATATGACAAAAGTGTCTTAATTGTTTCATTTATTACTCGTCTATTTATCTATCTATTGAAAATTTGTCGATGACATCTAATAGATAATTTTATCGTCTATCATTTGGTATATACATGTATCTATTTATCTATTTTTTTATGATGAGAAATTTCACTTTATATAATATATTTTTAACTAAAAATAGTAAAATATGACAAAAGTGTCTTAATTTTCTTGTTAATTACTCGTCTATTTATCTATCTATCGACAATTTGTTGTTTGGCATCTAATAGATAATTTTATTGTCTATATTTTGGTATATACATGTATCTATTTATCTATTTCCTAAGATGAGAAATTTCACTTTATATAATATATTTTTAACTAAAAATAGTAAAATATGACAAAAATGTCTTAATTTTCTTGTTAATTACTCGTCTATTTATCTATTTATCGACAATTTGTTGATGGCATCTAATAGATAATTTTATTGTATATCTTTTGGTATATACATGTATCTATTTATCTATTTCCTAAGATGAGAAATTTCACTTTATATAATATATTTTTGACTAAAAATAGTAAAATGTGACCAAAGTGTCCCATTTTTTTCGTTAATTACTCGTCTATTTATCTATCTATCGACAATATGTTGATGGCATCTAATAGATAATTTTATTTTCTATCTTTTGGTATATACATGTATTTATTTATCTATTTCCTAAGATGAGAAATTTCACTTTATATAATGTATTTTTAACTAAAAATAGTAAAATATGACAAAAATGTCTTAATTTTCTTGTTAATTACTCGTCTATTTATCTATTTATCGACAATTTGTTGATGGCATCTAATAGATAATTTTATTGTCTATATTTTGGTATATACATGTATCTATTTATCTATTTCCTAAGATGAGAAATTTCACTTTATATAATATATTTTTGACTAAAAATTGTAAAATATGACCAAAGTGTCCCACTTTTTTCGTTAATTACTCGTCTATTTATCTATCTATCGACAATTTGTTGAGGGCATCTAATAGATAATTTTATTGTCTATCTTTTCGTATATGCATGTATCAATTTATCTATTTCCTAAGATGAGAAATTTCACTTTATATAATATATTTTTGAATAAAACTAGTAAAATATGACCAAAGTGTCCCACTTTTTTCGTTAATTACTCGTCTATTTATCAATCTATCGACAATTTGTTGATGGCATCTAATAGATAATTTTATTTTCTATCTTTTGGTATATACATGTCTCTATTTATCTATTTCCTAAGATGAGAAATTTCACTTTATATAATATATTTTTAACTAAAAATGGTTAAATATGACAAAAATGTCTTAATTTATTCATTTAGTACTCGTCTATTTATATATCTATTGAAAGTTTGTTGATGGCATCTAATAGATAATTTTATTGTCTATCTTTTGGTATATACATGTATCAATTTATCTGTTTCCTAAGATGAGAAATTTCAATTTATATAATATATTTTTGACTAAAAATTGTAAAATATGACAAAAGTGTCTTAATTGTTTCATTTATTACTCGTCTATTTATCTATCTATTGACAATTTGTCGATAGCATCTAATAGATAATTTTATCGTGTATCATTTGGTATATACATGAATCTATTTATCTATTTTTTTATGATAAGAAATTTCACTTTATATAATATATTTTTAACTAAAAATAGTAAAATATGACAAAAATGTCTTAATTTTCTTGTTAATTACTCGTCTTTTTATATATCTATCGACAATTTGTTGATGGCATCTAATAGATAATTTTATTGTCTATATTTTGGTATATACATGTATCTATTTATCTATTTCCTAAGATGAGAAATTTCACTTTATATAATATATTTTTAACTAAAAATAGTAAAATATGACAAAAATGTCTTAATTTTCTTGTTAATTACTCGTCTATTTATCTATTTATCGACAATTTGTTGATGGCATCTAATAGATAATTTTATTGTCTATCGTTTGGTCTATACATATATGTATTTATCTTATTCCTAAGATTCGAAATTTCACTTTATATATTATATTTTTGACTGAAAATTGTAAAATATTACCAAAGTGTCCCATTTCTTCATTAATTACTCGTCTATTTATCTATCTATCAACAATTTGTTGATGGCATCTAATAGATAATTTTATGGTCTATCGTTTGGTTTATACATGTATCTATTTATCTTATTGCTAAGATGAGAAATTTCACTTTATATATTATATTTTTGACTAAAAATTGTAAAATATGACAAAAGTGTCTTAATTATTTCATTTATTACTCATCTATTTATCTATCTATCGACAATTTGTTGATGGCATCTAATAGATAATTTTATTGTCTATATTTTCGTATATACATGTATCAATTTATCTATTTCCTAAGATGAGAAATTTCACTTATTATAATATATTTTTAACTAAAAATTGTAAAATATGACAAAATTGTCTTAATTGTTTCATTTATTACTCGTCTATTTATCTATATATTGACAATTTGTTGATGGCATCTAATAGATAACTTTATTGTCTATCTTTTTTGTTTTTTCATGTATCTATTTATCTATTTCCTAAGATGAGAAATTTCACTTCATATATTATATTTTTAACTAAAAATAGTAAAATATGACAAAAGTGTCTTAATTATTTCATTTATTACTCATCTATTTATCTATCTATCGACAATTTGTTGATGGCATCTAATAGATGATTTTATTGTCTATCTTTAGGTATATACATATATCTATTTATCTATTTCCTAAGATGAGAAATTCCACTTTATATAATATATTTTTGACTAAAAATAGTAAAATATGACCAAAGTGTCTCACTTTTTTTGTTAATTACTCGTCTACTTATATATCTATCGACAATTTGTTGATGGTATCTAATAGATAATTTTATTGTCTATCTTTTGGTATATACATGTATCAATTTATCTATTTCCTAAGATGAGAAATTTCACTTTATATAATATATTTTTGACTAAAAATTGTAAAATATGACAAAAGTGTCTTAATTGTTTCATTTATTACTCGTCTATTTATCTATCTATTGAAAATTTGTCGATGACATCTAATAGATAATTTTATCGTCTATCATTTGGTATATACATGTATCTATTTATCTATTTTTTTATGATGAGAAATTTCACTTTATATAATATATTTTTAACTAAAAATAGTAAAATATGACAAAAGTGTCTTAATTTTCTTGTTAATTACTCGTCTATTTATCTATCTATCGACAATTTGTTGATGGCATCTAATAGATAATTTTATTGTCTATATTTTGGTATATACATGTATCTATTTATCTATTTCCTAAGATGAGAAATTTCACTTTATATAATATATTTTTAATTAAAAATAGTAAAATATGACAAAAATGTCTTAATTTTCTTGTTAATTATTCGTCTATTTATCTATTTATCGACAATTTGTTGATGGCATCTAATAGATAATTTTATTGTATATCTTTTGGTATATACATGTATCTATTTATCTATTTCCTAAGATGAGAAATTTCACTTTATATAATATATTTTTGACTAAAAATAGTAAAATGTGACCAAAGTGTCCCATTTTTTTCGTTAATTACTCGTCTATTTATCTATCTATCGACAATATGTTGATGGCATCTAATAGATAATTTTATTTTCTATCTTTTGGTATATACATGTATTTATTTATCTATTTCCTAAGATGAGAAATTTCACTTTATATAATATATTTTTAACTAAAAATAGTAAAATATGACAAAAATGTCTTAATTTTCTTGTTAATTACTCGTCTATTTATCTATTTATCGACAATTTGTTGATGGCATCTAATAGATAATTTTATTGTCTATCGTTTGGTTTATACATGTATCTATTTATCTTATTCCTAATATGAGAAATTTCACTTTATATATTATATTTTTGACTAAAAATTGTAAAATATGACAAAAGTGTCTTAATTATTTAATTTATTACTCATCTATTTTTATATCTATCGACAATTTGTTGATGGCATCTAATAGATAATTCTATTGTCTATCTTTTCGTATATACATGTATCAATTTATCTATTTCATAAGATGAGAAATGTCACTTTATATAATATATTTTTGACAAAATTGTAAAATATGACCAAAGTGTCTTTATTTATTCATTTATTACTCGTCTATTTATCTATCTACGAAAAATTTGATGATGGCACCTAATAGATAATTTTATTGTCTATCTTTTGGTATATACATGCATCAATTTATCTATTTCCTAAGATGAGAAATTTCACTTTATATAATATATTTTTGACTAAAAATTGTAAAATATGACCAAAGTGTCCCACTATTTTCGTTAATTACTCGTCTATTTATCTATCTATCGACAATTTGTTGAGGGCATCTAATAGATAATTTTATTGTCTATCTTTTCGTATATGCATGTATCAATTTATCTATTTCCTAAGATGAGAAATTTCACTTTATATAATATATTTTTGAATAAAACTAGTAAAATATGACCAAAGTGTCCCACTTTTTTCGTTAATTACTCGTCTATTTATCAATCTATCGACAATTTGTTGATGGCATCTAATAGATAATTTTATTTTCTATCTTTTGGTATATACATGTCTCTATTTATCTATTTCCTAAGATGAGAAATTTCACTTTATATAATATATTTTTAACTAAAAATGGTTAAATATGACAAAAATGTCTTAATTTATTCATTTAGTACTCGTCTATTTATCTATCTATTGAAAGTTTGTTGATGGCATCTAATAGATAATTTTATTGTCTATCTTTTGGTATATACATGTATCAATTTATCTGTTTCCTAAGATGAGAAATTTCACTTTATATAATATATTTTTGACTAAAAATTGTAAAATATGACAAAAGTGTCTTAATTGTTTCATTTATTACTCGTCTATTTATCTATCTATTGAAAATTTGTCGATGACATCTAATAGATAATTTTATCGTCTATCATTTGGTATATACATGTATCTATTTATCTATTTTTTTATGATGAGAAATTTCACTTTATATAATATATTTTTAACTAAAAATAGTAAAATATGACAAAAGTGTCTTAATTTTCTTGTTAATTACTCGTCTATTTATCTATCTATCGACAATTTGTTGATGGCATCTAATAGATAATTTTATTGTCTATATTTTGGTATATACATGTATCTATTTATCTATTTCCTAAGATGAGAAATTTCACTTTATATAATATATTTTTAATTAAAAATAGTAAAATATGACAAAAATGTCTTAATTTTCTTGTTAATTACTCGTCTATTTATCTATTTATCGACAATTTGTTGATGGCATCTAATAGATAATTTTATTGTATATCTTTTGGTATATACATGTATCTATTTATCTATTTCCTAAGATGAGAAATTTCACTTTATATAATATATTTTTGACTAAAAATAGTAAAATGTGACCAAAGTGTCCCATTTTTTTCGTTAATTACTCGTCTATTTATCTATCTATCGACAATATGTTGATGGCATCTAATAGATAATTTTATTTTCTATCTTTTGGTATATACATGTATTTATTTATCTATTTCCTAAGATGAGAAATTTCACTTTATATAATATATTTTTAACTAAAAATAGTAAAATATGACAAAAATGTCTTAATTTTCTTGTTAATTACTCGTCTATTTATCTATTTATCGACAATTTGTTGATGGCATCTAATAGATAATTTTATTGTCTATCGTTTGGTTTATACATGTATCTATTTATCTTATTCCTAATATGAGAAATTTCACTTTATATATTATATTTTTGACTAAAAATTGTAAAATATGACAAAAGTGTCTTAATTATTTAATTTATTACTCATCTATTTTTATATCTATCGACAATTTGTTGATGGCATCTAATAGATAATTCTATTGTCTATCTTTTCGTATATACATGTATCAATTTATCTATTTCATAAGATGAGAAATGTCACTTTATATAATATATTTTTGACAAAATTGTAAAATATGACCAAAGTGTCTTTATTTATTCATTTATTACTCGTCTATTTATCTATCTACGAAAAATTTGATGATGGCACCTAATAGATAATTTTATTGTCTATCTTTTGGTATATACATGTATCAATTTATCTATTTCCTAAGATGAGAAATTTCACTTTATATAATATATTTTTGACTAAAAATTGTAAAATATGACCAAAGTGTCCCACTATTTTCGTTAATTACTCGTCTATTTATCTATCTATCGACAATTTGTTGAGGGCATCTAATAGATAATTTTATTGTCTATCTTTTCGTATATGCATGTATCAATTTATCTATTTCCTAAGATGAGAAATTTCACTTTATATAATATATTTTTGAATAAAACTAGTAAAATATGACCAAAGTGTCCCACTTTTTTCGTTAATTACTCGTCTATTTATCAATCTATCGACAATTTGTTGATGGCATCTAATAGATAATTTTATTTTCTATCTTTTGGTATATACATGTCTCTATTTATCTATTTCCTAAGATGAGAAATTTCACTTTATATAATATATTTTTAACTAAAAATGGTTAAATATGACAAAAATGTCTTAATTTATTCATTTAGTACTCGTCTATTTATCTATCTATTGAAAGTTTGTTGATGGCATCTAATAGATAATTTTATTGTCTATCTTTTGGTATATACATGTATCAATTTATCTGTTTCCTAAGATGAGAAATTTCACTTTATATAATATATTTTTGACTAAAAATTGTAAAATATGACAAAAGTGTCTTAATTGTTTCATTTATTACTCGTCTATTTATCTATCTATTGACAATTTGTCGATAGCATCTAATAGATAATTTTATCGTGTATCATTTGGTATATACATGTATCTATTTATCTATTTTTTTATGATAAGAAATTTCACTTTATATAATATATTTTTAACTAAAAATAGTAAAATATGACAAAAATGTCTTAATTTTCTTGTTAATTACTCGTCTTTTTATCTATCTATCGACAATTTGTTGATGGCATCTAATAGATAATTTTATTGTCTATATTTTGGTATATACATGTATCTATTTATCTATTTCCTAAGATGAGAAATTTCACTTTATATAATATATTTTTAACTAAAAATAGTAAAATATGACAAAAATGTCTTAATTTTCTTGTTAATTACTCGTCTATTTATTTATTTATCGACAATTTGTTGATGGTATCTAATAGATAATTTTATTGTCTATCGTTTGGTTTATACATGTATCTATTTATCTTATTCCTAAGATAAGAAATTTCACTTTATATATTATATTTTTGACTAAAAATTGTAAAATATGACAAAAGTGTCTTAATTATTTCATTTATTACTCATCTATTTATCTATCTATCGACAATTTGTTGATGACATCTAATAGATAATTTTATTGTCTATCTTTTCGTATATACATGTATCAATTTATCTATTTCCTAAGATGAGAAATTTCACTTTATATAATATATTTTTGACTAAAATAAGTAAAATATGACAAAAGTGTCTTAATTTTCTTGTTAATTACTCGTCTATTTATCTATTTATCGACAATTTGTTGATGGCATCTAATAGATAATTTTATTGTCTATCGTTTGGTCTATACATATATGTATTTATCTTATTCCTAAGATTCGAAATTTCACTTTATATATTATATTTTTGACTAAAAATTGTAAAATATTACCAAAGTGTCCCATTTCTTCATTAATTACTCGTCTATTTATCTATCTATCAACAATTTGTTGATGGCATCTAATAGATAATTTTATGGTCTATCGTTTGGTTTATACATGTATCTATTTATCTTATTGCTAAGATGAGAAATTTCACTTTATATATTATATTTTTGACTAAAAATTGTAAAATATGACAAAAGTGTCTTAATTATTTCATTTATTACTCATCTATTTATCTATCTATCGACAATTTGTTGATGGCATCTAATAGATAATTTTATTGTCTATATTTTCGTATATACATGTATCAATTTATCTATTTCCTAAGATGAGAAATTTCACTTATTATAATATATTTTTAACTAAAAATTGTAAAATATGACAAAATTGTCTTAATTGTTTCATTTATTACTCGTCTATTTATCTATATATTGACAATTTGTTGATGGCATCTAATAGATAACTTTATTGTCTATCTTTTGGTTTTTTCATGTATCTATTTATCTATTTCCTAAGATGAGAAATTTCACTTCATATATTATATTTTTAACTAAAAATTGTAAAATATGACAAAAGTGTCTTAATTATTTCATTTATTACTCATCTATTTATCTATCTATCGACAATTTGTTGATGGCATCTAATAGATGATTTTATTGTCTATCTTTTCGTATATACATGTATCAATTTATCTATTTCCTAAGATGAGAAATTTCACTTTATATAATATATTTTTGACTAAAAATAGTAAAATATGACAAAAATGTCTTAATTTTCTTGTTAATTACTCGTCTATTTATCTATTTATCGACAATTTGTTGATGGCATCTAATAGATAATTTTATTGTCTATCTTTTCGTATATACTTGTATCAATTTATCCATTTCCTAAGATGAGAAATTTCACTTTATATAATATATTTTTTACTAAAAATAGTAAAATATGACCAAAGTGTCCCACCTTTTTCGTTAATTACTCGTCTATTTATTTATCTATCGACAATTTGTTGATGGCATCTAATAGATAATTTTATCGTCTATCTTTTGGTATATACATGTATCTATTTATCTAGTTCCTAAGATGAGAAATGTCACTTTATATAATATATTTTTAACTAAAAATAGTAAAATATGACAAAAGTGTCTTAATTTTCTTGTTAATTACTCGTCTATTTATCTATTTATCGACAATTTGTTGATGGCATCTAATAGATAAATTTATTGTCTATCTTTTGGTATATACATGTATCAATTTATCTATTTCCTAAGATGAAAAATTTCACTTTATATATTATATTTTTGACAAAAAAATGTAAAATATGACCAAAGTGTCCCATTTCTTCATTAATTACTCTTCTATTTATCTATCTATCAACAATTTTTTGATGGCATCTAATAGATAATTGTATTGTCTATCTTTTGGTTTTTACATGTATCTATTTATCTATTTCCTAAGATGAGAAATTTCACTTTATATAATATATTTTTGACTAAAAATAGTAAAATATAACAAAAGTGTCTTATTTTCTTGTTTATTACTCATCTATTTATCTATCTATCAACAATTTGTTGATGGCATCTAATAGATAATTTTATTGTCTATATTTTGGTATTTACATGTATCTATTTATCTATTTCCTAAGATGAGAAATTTCACTTTATAAATATATTTTTTACTAAAAATTGTAAAATATGACAAAAATGTCTTAATTGTTTCATTTATTACTCATCTATTTATCTATAAATTGACAATTTGTTGATGGTATCTAATAGATAATTTTATTGTCTATTTTTTGGTATATACATGTATCTATTTATCTATTTCCTAAGATGAGATATTTCACTTTATATAATATATTTTTAACTAAAATAAGTAAAATATGACAAAAGTGTCTTAATTTTCTTGTTAATTACTCGTCTATTTATCTATTTATCGACAATTTTTTGATGGCATCTAATAGATAATTTTATTGTCTATCGTTTGGTCTATACATATATGTATTTATCTTATTCCTAAGATTCGAAATTTCACTTTATATATTATATTTTTGACTAAAAATGGTAAAATATTACCAAAGTGTCCCATTTCTTCATTAATTACTCGTCTATTTATCTATGTGGGGGTGGACTGGAAGATATCAATAAAATGTAGCTTTATAATAAATTACCAAAGCTTACCTTGCTGGAAATATGTAATCTCGTTGGTTGGCTGCAGCGAGTTACCCAGAGTTATATCCCTGTATCCTTCCCTCCAACACAATAAATTTATTTCTGGGTTCGTCCTGCTATATATGTATGATTATAGAGCATGCAATAAGGGTCAATTACCACACAAAAATGCCAATTTTCTCTATTTATTAATAAATTCCAAGCCAACAAAATGAATAATTAAATTCAATCATAAATAATCACACACACACACTTCCGTTCACGCTCCAATAGATAGCTATATACGTACGGTACTTACTCCTCGTCGCTCCTCTCCACACGTGCTTCCTCGGTCGCTCGTAGTACACGTGGACAGTAATATTACTTTACTTTAATATATTTATCACGAGCTAGCACTTCCCCTCGCACACACAGGAGACGGTAATTACGTTATCGTAATAGTAATGGAATCAAGCAACCCAGTTGGTATATTTCAATGTCAATTTCACACTCGTTTACTGTCCCTCGTACACACACACACACTCGTAATTCCAGCCAGCCCTCTCCTCACCTATATAATGACACCTTACTGATTCTCGTCTAGCGAATGAATAGTGAGTTAATTAACAATAAGTCTTGTGAAAAAGTAATTAAACAATTTCGACGTTACGTTAAAACTATAGGCCCCTAGGCAAAGCAACGAGGGCTGGATACGAGGTGTGTTCTTCGTCGAGTGTCTAGCTACCAACTGAATATATTTCTCGAAAATCAAGACAAGGGTGGTGGAGGTTAATTACCCTTCTGACTCCTCCCCATTTAACCTTTTTTCTACCTGGCCCAACTGTCGGCCATGCTTGTCCTCCCTCTCATGTGTTCGCATAGCCTAGTCCTTGACTACGTTTACATATGTCACTCACACTTTAGTTATACATGCCTTCGATTAACCTATGACGTACTGTAAAATCCCAATAATTCCCCTCCACTTCAAAATCAATTTTAATAAGTAATAGATGCCCCCATAGCATAATTATTAATGCAAAATTTGTAGCAATGACTCCAGACACGGGATGGAGTGAGTGGGTACTCGACCTCACCTGACCTCACATGACAGGACCTTTCTTAATTACCAGGTACCAGCACTCCTTTATTTTCAAATTTCTGTGTCTCTGTCTTCCTGACTGAGGAAAATACCACTGTTCCATGCCTTATAGAACATTCCCCACACGTGGTGTCCTTTTGTTAATATATATATAATATATAGCATCCTACTATGTACGTACGTTACGTTATGATCACGGATCAAACCGTGACATTCGCACACACAGAAGAGACATTGCTCTATGCAATGTTTAATAAAATAATGAAGTGGTAATGACGTCTTTGCATATATAACTATTACAATAATAACTCACTCACACTTCACTCATTCTTGTATGTGTCATGACTTAATACCAGTTAAGTGTTTATTTTTGCCAATGAGTGAAAAACTCCTAACAGTTACTTTAACTTTGAAAATCTAAGGAGAAACTCCGTGGCAAGAATAATTATACCTGGTAATGTCTAGTACCAATAGTACACATTTAAACAATATATAAGTGTGGTGTATGTAATACATTGTGTCATTGTTACATAATATGTAATAATAAAATGCAAAAAATTATTCTGGAGACCATCCAACTGCCATCAATTCCTGTAAGGCAATATATATATTAATTAATCATCCAAGACTCGAGTCAGGGATAACCGCTGGAACCCAAGTCTTGGAAGACCCAATGCAATATCCAAACATCAGACCGAGGTGAACCCCAAATCTGAGTTTGGATAAAGGGTTTGTGCTCGTTGCACTCGGAAATAACAATAAAACGAGTAATTTGAATCCTAATCATAACCCATAATCAGTTACTCGCTCGATTTTCCTCAGGCAACCGTGACATAAGGTCTGCCCCAACGCTAGCACTTCCCTTTAAACCACCGATGGTCCCCGTGAATACGTAACCCTTCATCCTTCTCACCCTGGCGAGCTTCCGTCGTCTGCTGGGTATATCCTTCTCCACCCTCGGGAGTTTCCCCAGCAGCGCTAGCCGTAGCTGCCGTACCTACAGCTGGGTACTGTGGTTCACTATATGTATATGTAGCAGCAGCCGATCGCTGATAATAACCCTTATTACCACCGTGGTTATTATTATAACTCTTCCCGTTACTTCTCCCCTGGTAACGGTACTGACTTGACTGCTGAGAATAATAATTATTGCCTTGTTTCTTGGCGTGATTAAAGAGAGGATTAGGTTGCGGGCGTACAACCTGACTCTGCTGCTGTGAATAATCATTATTACTCGACTTATTATATGACCCAGCAGAGTCTTGGGAAGGCTTATTTAACTGAGTTAAATTCTCACACGACTGAACCCGCGTGTGGTAACCGTATGCGGTAAAATGTGCATCCGACATTTCCACCATTTCCTTGAGGCAATTAATCTTATGGGTTTTAATCTGGGCCGACAATTCTGGCGGACACGACTTCTCTAGTTGCGTGCGAAGCAACAAGTCCTTTATCCCCTCCAACGTCTTGGGTGTTTCGGCCTTATCAAACCACTGATCCAGGTGGCTAGCGAGACGTGCACTAAACTGTGCAACGGTCTCTTTATCTTGCAAGGAAGCACTCAAAAACTGCTTCCGTGCATCATCGACCGTCACCCCATATGCTTGTAACAGAGCTTTTTTCATGCTCGCATAATTCCTGGTGTCAGGATCGAGTCGGTAGAGGATACTAAGTGCTTTACCATCAAACAGATTAAGGAACTCTATTTTCTTTACATCGTCACCAAAGACGTATGTGTCTGCAAGCATCTCGAATCGCTCAATAAACGGTTCAATTTCGTCTCCCTCTACATACCTCGCCAGTTGTAGTCTCGGAGTTACTGTAGTCGGGCTTGCAATACTGCTTTGACTACCATTCGCCTGTGCTTGCAGTTCCACCATTTTCTGTTCGTGTGCCCATCTTCCTCTTTCATGCTCTCTCTCTCTCTCTTCTGCCTCTCTCTGTTCCTTTTCAGCCTCTCTCTGTTCCTTTTCAGCCTCTCTCTGACTCAACCTTTCGAGCCTGTCATCCTCTTGACGACGCTCTACGTACTGTCGAATCTCGACCGTATCTGTATATCCCAAGCTTCGGGCTTCCTCCATTAATTCGGCTACGGTATACATATTAAAATATTTTCTATTGTTTCCTTTGCCTTAATTCCTGGACAACCGTAACCTATCTACTCGTGAAGGTGTGCGCGTGTGTGACTGGAATTAATACAAAGAGCAGGTCCCTGTTCGGGCGCCAATTATGTGGGGGTGGACTGATTGATATCAATTGAATGTGGCTTTATAATAAATTACCAAAGCTTACCTTGCTGGAAATATGTAATCTCGTTGGTTGGCTGCAGCGAGTTACCCAGAGTTATATCCCTGTATCCTTCCCTCCAACACAATAAATTTATTTCTGGGTTCGTCCTGCTATATATGTATGATTATAGAGCATGCAATAAGGGTCAATTACCACACAAAAATGCCAATTTTCTCTATTTATTAATAAATTCCAAGCCAACAAAATGAATAATTAAATTCAATCATAAATAATCACACACACACACTTCCGTTCACGCTCCAATAGATAGCTATATACGTACGGTACTTACTCCTCGTCGCTCCTCTCCACACGTGCTTCCTCGGTCGCTCGTAGTACACGTGGACAGTAATATTACTTTACTTTAATATATTTATCACGAGCTAGCACTTCCCCTCGCACACACAGGAGACGGTAATTACGTTATCGTAATAGTAATGGAATCAAGCAACCCAGTTGGTATATTTCAATGTCAATTTCACACTCGTTTACTGTCCCTCGTACACACACACACACTCGTAATTCCAGCCAGCCCTCTCCTCACCTATATAATGACACCTTACTGATTCTCGTCTAGCGAATGAATAGTGAGTTAATTAACAATAAGTCTTGTGAAAAAGTAATTAAACAATTTCGACGTTACGTTAAAACTATAGGCCCCTAGGCAAAGCAACGAGGGCTGGATACGAGGTGTGTTCTTCGTCGAGTGTCTAGCTACCAACTGAATATATTTCTCGAAAATCAAGACAAGGGTGGTGGAGGTTAATTACCCTTCTGACTCCTCCCCATTTAACCTTTTTTCTACCTGGCCCAACTGTCGGCCATGCTTGTCCTCCCTCTCATGTGTTCGCATAGCCTAGTCCTTGACTACGTTTACATATGTCACTCACACTTTAGTTATACATGCCTTCGATTAACCTATGACGTACTGTAAAATCCCAATAATTCCCCTCCACTTCAAAATCAATTTTAATAAGTAATAGATGCCCCCATAGCATAATTATTAATGCAAAATTTGTAGCAATGACTCCAGACACGGGATGGAGTGAGTGGGTACTCGACCTCACCTGACCTCACATGACAGGACCTTTCTTAATTACCAGGTACCAGCACTCCTTTATTTTCAAATTTCTGTGTCTCTGTCTTCCTGACTGAGGAAAATACCACTGTTCCATGCCTTATAGAACATTCCCCACACGTGGTGTCCTTTTGTTAATATATATATAATATATAGCATCCTACTATGTACGTACGTTACGTTATGATCACGGATCAAACCGTGACAATCTATCTATCAACAATTTGTTGATGGCATCTATTAGATAATTTTATCGTCTATCTTTTGGTAAATACATATATATATTTATCTATTTCCTAAGATGAGAATTTCCACTTTATATAATATATTTTTGACTAAAAATAGTAAAATATGACCAAAGTGTCCCACTTTTTACGTTAATTACTCGTCTATTTATCTATCTATCGACAATTTGTTGATGGCATTAAATAGATAATTTATTGTCTATTTTTTGGTATATACATGTATCTATTTATCTATTTCCTAAGATGAGAAATTTCACTTTATACAATATATTTTTAACTAAAAATAGTAAAATATGACAAAAATGTCTTAATTTTCTTGTTAATTACTCGTCTATTTATCTATTTATCGGCAATTTGTTAATGGCATCTAATAGATAATTTTATGGTCTATCGTTTGGTTTATACATGTATCTATTTATCTTATTGCTAAGATGAGAAATTTCACTTTGTATATTATATTTTTGACTAAAAATTGTAAAATATGACAAAAGTGTCATAATTATTTCATTTATTACTCATCTATTTATCTATCTATCGACAATTTGGTGATGGCATCTAATAGATAATTTTATTGTCTATCTTTTCGTATATACATGTATCAATTTATCTATTTCCTAAGATGAGAAATTTCACTTATTATAATATATTTTTAACTAAAAATTGTAAAATATGACAAAAATGTCTTAATTTTCTTGTTAATTACTCGTCTATTTATCTATTTATCGACAATTTGTTGATGGTATCTAATAGATAATTTTATTGTCTATCGTTTGGTTTATACATGTATCTATTTATCTTATTCCTAAGATAAGAAATTTCACTTTATATATTATATTTTTGACTAAAAATTGTAAAATATGACAAAAGTGTCTTAATTATTTAATTTATTACTCATCTATTTATCTATCTATCGACAATTTGTTGATGACATCTAATAGATAATTTTATTGTCTATCTTTTCGTATATACATGTATCAATTTATCTATTTCCTAAGATGAGAAATTTCACTTTATATAATATATTTTTGACTAAAATAAGTAAAATATGACAAAAGTGTCTTAATTTTCTTGTTAATTACTCGTCTATTTATCTATTTATCGACAATTTGTTGATGGCATCTAATAGATAATTTTATTGTCTATCGTTTGGTCTATACATATATGTATTTATCTTATTCCTAAGATTCGAAATTTCACTTTATATATTATATTTTTGACTAAAAATTGTAAAATATTACCAAAGTGTCCCATTTCTTCATTAATTACTCGTCTATTTATCTATCTATCAACAATTTGTTGATGGCATCTAATAGATAATTTTATGGTCTATCGTTTGGTTTATACATGTATCTATTTATCTTATTGCTAAGATGAGAAATTTCACTTTATATATTATATTTTTGACTAAAAATTGTAAAATATGACAAAAGTGTCTTAATTATTTCATTTATTACTCATCTATTTATCTATCTATCGACAATTTGTTGATGGCATCTAATAGATAATTTTATTGTCTATATTTTCGTATATACATGTATCTATTTATCTATTTCCTAAGATGAGAAATTTCACTTATTATAATATATTTTTAACTAAAAATTGTAAAATATGACAAAATTGTCTTAATTGTTTCATTTATTACTCGTCTATTTATCTATATATTGACAATTTGTTGATGGCATCTAATAGATAACTTTATTGTCTATCTTTTGGTTTTTTCATGTATCTATTTATCTATTTCCTAAGATGAGAAATTTCACTTCATATATTATATTTTTAACTAAAAATTGTAAAATATGACAAAAGTGTCTTAATTATTTCATTTATTACTCATCTATTTATCTATCTATCGACAATTTGTTGATGGCATCTAATAGATGATTTTATTGTCTATCTTTTCGTATATACATGTATCAATTTATCTATTTCCTAAGATGAGAAATTTCACTTTATATAATATATTTTTGACTAAAAATAGTAAAATATGACAAAAATGTCTTAATTTTCTTGTTAATTACTCGTCTATTTATCTATTTATCGACAATTTGTTGATGGCATCTAATAGATAATTTTATTGTCTATCTTTTCGTATATACTTGTATCAATTTATCCATTTCCTAAGATGAGAAATTTCACTTTATATAATATATTTTTTACTAAAAATAGTAAAATATGACCAAAGTGTCCCACCTTTTTCGTTAATTACTCGTCTACTTTATTTATCTATCGACAATTTGTTGATGGCATCTAATAGATAATTTTATCGTCTATCTTTTGGTATATACATGTATCTATTTATCTAGTTCCTAAGATGAGAAATGTCACTTTATATAATATATTTTTAACTAAAAATAGTAAAATATGACAAAAGTGTCTTAATTTTCTTGTTAATTACTCGTCTATTTATCTATTTATCGACAATTTGTTGATGGCATCTAATAGATAAATTTATTGTCTATCTTTTGGTATATACATGTATCAATTTATCTATTTCCTAAGATGAAAAATTTCACTTTATATATTATATTTTTGACAAAAAAATGTAAAATATGACCAAAGTGTCCCATTTCTTCATTAATTACTCATCTATTTATCTATCTATCAACAATTTTTTGATGGCATCTAATAGATAATTGTATTGTCTATCTTTTGGTTTTTACATGTATCTATTTATCTATTTCCTAAGATGAGAAATTTCACTTTATATAATATATTTTTGACTAAAAATAGTAAAATATAACAAAAGTGTCTTATTTTCTTGTTTATTACTCATCTATTTATCTATCTATCAACAATTTGTTGATGGCATCTAATAGATAATTTTATTGTCTATATTTTGGTATTTACATGTATCTATTTATCTATTTCCTAAGATGAGAAATTTCACTTTATAAATATATTTTTTACTAAAAATTGTAAAATATGACAAAAATGTCTTAATTGTTTCATTTATTACTCATCTATTTATCTATAAATTGACAATTTGTTGATGGTATCTAATAGATAATTTTATTGTCTATTTTTTGGTATATACATGTATCTATTTATCTATTTCCTAAGATGAGATATTTCACTTTATATAATATATTTTTAACTAAAATAAGTAAAATATGACAAAAGTGTCTTAATTTTCTTGTTAATTACTCGTCTATTTATCTATTTATCGACAATTTTTTGATGGCATCTAATAGATAATTTTATTGTCTATCGTTTGGTCTATACATATATGTATTTATCTTATTCCTAAGATTCGAAATTTCACTTTATATATTATATTTTTGACTAAAAATGGTAAAATATTACCAAAGTGTCCCATTTCTTCATTAATTACTCGTCTATTTATCTATCTATCAACAATTTGTTGATGGCATCTATTAGATAATTTTATCGTCTATCTTTTGGTAAATACATATATATATTTATCTATTTCCTAAGATGAGAATTTCCACTTTATATAATATATTTTTGACTAAAAATAGTAAAATATGACCAAAGTGTCCCACTTTTTACGTTAATTACTCGTCTATTTATCTATCTATCGACAATTTGTTGATGGCATTAAATAGATAATTTATTGTCTATTTTTTGGTATATACATGTATCTATTTATCTATTTCCTAAGATGAGAAATTTCACTTTATACAATATATTTTTAACTAAAAATAGTAAAATATGACAAAAATGTCTTAATTTTCTTGTTAATTACTCGTCTATTTATCTATTTATCGGCAATTTGTTAATGGCATCTAATAGATAATTTTATGGTCTATCGTTTGGTTTATACATGTATCTATTTATCTTATTGCTAAGATGAGAAATTTCACTTTGTATATTATATTTTTGACTAAAAATTGTAAAATATGACAAAAGTGTCATAATTATTTCATTTATTACTCATCTATTTATCTATCTATCGACAATTTGGTGATGGCATCTAATAGATAATTTTATTGTCTATCTTTTCGTATATACATGTATCAATTTATCTATTTCCTAAGATGAGAAATTTCACTTATTATAATATATTTTTAACTAAAAATTGTAAAATATGACAAAAGTGTCTTAATTTTCTTGTTAATTACTCGTCTATTTATCTATCTATCGACAATTTGTTGATGGCATTTAATAGATAATTTTATTGTCTATATTTTGGTATATACATGTATCTATTTATCTATTTCCTAAGATGAGAAATTTCACTTTATATAATATATTTTTAACTAAAAATAGTAAAATATGACAAAAATGTCTTAATTTTCTTGTTAATTACTCGTCTATTTATCTATTTATCGACAATTTGTTGATGGCATCTAATAGATAATTTTATTGTATATCTTTTGGTATATACATGTATCTATTTATCTATTTCCTAAGATGAGAAATTTCACTTTATATAATATATTTTTGACTAAAAATAGTAAAATGTGACCAAAGTGTCCCATTTTTTTCGTTAATTACTCGTCTATTTATCTATCTATCGACAATTTGTTGATGGCATCTAATAGATAATTTTATTTTCTATCTTTTGGTATATACATGTATTTATTTATCTATTTCCTAAGATGAGAAATTTCACTTTATATAATATATTTTTAACTAAAAATAGTAAAATATGACAAAAATGTCTTAATTTTCTTGTTAATTACTCGTCTATTTATCTATTTATCGACAATTTGTTGATGGCATCTAATAGATAATTTTATTGTCTATCTTTTCGTATATACATGTATCAATTTATCTATTTCCTAAGATGAGAAATTTCACTTTATATAATATATTTTTAACTAAAAATGGTTAAATATGACAAAAATGTCTTAATTTATTCATTTAGTACTCGTCTATTTATCTATCTATTGAAAGTTTGTTGATGGCATCTAATAGATAATTCTATTGTCTATCTTTTGGTATATACATATATCTATTTATCTATTTCCTAAGATGAGAAATTCCACTTTATATAATATATTTTTGACTAAAAATAGTAAAATATGACCAAAGTGTCTCACTTTTTTTGTTAATTACTCGTCTACTTATATATCTATCGACAATTTGTTGATGGTATCTAATAGATAATTTTATTGTCTATCTTTTGGTATATACATGTATCAATTTATCTATTTCCTAAGATGAGAAATTTCACTTTATATAATATATTTTTGACTAAAAATTGTAAAATATGACAAAAGTGTCTTAATTGTTTCATTTATTACTCGTCTATTTATCTATCTATTGAAAATTTGTCGATGGCATCTAATAGATAATTTTATCGTCTATCATTTGGTATATACATGTATCTATTTATCTATTTTTTTATGATGAGAAATTTCACTTTATATAATATATTTTTAACTAAAAATAGTAAAATATGACAAAAGTGTCTTAATTTTCTTGTTAATTACTCGTCTATTTATCTATCTATCGACAATTTGTTGATGGCATCTAATAGATAATTTTATTGTCTATATTTTGGTATATACATGTATCTATTTATCTATTTCCTAAGATGAGAAATTTCACTTTATATAATATATTTTTAACTAAAAATAGTAAAATATGACAAAAATGTCTTAATTTTCTTGTTAATTACTCGTCTATTTATCTATTTATCGACAATTTGTTGATGGCATCTAATAGATAATTTTATTGTATATCTTTTGGTATATACATGTATCTATTTATCTATTTCCTAAGATGAGAAATTTCACTTTATATAATATATTTTTGACTAAAAATAGTAAAATGTGACCAAAGTGTCCCATTTTTTTCGTTAATTACTCGTCTATTTATCTATCTATCGACAATATGTTGATGGCATCTAATAGATAATTTTATTGTCTATCTTTTGGTATATACATGTATTTATTTATCTATTTCCTAAGATGAGAAATTTCACTTTATATAATATATTTTTAACTAAAAATAGTAAAATATGACAAAAATGTCTTAATTTTCTTGTTAATTACTCGTCTATTTATCTATTTATCGACAATTTGTTGATGGCATCTAATAGATAATTTTATTGTCTATCGTTTGGTTTATACATGTATCTATTTATCTTATTCCTAATATGAGAAATTTCACTTTATATATTATATTTTTGACTAAAAAATGTAAAATATGACAAAAGTGTCTTAATTATTTAATTTATTACTCATCTATTTTTATATCTATCGACAATTTGTTGATGGCATCTAATAGATAATTCTATTGTCTATCTTTTCGTATATACATGTATCAATTTATCTATTTCATAAGATGAGAAATGTCACTTTATATAATATATTTTTGACAAAATTGTAAAATATGACCAAAGTGTCTTTATTTATTCATTTATTACTCGTCTATTTATCTATCTACGAAAAATTTGATGATGGCACCTAATAGATAATTTTATTGTCTATCTTTTCGTATATACATGTATCAATTTATCTATTTCCTAAGATGAGAAATTTCACTTTATATAATATATTTTTGACTAAAAATTGTAAAATATGACCAAAGTGTCCCACTTTTTTCGTTAATTACTCGTCTATTTATCTATCTATCGACAATTTGTTGAGGGCATCTAATAGATAATTTTATTGTCTATCTTTTCGTATATGCATGTATCAATTTATCTATTTCCTAAGATGAGAAATTTCACTTTATATAATATATTTTTGAATAAAACTAGTAAAATATGACCAAAGTGTCCCATTTTTTCGTTAATTACTCGTCTATTTATCAATCTATCGACAATATGTTGATGGCATCTAATAGATAATTTTATTTTCTATCTTTTGGTATATACATGTCTCTATTTATCTATTTCCTAAGATGAGAAATTTCACTTTATATAATATATTTTTAACTAAAAATGGTTAAATATGACAAAAATGTCTTAATTTATTCATTTAGTACTCGTCTATTTATCTATCTATTGAAAGTTTGTTGATGGCATCTAATAGATAATTTTATTGTCTATCTTTTGGTATATACATGTATCAATTTATCTGTTTCCTAAGATGAGAAATTTCACTTTATATAATATATTTTTGACTAAAAATTGTAAAATATGACAAAAGTGTCTTAATTGTTTCATTTATTACTCGTCTATTTATCTATCTATTGACAATTTGTCGATAGCATCTAATAGATAATTTTATCGTGTATCATTTGGTATATACATGTATCTATTTATCTATTTTTT
This sequence comes from Petrolisthes manimaculis, assembly GCA_034508575.1. Classification (NCBI taxonomy): domain Eukaryota; kingdom Metazoa; phylum Arthropoda; class Malacostraca; order Decapoda; family Porcellanidae; genus Petrolisthes; species Petrolisthes manimaculis. Next base: position 889,900 of record JAWZYT010000365.1, read on the forward strand.
TATGATAAGAAATTTCACTTTATATAATATATTTTTAACTAAAAATAGTAAAATATGACAAAAATGTCTTAATTTTCTTGTTAATTACTCGTCTTTTTATCTATCTATCGACAATTTGTTGATGGCATCTAATAGATAATTTTATTGTCTATATTTTGGTATATACATGTATCTATTTATCTATTTCCTAAGATGAGAAATTTCACTTTATATAATATATTTTTAACTAAAAATAGTAAAATATGACAAAAATGTCTTAATTTTCTTGTTAATTACTCGTCTATTTATCTATTTATCGACAATTTGTTGATGGTATCTAATAGATAATTTTATTGTCTATCGTTTGGTTTATACATGTATCTATTTATCTTATTCCTAAGATAAGAAATTTCACTTTATATATTATATTTTTGACTAAAAATTGTAAAATATGACAAAAGTGTCTTAATTATTTAATTTATTACTCATCTATTTATCTATCTATCGACAATTTGTTGATGACATCTAATAGATAATTTTATTGTCTATCTTTTCGTATATACATGTATCAATTTATCTATTTCCTAAGATGAGAAATTTCACTTTATATAATATATTTTTGACTAAAATAAGTAAAATATGACAAAAGTGTCTTAATTTTCTTGTTAATTACTCGTCTATTTATCAATCTACGAAAAATTTGATGATGGCACCTAATAGATAATTTTATTGTCTATCTTTTCGTATATACATGTATCAATTTATCTATTTCCTAAGATGAGAAATTTCACTTTATATAATATATTTTTGACTAAAAATTGTAAAATATGACCAAAGTGTCCCACTTTTTTCGTTAATTACTCGTCTATTTATCTATCTATCGACAATTTGTTGAGGGCATCTAATAGATAATTTTATTGTCTATCTTTTCGTATATGCATGTATCAATTTATCTATTTCCTAAGATGAGAAATTTCACTTTATATAATATATTTTTGAATAAAACTAGTAAAATATGACCAAAGTGTCCCACTTTTTTCGTTAATTACTCGTCTATTTATCAATCTATCGACAATTTGTTGATGGCATCTAATAGATAATTTTATTTTCTATCTTTTGGTATATACATGTCTCTATTTATCTATTTCCTAAGATGAGAAATTTCACTTTATATAATATATTTTTAACTAAAAATGGTTAAATATGACAAAAATGTCTTAATTTATTCATTTAGTACTCGTCTATTTATCTATCTATTGAAAGTTTGTTGATGGCATCTAATAGATAATTTTATTGTCTATCTTTTGGTATATACATGTATCAATTTATCTGTTTCCTAAGATGAGAAATTTCACTTTATATAATATATTTTTGACTAAAAATTGTAAAATATGACAAAAGTGTCTTAATTGTTTCATTTATTACTCGTCTATTTATCTATCTATTGACAATTTGTCGATAGCATCTAATAGATAATTTTATCGTGTATCATTTGGTATATACATGTATCTATTTATCTATTTTTTTATGATAAGAAATTTCACTTTATATAATATATTTTTAACTAATAATAGTAAAATATGACAAAAATGTCTTAATTTTCTTGTTAATTACTCGTCTTTTTATCTATCTATCGACAATTTGTTGATGGCATCTAATAGATAATTTTATTGTCTATATTTTGGTATATACATGTATCTATTTATCTATTTCCTAAGATGAGAAATTTCACTTTATATAATATACTTTTAACTAAAAATAGTAAAATATGACAAAAATGTCTTAATTTTCTTGTTAATTACTCGTCTATTTATCTATTTATCGACAATTTGTTGATGGTATCTAATAGATAATTTTATTGTCTATCGTTTGGTTTATACATGTATCTATTTATCTTATTCCTAAGATAAGAAATTTCACTTTATATATTATATTTTTGACTAAAAATTGTAAAATATGACAAAAGTGTCTTAATTATTTAATTTATTACTCATCTATTTATCTATCTATCGACAATTTGTTGATGACATCTAATAGATAATTTTATTGTCTATCTTTTCGTATATACATGTATCAATTTATCTATTTCCTAAGATGAGAAATTTCACTTTATATAATATATTTTTGACTAAAATAAGTAAAATATGACAAAAGTGTCTTAATTTTCTTGTTAATTACTCGTCTATTTATCTATTTATCGACAATTTGTTGATGGCATCTAATAGATAATTTTATTGTCTATCGTTTGGTCTATACATATATGTATTTATCTTATTCCTAAGATTCGAAATTTCACTTTATATATTATATTTTTGACTAAAAATTGTAAAATATTACCAAAGTGTCCCATTTCTTCATTAATTACTCGTCTATTTATCTATCTATCAACAATTTGTTGATGGCATCTAATAGATAATTTTATGGTCTATCGTTTGGTTTATACATGTATCTATTTATCTTATTGCTAAGATGAGAAATTTCACTTTATATATTATATTTTTGACTAAAAATTGTAAAATATGACAAAAGTGTCTTAATTATTTCATTTATTACTCATCTATTTATCTATCTATCGACAATTTGTTGATGGCTTCTAATAGATAATTTTATTGTCTATATTTTCGTATATACATGTATCAATTTATCTATTTCCTAAGATGAGAAATTTCACTTATTATAATATATTTTTAACTAAAAATTGTAAAATATGACAAAATTGTCTTAATTGTTTCATTTATTACTCGTCTATTTATCTATATATTGACAATTTGTTGATGGCATCTAATAGATAACTTTATTGTCTATCTTTTGGTTTTTTCATGTATCTATTTATCTATTTCCTAAGATGAGAAATTTCACTTCATATATTATATTTTTAACTAAAAATAGTAAAATATGACAAAAGTGTCTTAATTATTTCATTTATTACTCATCTATTTATCTATCTATCGACAATTTGTTGATGGCATCTAATAGATGATTTTATTGTCTATCTTTTCGTATATACATGTATCAATTTATCTATTTCCTAAGATGAGAAATTTCACTTTATATAATATATTTTTGACTAAAAATAGTAAAATATGACAAAATGTCTTAATTTTCTTGTTAATTACTCGTCTATTTATCTATTTATCGACAATTTGTTGATGGCATCTAATAGATAATTTTATTGTCTATCTTTTCGTATATACTTGTATCAATTTATAAATTTCCTAAGATGAGAAATTTCACTTTATATAATATATTTTTGACTAAAAATTGTAAAATATGACCAAAGTGTCCCACTTTTTTCGTTAATTACTCGTCTATTTATGTATCTATCGACAATTTGTTTATGGCATCTAATACATAATTTTATTGTCTATCTTTCCGTATATACATGTATCAATTTATCTATTTCCTAAGATGAGAAATTTCACTTTATATAATACATTTTTTACTAAAAATAGTAAAATATGACCAAAGTGTCCCACCTTTTTCGTTAATTACTCGTCTATTTATTTATCTATCGACAATTTGTTGATGGCATCTAATAGATAATTTTATCGTCTATCTTTTGGTATATACATGTATCTATTTATCTAGTTCCTAAGATGAGAAATGTCACTTTATATAATATATTTTTAACTAAAAATAGTAAAATATGACCAAAGTGTCCCACTTTTTTCGGTAATTACTCGTCTATTTATCTATCTATCGACAATTTGTTGATGGCATCTAATAGATAATTTTATTGTCTATCGTTTGGTCTATACATATATGTATTTATCTTATTCCTAAGATTCGAAATTTCACTTTATATATTATATTTTTGACTAAAAATTGTAAAATATTACCAAAGTGTCCCATTTCTTCATTAATTACTCGTCTATTTATCTATCTATCAACAATATTTCACTTTATATAATATATTTTTAACTAAAATAAGTAAAATATGACAAAAGTGTCTTAATTTTCTTGTTAATTACTCGTCTATTTATCTATCTATCGACAATTTGTTGATGGCATCTAATAGATAATTTATTGTCTATTTTTTGGTATATACATGTATCTATTTATCTATTTCCTAAGATGAGAAATTTCACTTTATACAATATATTTTTAACTAAAAATAGTAAAATATGACAAAAATGTCTTAATTTTCTTGTTAATTACTCGTCTATTTATCTATTTATCGGCAATTTGTTAATGGCATCTAATAGATAATTTATTGTCTATCTTTTGGTATATACATGTATCTATTTATCTATTTCCTAAGATGAGAAATTTCACTTTATATAATATATTTTTGACTAAAAATAGTAAAATGTGACCAAAGTGTCCCATTTTTTTCGTTAATTACTCGTCTATTTATCTATCTATCGACAATTTGTTGATGGCATCTAATAGATAATTTTATTTTCTATCTTTTGGTATATACATGTATTTATTTATCTATTTCCTAAGATGAGAAATTTCACTTTATATAATATATTTTTAACTAAAAATAGTAAAATATGACAAAAATGTCTTAATTTTCTTGTTAATTACTCGTCTATTTATCTATTTATCGACAATTTGTTGATGGCATCTAATAGATAATTTTATTGTCTATCTTTTCGTATATACATGTATCAATTTATCTATTTCCTAAGATGAGAAATTTCACTTTATATAATATATTTTTAACTAAAAATGGTTAAATATGACAAAAATGTCTTAATTTATTCATTTAGTACTCGTCTATTTATCTATCTATTGAAAGTTTGTTGATGGCATCTAATAGATAATTCTATTGTCTATCTTTTGGTATATACATATATCTATTTATCTATTTCCTAAGATGAGAAATTCCACTTTATATAATATATTTTTGACTAAAAATAGTAAAATATGACCAAAGTGTCTCACTTTTTTTGTTAATTACTCGTCTACTTATATATCTATCGACAATTTGTTGATGGTATCTAATAGATAATTTTATTGTCTATCTTTTGGTATATACATGTATCAATTTATCTATTTCCTAAGATGAGAAATTTCACTTTATATAATATATTTTTGACTAAAAATTGTAAAATATGACAAAAGTGTCTTAATTGTTTCATTTATTACTCGTCTATTTATCTATCTATTGAAAATTTGTCGATGGCATCTAATAGATAATTTTATCGTCTATCATTTGGTATATACATGTATCTATTTATCTATTTTTTTATGATGAGAAATTTCACTTTATATAATATATTTTTAACTAAAAATAGTAAAATATGACAAAAGTGTCTTAATTTTCTTGTTAATTACTCGTCTATTTATCTATCTATCGACAATTTGTTGATGGCATCTAATAGATAATTTTATTGTCTATATTTTGGTATATACATGTATCTATTTATCTATTTCCTAAGATGAGAAATTTCACTTTATATAATATATTTTTAACTAAAAATAGTAAAATATGACAAAAATGTCTTAATTTTCTTGTTAATTACTCGTCTATTTATCTATTTATCGACAATTTGTTGATGGCATCTAATAGATAATTTTATTGTATATCTTTTGGTATATACATGTATCTATTTATCTATTTCCTAAGATGAGAAATTTCACTTTATATAATATATTTTTGACTAAAAATAGTAAAATGTGACCAAAGTGTCCCATTTTTTTCGTTAATTACTCGTCTATTTATCTATCTATCGACAATATGTTGATGGCATCTAATAGATAATTTTATTGTCTATCTTTTGGTATATACATGTATTTATTTATCTATTTCCTAAGATGAGAAATTTCACTTTATATAATATATTTTTAACTAAAAATAGTAAAATATGACAAAAATGTCTTAATTTTCTTGTTAATTACTCGTCTATTTATCTATTTATCGACAATTTGTTGATGGCATCTAATAGATAATTTTATTGTCTATCGTTTGGTTTATACATGTATCTATTTATCTTATTCCTAATATGAGAAATTTCACTTTATATATTATATTTTTGACTAAAAAATGTAAAATATGACAAAAGTGTCTTAATTATTTAATTTATTACTCATCTATTTTTATATCTATCGACAATTTGTTGATGGCATCTAATAGATAATTCTATTGTCTATCTTTTCGTATATACATGTATCAATTTATCTATTTCATAAGATGAGAAATGTCACTTTATATAATATATTTTTGACAAAATTGTAAAATATGACCAAAGTGTCTTTATTTATTCATTTATTACTCGTCTATTTATCTATCTACGAAAAATTTGATGATGGCACCTAATAGATAATTTTATTGTCTATCTTTTCGTATATACATGTATCAATTTATCTATTTCCTAAGATGAGAAATTTCACTTTATATAATATATTTTTGACTAAAAATTGTAAAATATGACCAAAGTGTCCCACTTTTTTCGTTAATTACTCGTCTATTTATCTATCTATCGACAATTTGTTGAGGGCATCTAATAGATAATTTTATTGTCTATCTTTTCGTATATGCATGTATCAATTTATCTATTTCCTAAGATGAGAAATTTCACTTTATATAATATATTTTTGAATAAAACTAGTAAAATATGACCAAAGTGTCCCATTTTTTCGTTAATTACTCGTCTATTTATCAATCTATCGACAATATGTTGATGGCATCTAATAGATAATTTTATTTTCTATCTTTTGGTATATACATGTCTCTATTTATCTATTTCCTAAGATGAGAAATTTCACTTTATATAATATATTTTTAACTAAAAATGGTTAAATATGACAAAAATGTCTTAATTTATTCATTTAGTACTCGTCTATTTATCTATCTATTGAAAGTTTGTTGATGGCATCTAATAGATAATTTTATTGTCTATCTTTTGGTATATACATGTATCAATTTATCTGTTTCCTAAGATGAGAAATTTCACTTTATATAATATATTTTTGACTAAAAATTGTAAAATATGACAAAAGTGTCTTAATTGTTTCATTTATTACTCGTCTATTTATCTATCTATTGACAATTTGTCGATAGCATCTAATAGATAATTTTATCGTGTATCATTTGGTATATACATGTATCTATTTATCTATTTTTTTATGATAAGAAATTTCACTTTATATAATATATTTTTAACTAAAAATAGTAAAATATGACAAAAATGTCTTAATTTTCTTGTTAATTACTCGTCTTTTTATCTATCTATCGACAATTTGTTGATGGCATCTAATAGATAATTTTATTGTCTATATTTTGGTATATACATGTATCTATTTATCTATTTCCTAAGATGAGAAATTTCACTTTATATAATATATTTTTAACTAAAAATAGTAAAATATGACAAAAATGTCTTAATTTTCTTGTTAATTACTCGTCTATTTATCTATTTATCGACAATTTGTTGATGGTATCTAATAGATAATTTTATTGTCTATCGTTTGGTTTATACATGTATCTATTTATCTTATTCCTAAGATAAGAAATTTCACTTTATATATTATATTTTTGACTAAAAATTGTAAAATATGACAAAAGTGTCTTAATTATTTAATTTATTACTCATCTATTTATCTATCTATCGACAATTTGTTGATGACATCTAATAGATAATTTTATTGTCTATCTTTTCGTATATACATGTATCAATTTATCTATTTCCTAAGATGAGAAATTTCACTTTATATAATATATTTTTGACTAAAATAAGTAAAATATGACAAAAGTGTCTTAATTTTCTTGTTAATTACTCGTCTATTTATCTATCTACGAAAAATTTGATGATGGCACCTAATAGATAATTTTATTGTCTATCTTTTCGTATATACATGTATCAATTTATCTATTTCCTAAGATGAGAAATTTCACTTTATATAATATATTTTTGACTAAAAATTGTAAAATATGACCAAAGTGTCCCACTTTTTTCGTTAATTACTCGTCTATTTATCTATCTATCGACAATTTGTTGAGGGCATCTAATAAATAATTTTATTGTCTATCTTTTCGTATATGCATGTATCAATTTATCTATTTCCTAAGATGAGAAATTTCACTTTATATAATATATTTTTGAATAAAACTAGTAAAATATGACCAAAGTGTCCCACTTTTTTCGTTAATTACTCGTCTATTTATCAATCTATCGACAATTTGTTGATGGCATCTAATAGATAATTTTATTTTCTATCTTTTGGTATATACATGTCTCTATTTATCTATTTCCTAAGATGAGAAATTTCACTTTATATAATATATTTTTAACTAAAAATGGTTAAATATGACAAAAATGTCTTAATTTATTCATTTAGTACTCGTCTATTTATCTATCTATTGAAAGTTTGTTGATGGCATCTAATAGATAATTTTATTGTCTATCTTTTGGTATATACATGTATCAATTTATCTGTTTCCTAAGATGAGAAATTTCACTTTATATAATATATTTTTGACTAAAAATTGTAAAATATGACAAAAGTGTCTTAATTGTTTCATTTATTACTCGTCTATTTATCTATCTATTGACAATTTGTCGATAGCATCTAATAGATAATTTTATCGTGTATCATTTGGTATATACATGTATCTATTTATCTATTTTTTTATGATAAGAAATTTCACTTTATATAATATATTTTTAACTAAAAATAGTAAAATATGACAAAAATGTCTTAATTTTCTTGTTAATTACTCGTCTTTTTATCTATCTATCGACAATTTGTTGATGGCATCTAATAGATAATTTTATTGTCTATATTTTGGTATATACATGTATCTATTTATCTATTTCCTAAGATGAGAAATTTCACTTTATATAATATATTTTTAACTAAAAATAGTAAAATATGACAAAAATGTCTTAATTTTCTTGTTAATTACTCGTCTATTTATCTATTTATCGACAATTTGTTGATGGTATCTAATAGATAATTTTATTGTCTATCGTTTGGTTTATACATGTATCTATTTATCTTATTCCTAAGATAAGAAATTTCACTTTATATATTATATTTTTGACTAAAAATTGTAAAATATGACAAAAGTGTCTTAATTATTTAATTTATTACTCATCTATTTATCTATCTATCGACAATTTGTTGATGACATCTAATAGATAATTTTATTGTCTATCTTTTCGTATATACATGTATCAATTTATCTATTTCCTAAGATGAGAAATTTCACTTTATATAATATATTTTTGACTAAAATAAGTAAAATATGACAAAAGTGTCTTAATTTTCTTGTTAATTACTCGTCTATTTATCTATTTATCGACAATTTGTTGATGGCATCTAATAGATAATTTTATTGTCTATCGTTTGGTCTATACATATATGTATTTATCTTATTCCTAAGATTCGAAATTTCACTTTATATATTATATTTTTGACTAAAAATTGTAAAATATTACCAAAGTGTCCCATTTCTTCATTAATTACTCGTCTATTTATCTATCTATCAACAATTTGTTGATGGCATCTAATAGATAATTTTATGGTCTATCGTTTGGTTTATACATGTATCTATTTATCTTATTGCTAAGATGAGAAATTTCACTTTATATATTATATTTTTGACTAAAAATTGTAAAATATGACAAAAGTGTCTTAATTATTTCATTTATTACTCATCTATTTATCTATCTATCGACAATTTGTTGATGGCTTCTAATAGATAATTTTATTGTCTATATTTTCGTATATACATGTATCAATTTATCTATTTCCTAAGATGAGAAATTTCACTTATTATAATATATTTTTAACTAAAAATTGTAAAATATGACAAAATTGTCTTAATTGTTTCATTTATTACTCGTCTATTTATCTATATATTGACAATTTGTTGATGGCATCTAATAGATAACTTTATTGTCTATCTTTTGGTTTTTTCATGTATCTATTTATCTATTTCCTAAGATGAGAAATTTCACTTCATATATTATATTTTTAACTAAAAATAGTAAAATATGACAAAAGTGTCTTAATTATTTCATTTATTACACATCTATTTATCTATCTATCGACAATTTGTTGATGGCATCTAATAGATGATTTTATTGTCTATCTTTTCGTATATACATGTATCAATTTATCTATTTCCTAAGATGAGAAATTTCACTTTATATAATATATTTTTGACTAAAAATAGTAAAATATGACAAAATGTCTTAATTTTCTTGTTAATTACTCGTCTATTTATCTATTTATCGACAATTTGTTGATGGCATCTAATAGATAATTTTATTGTCTATCTTTTCGTATATACTTGTATCAATTTATCCATTTCCTAAGATGAGAAATTTCACTTTATATAATATATTTTTGACTAAAAATTGTAAAATATGACCAAAGTGTCCCACTTTTTTCGTTAATTACTCGTCTATTTATGTATCTATCGACAATTTGTTTATGGCATCTAATACATAATTTTATTGTCTATCTTTCCGTATATACATGTATCAATTTATCTATTTCCTAAGATGAGAAATTTCACTTTATATAATACATTTTTTACTAAAAATAGTAAAATATGACCAAAGTGTCCCACCTTTTTCGTTAATTACTCGTCTATTTATTTATCTATCGACAATTTGTTGATGGCATCTAATAGATAATTTTATCGTCTATCTTTTGGTATATACATGTATCTATTTATCTAGTTCCTAAGATGAGAAATGTCACTTTATATAATATATTTTTAACTAAAAATAGTAAAATATGACCAAAGTGTCCCACTTTTTTCGGTAATTACTCGTCTATTTATCTATCTATCGACAATTTGTTGATGGCATCTAATAGATAATTTTATTGTCTATCGTTTGGTCTATACATATATGTATTTATCTTATTCCTAAGATTCGAAATTTCACTTTATATATTATATTTTTGACTAAAAATTGTAAAATATTACCAAAGTGTCCCATTTCTTCATTAATTACTCGTCTATTTATCTATCTATCAACAATATTTCACTTTATATAATATATTTTTAACTAAAATAAGTAAAATATGACAAAAGTGTCTTAATTTTCTTGTTAATTACTCGTCTATTTATCTATCTATCGACAATTTGTTGATGGCATCTAATAGATAATTTATTGTCTATTTTTTGGTATATACATGTATCTATTTATCTATTTCCTAAGATGAGAAATTTCACTTTATACAATATATTTTTAACTAAAAATAGTAAAATATGACAAAAATGTCTTAATTTTCTTGTTAATTACTCGTCTATTTATCTATTTATCGGCAATTTGTTAATGGCATCTAATAGATAATTTTATGGTCTATCGTTTGGTTTATACATGTATCTATTTATCTTATTGCTAAGATGAGAAATTTCACTTTGTATATTATATTTTTGACTAAAAATTGTAAAATATGACAAAAGTGTCTTAATTATTTCATTTATTACTCATCTATTTATCTATCTATCGACAATTTGGTGATGGCATCTAATAGATAATTTTATTGTCTATCTTTTCGTATATACATGTATCAATTTATCTATTTCCTAAGATGAGAAATTTCACTTATTATAATATATTTTTAACTAAAAATTTTAAAATATGACAAAATTGTCTTAATTGTTTCATTTATTACTCGTCTATTTATCTATATATTGACAATTTGTTGATGACATCTAATAGATAATTTTATTGTCTATCTTTTGGTATATACATGTCTCTATTTATCTATTTCCTAAGATGAGAAATTTCACTTTATATAATATATTTTTAACTAAAAATGGTTAAATATGACAAAAATGTCTTAATTTATTCATTTAGTACTCGTCTATTTATCTATCTATTGAAAGTTTGTTGATGGCATCTAATAGATAATTTTATTGTCTATCTTTTGGTATATACATGTATCAATTTATCTGTTTCCTAAGATGAGAAATTTCACTTTATATAATATATTTTTGACTAAAAATTGTAAAATATGACAAAAGTGTCTTAATTGTTTCATTTATTACTCGTCTATTTATCTATCTATTGACAATTTGTCGATAGCATCTAATAGATAATTTTATCGTGTATCATTTGGTATATACATGTATCTATTTATCTATTTTTTTATGATAAGAAATTTCACTTTATATAATATATTTTTAACTAAAAATAGTAAAATATGACAAAAATGTCTTAATTTTCTTGTTAATTACTCGTCTATTTATCTATTTATCGACAATTTGTTGATGGTATCTAATAGATAATTTTATTGTCTATCGTTTGGTTTATACATGTATCTATTTATCTTATTCCTAAGATAAGAAATTTCACTTTATATATTATATTTTTGACTAAAAATTGTAAAATATGACAAAAGTGTCTTAATTATTTAATTTATTACTCATCTATTTATCTATCTATCGACAATTTGTTGATGACATCTAATAGATAATTTTATTGTCTATCTTTTCGTATATACATGTATCAATTTATCTATTTCCTAAGATGAGAAATTTCACTTTATATAATATATTTTTGACTAAAATAAGTAAAATATGACAAAAGTGTCTTAATTTTCTTGTTAATTACTCGTCTATTTATCTATCTACGAAAAATTTGATGATGGCACCTAATAGATAATTTTATTGTCTATCTTTTCGTATATACATGTATCAATTTATCTATTTCCTAAGATGAGAAATTTCACTTTATATAATATATTTTTGACTAAAAATTGTAAAATATGACCAAAGTGTCCCACTTTTTTCGTTAATTACTCGTCTATTTATCTATCTATCGACAATTTGTTGAGGGCATCTAATAGATAATTTTATTGTCTATCTTTTCGTATATGCATGTATCAATTTATCTATTTCCTAAGATGAGAAATTTCACTTTATATAATATATTTTTGAATAAAACTAGTAAAATATGACCAAAGTGTCCCACTTTTTTCGTTAATTACTCGTCTATTTATCAATCTATCGACAATTTGTTGATGGCATCTAATAGATAATTTTATTTTCTATCTTTTGGTATATACATGTCTCTATTTATCTATTTCCTAAGATGAGAAATTTCACTTTATATAATATATTTTTAACTAAAAATGGTTAAATATGACAAAAATGTCTTAATTTATTCATTTAGTACTCGTCTATTTATCTATCTATTGAAAGTTTGTTGATGGCATCTAATAGATAATTTTATTGTCTATCTTTTGGTATATACATGTATCAATTTATCTGTTTCCTAAGATGAGAAATTTCACTTTATATAATATATTTTTGACTAAAAATTGTAAAATATGACAAAAGTGTCTTAATTGTTTCATTTATTACTCGTCTATTTATCTATCTATTGACAATTTGTCGATAGCATCTAATAGATAATTTTATCGTGTATCATTTGGTATATACATGTATCTATTTATCTATTTTTTTATGATAAGAAATTTCACTTTATATAATATATTTTTAACTAAAAATAGTAAAATATGACAAAAATGTCTTAATTTTCTTGTTAATTACTCGTCTTTTTATCTATCTATCGACAATTTGTTGATGGCATCTAATAGATAATTTTATTGTCTATATTTTGGTATATACATGTATCTATTTATCTATTTCCTAAGATGAGAAATTTCACTTTATATAATATATTTTTAACTAAAAATAGTAAAATATGACAAAAATGTCTTAATTTTCTTGTTAATTACTCGTCTATTTATCTATTTATCGACAATTTGTTGATGGTATCTAATAGATAATTTTATTGTCTATCGTTTGGTTTATACATGTATCTATTTATCTTATTCCTAAGATAAGAAATTTCACTTTATATATTATATTTTTGACTAAAAATTGTAAAATATGACAAAAGTGTCTTAATTATTTAATTTATTACTCATCTATTTATCTATCTATCGACAATTTGTTGATGACATCTAATAGATAATTTTATTGTCTATCTTTTCGTATATACATGTATCAATTTATCTATTTCCTAAGATGGGAAATTTCACTTTATATAATATATTTTTGACTAAAATAAGTAAAATATGACAAAAGTGTCTTAATTTTCTTGTTAATTACTCGTCTATTTATCTATTTATCGACAATTTGTTGATGGCATCTAATAGATAATTTTATTGTCTATCGTTTGGTCTATACATATATGTATTTATCTTATTCCTAAGATTCGAAATTTCACTTTATATATTATATTTTTGACTAAAAATTGTAAAATATTACCAAAGTGTCCCATTTCTTCATTAATTACTCGTCTATTTATCTATCTATCAACAATTTGTTGATGGCATCTAATAGATAATTTTATGGTCTATCGTTTGGTTTATACATGTATCTATTTATCTTATTGCTAAGATGAGAAATTTCACTTTATATATTATATTTTTGACTAAAAATTGTAAAATATGACAAAAGTGTCTTAATTATTTCATTTATTACTCATCTATTTATCTATCTATCGACAATTTGTTGATGGCTTCTAATAGATAATTTTATTGTCTATATTTTCGTATATACATGTATCAATTTATCTATTTCCTAAGATGAGAAATTTCACTTATTATAATATATTTTTAACTAAAAATTGTAAAATATGACAAAATTGTCTTAATTGTTTCATTTATTACTCGTCTATTTATCTATATATTGACAATTTGTTGATGGTATCTAATAGATAATTTTATTGTCTATCTTTTCGTATATACATGTATCAATTTATCTATTTCCTAAGATGGGAAATTTCACTTTATATAATATATTTTTGACTAAAATAAGTAAAATATGACAAAAGTGTCTTAATTTTCTTGTTAATTACTCGTCTATTTATCTATTTATCGACAATTTGTTGATGGCATCTAATAGATAATTTTATTGTCTATCGTTTGGTCTATACATATATGTATTTATCTTATTCCTAAGATTCGAAATTTCACTTTATATATTATATTTTTGACTAAAAATTGTAAAATATTACCAAAGTGTCCCATTTCTTCATTAATTACTCGTCTATTTATCTATCTATCAACAATTTGTTGATGGCATCTAATAGATAACTTTATTGTCTATCTTTTGGTTTTTTCATGTATCTATTTATCTATTTCCTAAGATGAGAAATTTCACTTCATATATTATATTTTTAACTAAAAATAGTAAAATATGACAAAAGTGTCTTAATTATTTCATTTATTACTCATCTATTTATCTATCTATCGACAATTTGTTGATGGCATCTAATAGATGATTTTATTGTCTATCTTTTCGTATATACATGTATCAATTTATCTATTTCCTAAGATGAGAAATTTCACTTTATATAATATATTTTTGACTAAAAATAGTAAAATATGACAAAATGTCTTAATTTTCTTGTTAATTACTCGTCTATTTATCTATTTATCGACAATTTGTTGATGGCATCTAATAGATAATTTTATTGTCTATCTTTTCGTATATACTTGTATCAATTTATCCATTTCCTAAGATGAGAAATTTCACTTTATATAATATATTTTTGACTAAAAATTGTAAAATATGACCAAAGTGTCCCACTTTTTTCGTTAATTACTCGTCTATTTATGTATCTATCGACAATTTGTTTATGGCATCTAATACATAATTTTATTGTCTATCTTTCCGTATATACATGTATCAATTTATCTATTTCCTAAGATGAGAAATTTCACTTTATATAATACATTTTTTACTAAAAATAGTAAAATATGACCAAAGTGTCCCACCTTTTTCGTTAATTACTCGTCTATTTATTTATCTATCGACAATTTGTTGATGGCATCTAATAGATAATTTTATCGTCTATCTTTTGGTATATACATATATCTATTTATCTAGTTCCTAAGATGAGAAATGTCACTTTATATAATATATTTTTAACTAAAAATAGTAAAATATGACCAAAGTGTCCCACTTTTTTCGGTAATTACTCGTCTATTTATCTATCTATCGACAATTTGTTGATGGCATCTAATAGATAATTTTATTGTCTATCGTTTGGTCTATACATATATGTATTTATCTTATTCCTAAGATTCGAAATTTCACTTTATATATTATATTTTTGACTAAAAATTGTAAAATATTACCAAAGTGTCCCATTTCTTCATTAATTACTCGTCTATTTATCTATCTATCAACAATTTGTTGATGGCATCTATTAGATAATTTTATCGTCTATCTTTTGGTAAATACATATATATATTTATCTATTTCCTAAGATGAGAATTTCCACTTTATATAATATATTTTTGACTAAAAATAGTAAAATATGACCAAAGTGTCCCACTTTTTACGTTAATTACTCGTCTATTTATCTATCTATCGACAATTTGTTGATGGCATTAAATAGATAATTTATCGTCTATTTTTTGGTATATACATGTATCTATTTATCTATTTCCTAAGATGAGAAATTTCACTTTATACAATATATTTTTAACTAAAAATAGTAAAATATGACAAAAATGTCTTAATTTTCTTGTTAATTACTCGTCTATTTATCTATTTATCGGCAATTTGTTAATGGCATCTAATAGATAATTTTATGGTCTATCGTTTGGTTTATACATGTATCTATTTATCTTATTGCTAAGATGAGAAATTTCACTTTGTATATTATATTTTTGACTAAAAATTGTAAAATATGACAAAAGTGTCATAATTATTTCATTTATTACTCATCTATTTATCTATCTATCGACAATTTGGTGATGGCATCTAATAGATAATTTTATTGTCTATCTTTTCGTATATACATGTATCAATTTATCTATTTCCTAAGATGAGAAATTTCACTTATTATAATATATTTTTAACTAAAAATTGTAAAATATGACAAAATTGTCTTAATTGTTTCATTTATTACTCGTCTATTTATCTATATATTGACAATTTGTTGATGGCATCTAATAGATAATTTTATTGTCTATCTTTTGGTTTTTTCATGTATCTATTTATCTATTTCCTAAGATGAGAAATTTCACTTTATATAATATATTTTTGACTAAAAATAGTAAAATATGACAAAAGTGTCTTATTTTCTTGTTTATTACTCATCTATTTATCTATCTATCAACAATTTGTTAATGGCATCTAATTGATAATTTTATTGTCTATCTTTTGGTATATACATGTATCTATTTATCTATTTCCTAAGATGAGAAATGTCACTTTATATAATATATTTTTAACTAAAAATAGTAAAATATGACAAAAGTGTCTTAATTTTATTGTTAATTACTCGTCTATTTATCTATTTAACGACAATTTGTTGATGGCATCTAATAGATAAATTTATTGTCTATCTTTTGGTATATACATGTATCAATTTATCGATTTCCTAAGATGAAAATTTCACTTTATATATTATATTTTTGACAAAAAAATGTAAAATATGACCAAAGTGTCCCATTTCTTCATTAATTACTCATCTATTTATCTATCTATCAACAATTTGTTGATGGCATCTAATAGATAATTGTATTGTCTATCTTTTGGTTTTTACATGTATCTATTTATCTATTTCCTAAGATGAGATTTTTCACTTTATATAATATATTTTTGACTAAAAATAGTAAAATATGACAAAAGTGTCTTATTTTCTTGTTTATTACTCATCTATTTATTAAACTATCAACAATGTGTTGATGGCATCTAATAGATAATTTTATTGTCTATATTTTGGTATTGACATGTATCTATTTATCTATTTCCTAAGATGAGAAATTTCACTTTATGAATATATTTTTTACTAAAAATTGTAAAATATGACAAAAATGTCTTAATTGTTTCATTTATTACTCATCTATTTATCTATAAATTGACAATTTGTTGATGGTATCTAATAGATAATTTTATTGTCTATTTTTTGGTATATACATGTATCTATTTATCTATTTCCTAAGATGAGATATTTCACTTTATATAATATATTTTTAACTAAAATAAGTAAAATATGACAAAAGTGTCTTAATTTTCTTGTTAATTACTCGTCTATTTATCTATCTATCGACAATTTGTTGATGGCATCTAATAGATAATTTATTGTCTATTTTTTGGTATATACATGTATCTATTTATCTATTTCCTAAGATGAGAAATTTCACTTTATACAATATATTTTTAACTAAAAATAGTAAAATATGACAAAAATGTCTTAATTTTCTTGTTAATTACTCGTCTATTTATATATTTATCGGCAATTTGTTAATGGCATCTAATAGATAATTTTATGGTCTATCGTTTGGTTTATACATGTATCTATTTATCTTATTGCTAAGATGAGAAATTTCACTTTGTATATTATATTTTTGACTAAAAATTGTAAAATATGACAAAAGTGTCTTAATTATTTCATTTATTACTCATCTATTTATCTATCTATCGACAATTTGGTGATGGCATCTAATAGATAATTTTATTGTCTATCTTTTCGTATATACATGTATCAATTTATCTATTTCCAAAGATGAGAAATTTCACTTATTATAATATATTTTTAACTAAAAATTTTAAAATATGACAAAATTGTCTTAATTGTTTCATTTATTACTCGTCTATTTATCTATATATTGACAATTTGTTGATGACATCTAATAGATAATTTTATTGTCTATCTTTTGGTTTTTTCATGTATCTATTTATCTATTTCCTAAGATGAGAAATTTCACTTCATATATTATATTTTTAACTAAAAATAGTAAAATATGACAAAAGTGTCTTAATTATTTCATTTATTACTCATCTATTTATCGATCTATCGACAATTTGTTGATGGCATCTAATAGATGATTTTATTGTCTATCTTTTCGTATATACATGTATCAATTTATCTATTTCCTAAGATGAGAAATTTCACTTTATATAATATATTTTTTACTAAAAATAGTAAAATATGACAAAAAGGTCTTAATTTTCTTGTTAATTACTCGTCGATTTATCTATTTATCGACAATTTGTTGATGGCATCTAATAGATAATTTTATTGTCTATCTTTTCGTATATACATGTATCAATTTATCTATTTCCTAAGATGAGAAATTTCACTTTATACAATATATTTTTGACTAAAAATTGTAAAATATGACCAAAGTGTCCCACTTTTTTCGTTAATTACTCGTCTATTTATGTATCTATCGACAATTTGTTTATGGCATCTAATACATAATTTTATTGTCTATCTTTCCGTATATACATGTATCAATTTATCTTTTTCCTAAGATGAGAAATTTCACTTTATATAATACATTTTTTACTAAAAATAGTAAAATATGACCAAAGTGTCCCACCTTTTTCGTTAATTACTCGTCTATTTATTTATCTATCGACAATTTGTTGATGGCATCTAATAGATAATTTTATCGTCTATCTTTTGGTATATACATGTATCTATTTATCTAGTTCCTAAGATGAGAAATGTCACTTTATATAATATATTTTTAACTAAAAATAGTAAAATATGACCAAAGTGTCCCACTTTTTTCGGTAATTACTCGTCTATTTATCTATCTATCGACAATTTGTTGATGGCATCTAATAGATAATTTTATTGTCTATCGTTTGGTCTATACATATATGTATTTATCTTATTCCTAAGATTCGAAATTTCACTTTATATATTATATTTTTGACTAAAAATTGTAAAATATTACCAAAGTGTCCCATTTCTTCATTAATTACTCGTCTATTTATCTATCTATCAACAATTTGTTGATGGCATCTATTAGATAATTTTATCGTCTATCTTTTGGTAAATACATATATATATTTATCTATTTCCTAAGATGAGAATTTCCACTTTATATAATATATTTTTGACTAAAAATAGTAAAATATGACCAAAGTGTCCCACTTTTTACGTTAATTACTCGTCTATTTATCTATCTATCGACAATTTGTTGATGGCATTAAATAGATAATTTATCATCTATTTTTTGGTATATACATGTATCTATTTATCTATTTCCTAAGATGAGAAATTTCACTTTATACAATATATTTTTAACTAAAAATAGTAAAATATGACAAAAATGTCTTAATTTTCTTGTTAATTACTCGTCTATTTATCTATTTATCGGCAATTTGTTAATGGCATCTAATAGATAATTTTATGGTCTATCGTTTGGTTTATACATGTATCTATTTATCTTATTGCTAAGATGAGAAATTTCACTTTGTATATTATATTTTTGACTAAAAATTGTAAAATATGACAAAAGTGTCATAATTATTTCATTTATTACTCATCTATTTATCTATCTATCGACAATTTGGTGATGGCATCTAATAGATAATTTTATTGTCTATCTTTTCGTATATACATGTATCAATTTATCTATTTCCTAAGATGAGAAATTTCACTTATTATAATATATTTTTAACTAAAAATTGTAAAATATGACAAAATTGTCTTAATTGTTTCATTTATTACTCGTCTATTTATCTATATATTGACAATTTGTTGATGGCATCTAATAGATAATTTTATTGTCTATCTTTTGGTTTTTTCATGTATATATTTATCTATTTCCTAAGATGAGAAATTTCACTTTATATAATATATTTTTGACTAAAAATAGTAAAATATGACAAAAGTGTCTTATTTTCTTGTTTATTACTCATCTATTTATCTATCTATCAACAATTTGTTAATGGCATCTAATTGATAATTTTATTGTCTATCTTTTGGTATATACATGTATCTATTTATCTATTTCCTAAGATGAGAAATGTCACTTTATATAATATATTTTTAACTAAAAATAGTAAAATATGACAAAAGTGTCTTAATTTTATTGTTAATTACTCGTCTATTTATCTATTTAACGACAATTTGTTGATGGCATCTAATAGATAAATTTATTGTCTATCTTTTGGTATATACATGTATCAATTTATCGATTTCCTAAGATGAAAATTTCACTTTATATATTATATTTTTGACAAAAAAATGTAAAATATGACCAAAGTGTCCCATTTCTTCATTAATTACTCATCTATTTATCTATCTATCAACAATTTGTTGATGGCATCTAATAGATAATTGTATTGTCTATCTTTTGGTTTTTACATGTATCTATTTATCTATTTCCTAAGATGAGATTTTTCACTTTATATAATATATTTTTGACTAAAAATAGTAAAATATGACAAAAGTGTCTTATTTTCTTGTTTATTACTCATCTATTTATTAAACTATCAACAATGTGTTGATGGCATCTAATAGATAATTTTATTGTCTATATTTTGGTATTGACATGTATCTATTTATCTATTTCCTAATATGAGAAATTTCACTTTATAAATATATTTTTTACTAAAAATTGTAAAATATGACAAAAATGTCTTAATTGTTTCATTTATTACTCATCTATTTATCTATAAATTGACAATTTGTTGATGGTATCTAATAGATAATTTTATTGTCTATTTTTTGGTATATACATGTATCTATTTATCTATTTCCTAAGATGAGATATTTCACTTTATATAATATATTTTTAACTAAAATAAGTAAAATATGACAAAAGTGTCTTAATTTTCTTGTTAATTACTCGTCTATTTATCTATCTATCGACAATTTGTTGATGGCATCTAATAGATAATTTATTGTCTATTTTTTGGTATATACATGTATCTATTTATCTATTTCCTAAGATGAGAAATTTCACTTTATACAATATATTTTTAACTAAAAATAGTAAAATATGACAAAAATGTCTTAATTTTCTTGTTAATTACTCGTCTATTTATCTATTTATCGGCAATTTGTTAATGGCATCTAATAGATAATTTTATGGTCTATCGTTTGGTTTATACATGTATCTATTTATCTTATTGCTAAGATGAGAAATTTCACTTTGTATATTATATTTTTGACTAAAAATTGTAAAATATGACAAAAGTGTCTTAATTATTTCATTTATTACTCATCTATTTATCTATCTATCGACAATTTGGTGATGGCATCTAATAGATAATTTTATTGTCTATCTTTTCGTATATACATGTATCAATTTATCTATTTCCTAAGATGAGAAATTTCACTTATTATAATATATTTTTAACTAAAAATTTTAAAATATGACAAAATTGTCTTAATTGTTTCATTTATTACTCGTCTATTTATCTATATATTGACAATTTGTTGATGACATCTAATAGATAATTTTATTGTCTATCTTTTGGTTTTTTCATGTATCTATTTGTCTATTTCCTAAGATGAGAAATTTCACTTCATATATTATATTTTTAACTAAAAATAGTAAAATATGACAAAAGTGTCTTAATTATTTCATTTATTACTCATCTATTTATCGATCTATCGACAATTTGTTGATGGCATCTAATAGATGATTTTATTGTCTATCTTTTCGTATATACATGTATCAATTTATCTATTTCCTAAGATGAGAAATTTCACTTTATATAATATATTTTTTACTAAAAATAGTAAAATATGACAAAAATGTCTTAATTTTCTTGTTAATTACTCGTCGATTTATCTATTTATCGACAATTTGTTGATGGCATCTAATAGATAATTTTATTGTCTATCTTTTCGTATATACATGTATCAATTTATCTATTTCCTAAGATGAGAAATTTCACTTTATACAATATATTTTTGACTAAAAATTGTAAAATATGACCAAAGTGTCCCACTTTTTTCGTTAATTACTCGTCTATTTATGTATCTATCGACAATTTGTTTATGGCATCTAATACATAATTTTATTATCTATCTTTCCGTATATACATGTATCAATTTATCTATTTCCTAAGATGAGAAATTTCACTTTATATAATACATTTTTGACTAAAAATAGTAAAATATGACCAAAGTGTCCCACTTTTTTCGGTAATTATTCGTCTATTTATCTATCTATCGACAATTTGTTGATGGCATCTAATAGATAATATTATTGTCTATCTTTTGGTATTTACATGTATCTATTTATCTATTTCCTAAGATGAGAAATTTCACTTTATATAATATATTTTTGACTAAAAATGGTAAAATATGAAAAAAATGTCTTACTTCATTCATTTAGTACTCGTCTATTTATCTATCTATTGAAAGTTTGTTGATGGCATCTAATAGATAATTCTATTGTCTATCTTTTGGTATATACATGTATCTATTTATATATTTCCTAAGATGAGAAATTTCACTTTATATAATATATTTTTAACTAAAAATAGTAAAATATGACAAAAGTGTCTTAATTATTTCATTTATTACTCATCTATTTATCTATCTATCGACAATTTGTTGATGGGATCTAATAGATAATTTTATTGTCTATCTTTTTGTATATACATGTATCAATTTATCTATTTCCTAAGATGAGAAATTTCACTTTATATAATATATTTTTGACTAAAAATAGTAAAATATGACAAAAATGTCTTAATTTTCTTGTTAATTACTCGTCTATTTATCTATTTATCGACAATATGTTGATGGCATCTAATAGATAATTTTATTGTCTATCTTTTCGTATATACATGTATCTATTTATCTATTTCCTAAGATGAAAAATGTCACTTTATATAATATATTTTTAACTAAAAATAGTAAAATATGACAAAAGTTTCTTAATTTTCTTGTTAATTACTCGTCTATTTATCTATATATTGACAATTTGTTGATGGCATCAAATAGATAATTTTATTGTCTATCTTTTGGTTTGTTCATGTATCTATTTATCTATTTCCTAAGATGAGAAATTTCACTTATTATAATATATTTTTAACTAAAAAATTTAAAATATGACAAAATTGTCTTAATTGTTTCATTTATTACTCGTCTATTTATCTATATATTGACAATTTGTTGATGGCATCTAATAGATAATTTTATTGTCTATCTTTTGGTTTTTTCATGTATCTATTTATCTATTTCCTAAGATGAGAAATTTCACTTCATATATTATATTTTTAACTGAAAATAGTAAAATATGACAAAAGTGTCTTAATTATTTCATTTATTACTCATCTATTTATCGATCTATCGACAATTTGTTGATGGCATCTAATAGATGATTTTATTGTCTATCTTTTCGTATATACATGTATCAATTTATCTATTTCCTAAGATGAGAAATTTCACTTTATATAATATATTTTTGACTAAAAATAGTAAAATATGACAAAAATGTCTTAATTTTCTTGTTAATTACTCGTCTATTTATCTATTTATCGACAATTTGTTGATGGCATCTAATAGATAATTTTATTGTCTATCTTTTCGTATTTACATGTATCAATTTATCTATTTCCTAAGATGAGAAATTTTACTTTATACAATATATTTTTGACTAAAAATTGTAAAATATGACCAAAGTGTCCCACTTTTTTCGTTAATTACTCGCCTATTTATGTATCTATCGACAATTTGTTTATGGCATCTAATACATAATTTTATTGTCTATCTTTCCGTATATACATGTATCAATTTATCTATTTCCTAAGATGAGAAATTTCACTTTATATAATACATTTTTGACTAAAAATAGTAAAATATGACCAAAGTGTCCCACTTTTTTCGGTAATTACTCGTCTATTTATCTATCTATCGACAATTTGTTGATGGCATCTAATAGATAATATTATTGTCTATCTTTTGGCATTTACATGTATCTATTTATCTATTTCCTAAGATGAGAAATTTCACTTTATATAATATATTTTTGACTAAAAATGGTAAAATATGAAAAAAATGTCTTACTTCATTCATTTAGTAATCGTCTATTTATCTATCTATTGAAAGTTTGTTGATGGCATCTAATAGATAATTCTATTGTCTATCTTTTGGTATATACATATATATATTTATCTATTTCCTAAGATGAGAAATTCCACTTTATATAATATATTTTTGACTAAAAATAGTAAAATATGACCAAAGTGTCCCACTTTTTTCGTTAATTACTCGTCTATTTATCTATCTATCGACAATTTGTTGATGGCATCTAATAGATAATTTTATTGTCTATCTTTTGGTTATACATGTATCTATTTATATATTTCCTAAGATGAGAAATTTCACTTTATATAATATATTTTTAACTAAAAATAGTAAAATATGACAAAAGTGTCTTAATTATTTCATTTATTACTCATCTATTTATCTATCTATCGACAATTTGTTGATGGCATCTAATAGATAATTCTATTGTCTATCTTTTCGTATATACATGTATCAATTTATCTATTTCCTAAGATGAAAAATTTCACTTTATATAATATATTTTTGACTAAAAATAGTAAAATATGACAAAAATGTCTTAATTTTCTTGTTAATTACTCGTCTATTTATCTATTTATCGACAATTTGTTGATGGCATCTAATAGATAATTTTATTGTCTATCTTTTCGTATATACATGTATCTATTTATCTATTTCCTAAGATGAAAAATGTCACTTTATATAATATATTTTTAACTAAAAATAGTAAAATATGACAAAAGTTTCTTAATTTTCTTGTTAATTACTCGTCTATTTATCTATTTATCGACAATTTGTTGATGGCATCTAATAGATAAATTTATTGTCTATCTTTTGGTATATACATGTATCAATTTATCTATTTCCTAAGATACAAAATTTCACTTTATATATTATATTTTTGACAAAAAAATGTAAAATATGACCAAAGTGTCCCATTTCTTCATTAATTACTCATCTATTTATCTATCTATCAACAATTTGTTGATGGCATCTAATAGATAATTGTATTGTTTATCTTTTGGTTTTTACATGTATCTATTTATCTATTTCCTAAGATGAGAAATTTCACTTTATATAATATATTTTTGACTAAAAATAGTAAAATATGACAAGTATCTTATTTTCTTGTTTATTACTCATCTATTTATCTATCTATCAACAATTTGTTGATGGCATCTAATAGATAATTTTATTGTCTATTTTTTCGTATATACATGTATCAATTTATTTATTTCCTAAGATGAGAAATTTCACTTTATATAATATATTTTTGACTAAAAATAGTAAAATATGACAAAAATGTCTTACTTCATTCATTTAGTACTCGTCTATTTATCTATCTATTGAAAGTTTGTTGATGGCATCTAATAGATAATTCTATTGTCTATCTTTTGGTATATACATATATATATTTATCTATTTCCTAAGATGAGAAATTCCACTTTATATAATATATTTTTGACTAAAAATAGTAAAATATGACAAAAGTGTCTTAATTATTTCATTTATTACTCATCTATTTATCTATCTATCGACAATTTGTTGATGGCATCTAATAGATAATTTTATTGTCTATTCTTTGGTATTTACATGTATCTATTTATCTATTTCTTAAGATGAGAAATTTCACTTTATATAATATATTTTTTACTAAAAATTGTAAAATATGACAAAAATGTCTTAATTGTTTCATTTATTACTCGTCTATTTATCTATCAATTGACAATTTGTTGATGGCATCTAATAGATAATTTTATTGTCTATGTTTTGGTATATACATATATCTATTTATCTATTTCCTAAGATGAGAAATTTTACTTTATATAATAAACTTTTGACTAAAAATAGTAAAATATAACCAAAGTGTCTAAATTGTTTTATTTATTACTCGTCTATTTATCTATCTATTGACAATTTGTTGATGGCATCTAATAGATAAATTTATTGTCTATCTTTTGGTATATACATGTATCAATTTATCTATTTCCTAAGATGAGAAATTTCACTTTATACAATATATTTTTAACTAAAAATAGTAAAATATGTCAAAAATGTCTTAATTTTCTTGTTAATTACTCGTCTATTTATCTATTTATCGGCAATTTGTTAATGGCATCTAATAGATAATTGTATTGTCTATCTTTTGGTTTTTACATGTATCTATTTATCTATTTCCAAAGATGAGAAATTTCACTTTATATAATATATTTTTGACTAAAAATGGTAAAATATGACAAAAATGTCTTACTTCATTCATTTAGTACTCGTCTATTTATCTGTCTATTGAAAGTTTGTTGATGGCATCTAATAGATAATTCTATTGTCTATCTTTTGGTATATATATATATATATATTTATCTATTTCCTAAGATGAGAAATTCCACTTTATATAATATATTTTTGACTAAAAATAGTAAAATATGACCAAAGTGTCCCACTTTTTTCGTTAATTACTCGTCTATTTATCTATCTATCGACAATTTGTTGATGGCATCTAATAGATAATTTTATTGTCTATCTTTTGGTATATACATGTATCTATTTATATATTTCCTAAGATGAGAAATTTCACTTTATATAATATATTTTTAACTAAAAATAGTAAAATATGACAAAAGTGTCTTAATTATTTCATTTTTTACTCATCTATTTATCTATCTATCGACAATTTGTTGATGGCATCTAATAGATAATTTTATTGTCTATCTTTTCGTATATACATGTATCAATTTATCTATTTCCTAAGATACAAAATTTCACTTTATATATTATATTTTTGACAAAAAAATGTAAAATATGACCAAAGTGTCCCATTTCGTCATTAATTACTCATCTATTTATCTATCTATCAACAATTTGTTGATGGCATCTAATAGATAATTTTATTGTCTATCTTTTGGTTTTTACATGTATCTATTTATCTATTTCCTAAGATGAGAAATTTCACTTTATATAATATATTTTTGACTAAAAATAGTAAAATATGACAAGTGTCTTATTTTCTTGTTTATTACTCATCTATTTATCTATCTATCAACAATTTGTTGATGGCATCTAATAGATAATTTTATTGTCTATTTTGTCGTATATACATGTATCAATTTATTTATTTCCTAAGATGAGAAATTTCACTTTATATAATAAATTTTTGAATAAAAATAGTAAAATATGACCAAAGTGTCCCACTTTTTTTGCTAATTACTCGTCTATTTATCTATTTATCGACCATTTGTTGATGGCATCTAATAGATAATTTTATTGTCTATCTTTTGGTTTTTTCATGTATCTATTTATCTATTTCCTAAGATGAGAAATTTCACTTCATATATTATATTTTTAACTAAAAATAGTAAAATATGACAAAAGTGTCTTAATTATTTCATTTATTACTCATCTATTTATCGATCTATCGACAATTTGTTGATGGCATCTAATAGATGATTTTATTGTCTATCTTTTCGTATATACATGTATCAATTTATCTATTTCCTAAGATGAGAAATTTCACTTTATATAATATATTTTTTACTAAAAATAGTAAAATATGACAAAAATGTCTTAATTTTCTTGTTAATTACTCGTCTATTTATCTATTTATCGACAATTTGTTGATGGCATCTAATAGATAATTTTATTGTCTATCTTTTCGTATATACATGTATCAATTTATCTATTTCCTAAGATGAGAAATTTCACTTTATACAATATATTTTTGACTAAAAATTGTAAAATATGACCAAAGTGTCCCACTTTTTTCGTTAATTACTCGTCTATTTATGTATCTATCGACAATTTGTTTATGGCATCTAATACATAATTTTATTGTCTATCTTTCCGTATATACATGTATCAATTTATCTATTTCCTAAGATGAGAAATTTCACTTTATATAATACATTTTTGACTAAAAATAGTAAAATATGACCAAAGTGTCCCACTTTTTTCGGTAATTATTCGTCTATTTATCTATCTATCGACAATTTGTTGATGGCATCTAATAGATAATATTATTGTCTATCTTTTGGTATTTACATGTATCTATTTATCTATTTCCTAAGATGAGAAATTTCACTTTATATAATATATTTTTGACTAAAAATGGTAAAATATGACAAGTGTCTTATTTTCTTGTTTATTACTCATCTATTTATCTATCTATCAACAATTTGTTGATGGCATCTAATAGATAATTTTATTGTCTATTTTGTCGTATATACATGTATCAATTTATTTATTTCCTAAGATGAGAAATTTCACTTTATATAATAAATTTTTGAATAAAAATAGTAAAATATGACCAAAGTGTCCCACTTTTTTGCTAATTACTCGTCTATTTATCTATTTATCGACCATTTGTTGATGGCATCTAATAGATAATTTTATTGTCTATCTTTTGGTTTTTTCATGTATCTATTTATCTATTTCCTAAGATGAGAAATTTCACTTCATATATTATATTTTTAACTAAAAATAGTAAAATATGACAAAAGTGTCTTAATTATTTCATTTATTACTCATCTATTTATGGATCTATCGACAATTTGTTGATGGCATCTAATAGATGATTTTATTGTCTATCTTTTCGTATATACATGTATCAATTTATCTATTTCCTAAGATGAGAAATTTCACTTTATATAATATATTTTTTACTAAAAATAGTAAAATATGACAAAAATGTCTTAATTTTCTTGTTAATTACTCGTCTATTTATCTATTTATCGACAATTTGTTGATGGCATCTAATAGATAATTTTATTGTCTATCTTTTCGTATATACATGTATCAATTTATCTATTTCCTAAGATGAGAAATTTCACTTTATACAATATATTTTTGACTAAAAATTGTAAAATATGACCAAAGTGTCCCACTTTTTTCGTTAATTACTCGTCTATTTATGTATCTATCGACAATTTGTTTATGGCATCTAATACATAATTTTATTGTCTATCTTTCCGTATATACATGTATCAATTTATCTATTTCCTAAGATGAGAAATTTCACTTTATATAATACATTTTTGACTAAAAATAGTAAAATATGACCAAAGTGTCCCACTTTTTTCGTTAATTACTCGTCTATTTATCTATCTATCGACAATTTGTTGATGGCATCTAATAGATAATTTTATTGTCTATCTTTTGGTATATACATGTATCTATTTATATATTTCCTAAGATGAGAAATTTCACTTTATATAATATATTTTTAACTAAAAATAGTAAAATATGACAAAAGTGTCTTCATTATTTCATTTATTACTCATCTATTTATCTATCTATCGACAATTTGTTGATGGCATCTAATAGATAATTTTATTGTCTATCTTTTTGTATATACATGTATCAATTTATCTATTTCCTAAGATGAGAAATTTCACTTTATATAATATATTTTTGACTAAAAATAGTAAAATATGACAAAAATGTCTTAATTTTCTTGTTAATTACTCGTCTATTTATCTATTTATCGACAATATGTTGATGGCATCTAATAGATAATTTTATTGTCTATCTTTTCGTATATACATGTATCTATTTATCTATTTCCTAAGATGAAAAATGTCGCTTTATATAATATATTTTTAACTAAAAATAGTAAAATATGACAAAAGTTTCTTAATTTTCTTGTTAATTACTCGTCTATTTATCTATATATTGACAATTTGTTGATGGCATCAAATAGATAATTTTATTGTCTATCTTTTGGTTTGTTCATGTATCTATTTATCTATTTCCTAAGATGAGAAATTTCACTTATATAATATATTTTTAACTAAAAATTTTAAAATATGACAAAATTGTCTTAATTGTTTCATTTATTACTCGTCTATTTATCTATATATTGACAATTTGTTGATGACATCTAATAGATAATTTTATTGTCTATCTTTTGGTTTTTTCATGTATCTATTTATCTATTTCCTAAGATGAGAAATTTCACTTCATATATTATATTTTTAACTAAAAATAGTAAAATATGACAAAAGTGTCTTAATTATTTCATTTATTACTCATCTATTTATCGATCTATCGACAATTTGTTGATGGCATCTAATAGATGATTTTATTGTCTATCTTTTCGTATATACATGTATCAATTTATCTATTTCCTAAGATGAGAAATTTCACTTTATATAATATATTTTTTACTAAAAATAGTAAAATATGACAAAAATGTCTTAATTTTCTTGTTAATTACTCGTCGATTTATCTATTTATCGACAATTTGTTGATGGCATCTAATAGATAATTTTATTGTCTATCTTTTCGTATATACATGTATCAATTTATCTATTTCCTAAGATGAGAAATTTCACTTTATACAATATATTTTTGACTAAAAATTGTAAAATATGACCAAAGTGTCCCACTTTTTTCGTTAATTACTCGTCTATTTATGTATCTATCGACATTTTGTTTATGGCATCTAATACATAATTTTATTGTCTATCTTTCCGTATATACATGTATCAATTTATCTATTTCCTAAGATGAGAAATTTCACTTTATATAATACATTTTTGACTAAAAATAGTAAAATATGACCAAAGTGTCCCACTTTTTTCGGTAATTATTCGTCTATTTATCTATCTATCGACAATTTGTTGATGGCATCTAATAGATAATATTATTGTCTATCTTTTGGTATTTACATGTATCTATTTATCTATTTCCTAAGATGAGAAATTTCACTTTATATAATATATTTTTGACTAAAAATGGTAAAATATGAAAAAAATGTCTTACTTCATTCATTTAGTACTCGTCTATTTATCTATCTATTGAAAGTTTGTTGATGGCATCTAATAGATAATTCTATTGTCTATCTTTTGGTATATACATGTATCTATTTATATATTTCCTAAGATGAGAAATTTCACTTTATATAATATATTTTTAACTAAAAATAGTAAAATATGACAAAAGTGTCTTAATTATTTCATTTAT
Source organism: Petrolisthes manimaculis (assembly GCA_034508575.1). Lineage (NCBI taxonomy): Eukaryota > Metazoa > Arthropoda > Malacostraca > Decapoda > Porcellanidae > Petrolisthes > Petrolisthes manimaculis. The sequence continues at coordinate 921,552 of JAWZYT010000365.1, forward strand.
TACTCATCTATTTATCTATCTATCGACAATTTGTTGATGGCATCTAATAGATAATTTTATTGTCTATCTTTTTGTATATACATGTATCAATTTATCTATTTCCTAAGATGAGAAATTTCACTTTATATAATATATTTTTGACTAAAAATAGTAAAATATGACAAAAATGTCTTAATTTTCTTGTTAATTACTCGTCTATTTATCTATTTATCGACAATATGTTGATGGCATCTAATAGATAATTTTATTGTCTATCTTTTCGTATATACATGTATCTATTTATCTATTTCCTAAGATGAAAAATGTCACTTTATATAATATATTTTTAACTAAAAATAGTAAAATATGACAAACGTTTCTTAATTTTCTTGTTAATTACTCGTCTATTTATCTATATATTGACAATTTGTTGATGGCATCAAATAGATAATTTTATTGTCTATCTTTTGGTTTGTTCATGTATCTATTTATCTATTTCCTAAGATGAGAAATTTCACTTATTATAATATATTTTTAACTAAAATTTTTAAAATATGACAAAATTGTCTTAATTGTTTCATTTATTACTCGTCTATTTATCTATATATTGACAATTTGTTGATGGCATCTAATAGATAATTTTATTGTCTATCTTTTGGTTTTTTCATGTATCTATTTATCTATTTCCTAAGATGAGAAATTTCACTTCATATATTATATTTTTAACTAAAAATAGTAAAATATGACAAAAGTGTCTTAATTATTTCATTTATTACTCATCTATTTATCGATCTATCGACAATTTGTTGATGGCATCTAATAGATGATTTTATTGTCTATCTTTTCGTATATACATGTATCAATTTATCTATTTCCTAAGATGAGAAATTTCACTTTATATAATATATTTTTGACTAAAAATAGTAAAATATGACAAAAATGTCTTAATTTTCTTGTTAATTACTCGTCTATTTATCTATTTATCGACAATTTGTTGATGGCATCTAATAGATAATTTTATTGTCTATCTTTTCGTATTTACATGTATCAATTTATCTATTTCCTAAGATGAGAAATTTTACTTTATACAATATATTTTTGACTAAAAATTGTAAAATATGACCAAAGTGTCCCAGTTTTTTCGTTAATTACTCGTCTATTTATGTATCTATCGACAATTTGTTTATGGCATCTAATACATAATTTTATTGTCTATCTTTCCGTATATACATGTATCAATTTATCTATTTCCTAAGATGAGAAATTTCACTTTATATAATACATTTTTGACTAAAAATAGTAAAATATGACCAAAGTGTCCCACTTTTTTCGGTAATTACTCGTCTATTTATCTATCTATCGACAATTTGTTGATGGCATCTAATAGATAATATTATTGTCTATCTTTTGGCATTTACATGTATCTATTTATCTATTTCCTAAGATGAGAAATTTCACTTTATATAATATATTTTTGACTAAAAATGGTAAAATATGAAAAAAATGTCTTACTTCATTCATTTAGTAATCGTCTATTTATCTATCTATTGAAAGTTTGTTGATGGCATCTAATAGATAATTCTATTGTCTATCTTTTGGTATATACATATATATATTTATCTATTTCCTAAGATGAGAAATTCCACTTTATATAATATATTTTTGACTAAAAATAGTAAAATATGACCAAAGTGTCCCACTTTTTTCGTTAATTACTCGTCTATTTATCTATCTATCGACAATTTGTTGATGGCATCTAATAGATTATTTTATTGTCTATCTTTTGGTTATACATGTATCTATTTATATATTTCCTAAGATGAGAAATTTCACTTTATATAATATATTTTTAACTAAAAATAGTAAAATATGACAAAAGTGTCTTAATTATTTCATTTATTACTCATCTATTTATCTATCTATCGACAATTTGTTGATGGCATCTAATAGATAATTCTATTGTCTATCTTTTCGTATATACATGTATCAATTTATCTATTTCCTAAGATGAGAAATTTCACTTTATATAATATATTTTTGACTAAAAATAGTAAAATATGACAAAAATGTCTTAATTTTCTTGTTAATTACTCGTCTATTTATCTATTTATCGACAATTTGTTGATGGCATCTAATAGATAATTTTATTGTCTATCTTTTCGTATATACATGTATCTATTTATCTATTTCCTAAGATGAAAAATGTCACTTTATATAATATATTTTTAACTAAAAATAGTAAAATATGACAAAAGTTTCTTAATTTTCTTGTTAATTACTCGTCTATTTATCTATTTATCGACAATTTGTTGATGGCATCTAATAGATAAATTTATTGTCTATCTTTTGGTATATACATGTATCAATTTATCTATTTCCTAAGATACAAAATTTCACTTTATATATTATATTTTTGACAAAAAAATGTAAAATATGACCAAAGTGTCCCATTTCTTCATTAATTACTCATCTATTTATCTATCTATCAACAATTTGTTGATGGCATCTAATAGATAATTGTATTGTTTATCTTTTGGTTTTTACATGTATCTATTTATCTATTTCCTAAGATGAGAAATTTCACTTTATATAATATATTTTTGACTAAAAATAGTAAAATATGACAAGTGTCTTATTTTCTTGTTTATTACTCATCTATTTATCTATCTATCAACAATTTGTTGATGGCATCTAATAGATAATTTTATTGTCTATTTTTTCGTATATACATGTATCAATTTATTTATTTCCTAAGATGAGAAATTTCACTTTATATAATATATTTTTGACTAAAAATAGTAAAATATGACAAAAATGTCTTACTTCATTCATTTAGTACTCGTCTATTTATCTATCTATTGAAAGTTTGTTGATGGCATCTAATAGATAATTCTATTGTCTATCTTTTGGTATATACATATATATATTTATCTATTTCCTAAGATGAGAAATTCCACTTTATATAATATATTTTTGACTAAAAATAGTAAAATATGACAAAAGTGTCTTAATTATTTCATTTATTACTCATCTATTTATCTATCTATCGACAATTTGTTGATGGCATCTAATAGATAATTTTATTGTCTATTCTTTGGTATTTACATGTATCTATTTATCTATTTCTTAAGATGAGAAATTTCACTTTATATAATATATTTTTTACTAAAAATTGTAAAATATGACAAAAATGTCTTAATTGTTTCATTTATTACTCGTCTATTTATCTATCAATTGACAATTTGTTGATGGCATCTAATAGATAATTTTATTGTCTATGTTTTGGTATATACATATATCTATTTATCTATTTCCTAAGATGAGAAATTTTACTTTATATAATAAACTTTTGACTAAAAATAGTAAAATATAACCAAAGTGTCTAAATTGTTTTATTTATTACTCGTCTATTTATCTATCTATTGACAATTTGTTGATGGCATCTAATAGATAAATTTATTGTCTATCTTTTGGTATATACATGTATCAATTTATCTATTTCCTAAGATGAGAAATTTCACTTTATACAATATATTTTTAACTAAAAATAGTAAAATATGTCAAAAATGTCTTAATTTTCTAGTTAATTACTCGTCTATTTATCTATTTATCGGCAATTTGTTAATGGCATCTAATAGATAATTGTATTGTCTATCTTTTGGTTTTTACATGTATCTATTTATCTATTTCCAAAGATGAGAAATTTCACTTTATATAATATATTTTTGACTAAAAATGGTAAAATATGACAAAAATGTCTTACTTCATTCATTTAGTACTCGTCTATTTATCTGTCTATTGAAAGTTTGTTGATGGCATCTAATAGATAATTCTATTGTCTATTTTTTGGTATATATATATATATATATATATATATTTATCTATTTCCTAAGATGAGAAATTCCACTTTATATAATATATTTTTGACTAAAAATAGTAAAATATGACCAAAGTGTCCCACTTTTTTCGTTAATTACTCGTCTATTTATCTATCTATCGACAATTTGTTGATGGCATCTAATAGATAATTTTATTGTCTATCTTTTGGTATATACATGTATCTATTTATATATTTCCTAAGATGAGAAATTTCACTTTATATAATATATTTTTAACTAAAAATAGTAAAATATGACAAAAGTGTCTTAATTATTTCATTTTTTACTCATCTATTTATCTATCTATCGACAATTTGTTGATGGCATCTAATAGATAATTTTATTGTCTATCTTTTCGTATATACATGTATCAATTTATCTATTTCCTAAGATACAAAATTTCACTTTATATATTATATTTTTGACAAAAAAATGTAAAATATGACCAAAGTGTCCCATTTCGTCATTAATTACTCATCTATTTATCTATCTATCAACAATTTGTTGATGGCATCTAATAGATAATTTTATTGTCTATCTTTTGGTTTTTACATGTATCTATTTATCTATTTCCTAAGATGAGAAATTTCACTTTATATAATATATTTTTGACTAAAAATAGTAAAATATGACAAGTGTCTTATTTTCTTGTTTATTACTCATCTATTTATCTATCTATCAACAATTTGTTGATGGCATCTAATAGATAATTTTATTGTCTATTTTGTCGTATATACATGTATCAATTTATTTATTTCCTAAGATGAGAAATTTCACTTTATATAATAAATTTTTGAATAAAAATAGTAAAATATGACCAAAGTGTCCCACTTTTTTTGCTAATTACTCGTCTATTTATCTATTTATCGACCATTTGTTGATGGCATCTAATAGATAATTTTATTGTCTATCTTTTGGTTTTTTCATGTATCTATTTATCTATTTCCTAAGATGAGAAATTTCACTTCATATATTATATTTTTAACTAAAAATAGTAAAATATGACAAAAGTGTCTTAATTATTTCATTTATTACTCATCTATTTATCGATCTATCGACAATTTGTTGATGGCATCTAATAGATGATTTTATTGTCTATCTTTTCGTATATACATGTATCAATTTATCTATTTCCTAAGATGAGAAATTTCACTTTATATAATATATTTTTTACTAAAAATAGTAAAATATGACAAAAATGTCTTAATTTTCTTGTTAATTACTCGTCTATTTATCTATTTATCGACAATTTGTTGATGGCATCTAATAGATAATTTTATTGTCTATCTTTTCGTATATACATGTATCAATTTATCTATTTCCTAAGATGAGAAATTTCACTTTATACAATATATTTTTGACTAAAAATTGTAAAATATGACCAAAGTGTCCCACTTTTTTCGTTAATTACTCGTCTATTTATGTGTCTATCGACAATTTGTTTATGGCATCTAATACATAATTTTATTGTCTATCTTTCCGTATATACATGTATCAATTTATCTATTTCCTAAGATGAGAAATTTCACTTTATATAATACATTTTTGACTAAAAATAGTAAAATATGACCAAAGTGTCCCACTTTTTTCGGTAATTATTCGTCTATTTATCTATCTATCGACAATTTGTTGATGGCATCTAATAGATAATATTATTGTCTATCTTTTGGTATTTACATGTATCTATTTATCTATTTCCTAAGATGAGAAATTTCACTTTATATAATATATTTTTGACTAAAAATGGTAAAATATGACAAGTGTCTTATTTTCTTGTTTATTACTCATCTATTTATCTATCTATCAACAATTTGTTGATGGCATCTAATAGATAATTTTATTGTCTATTTTGTCGTATATACATGTATCAATTTATTTATTTCCTAAGATGAGAAATTTCACTTTATATAATATATTTTTAACTAAAAATAGTAAAATATGACAAAAGTGTCTTAATTATTTCATTTTTTACTCATCTATTTATCTATCTATCGACAATTTGTTGATGGCATCTAATAGATAATTTTATTGTCTATCTTTTCGTATATACATGTATCAATTTATCTATTTCCTAAGATACAAAATTTCACTTTATATATTATATTTTTGACAAAAAAATGTAAAATATGACCAAAGTGTCCCATTTCGTCATTAATTACTCATCTATTTATCTATCTATCAACAATTTGTTGATGGCATCTAATAGATAATTTTATTGTCTATCTTTTGGTTTTTACATGTATCTATTTATCTATTTCCTAAGATGAGAAATTTCACTTTATATAATATATTTTTGACTAAAAATAGTAAAATATGACAAGTGTCTTATTTTCTTGTTTATTACTCATCTATTTATCTATCTATCAACAATTTGTTGATGGCATCTAATAGATAATTTTATTGTCTATTTTGTCGTATATACATGTATCAATTTATTTATTTCCTAAGATGAGAAATTTCACTTTATATAATAAATTTTTGAATAAAAATAGTAAAATATGACCAAAGTGTCCCACTTTTTTTGCTAATTACTCGTCTATTTATCTATTTATCGACCATTTGTTGATGGCATCTAATAGATAATTTTATTGTCTATCTTTTGTTTTTTTCATGTATCTATTTATCTATTTCCTAAGATGAGAAATTTCACTTCATATATTATATTTTTAACTAAAAATAGCAAAATATGACAAAAGTGTCTTAATTATTTCATTTATTACTCATCTATTTATCGATCTATCGACAATTTGTTGATGGCATCTAATAGATGATTTTATTGTCTATCTTTTCGTATATACATGTATCAATTTATCTATTTCCTAAGATGAGAAATTTCACTTTATATAATATATTTTTTACTAAAAATAGTAAAATATGACAAAAATGTCTTAATTTTCTTGTTAATTACTCGTCTATTTATCTATTTATCGACAATTTGTTGATGGCATCTAATAGATAATTTTATTGTCTATCTTTTCGTATATACATGTATCAATTTATCTATTTCCTAAGATGAGAAATTTCACTTTATACAATATATTTTTGACTAAAAATTGTAAAATATGACCAAAGTGTCCCACTTTTTTCGTTAATTACTCGTCTATTTATGTATCTATCGACAATTTGTTTATGGCATCTAATACATAATTTTATTGTCTATCTTTCCGTATATACATGTATCAATTTATCTATTTCCTAAGATGAGAAATTTCACTTTATATAATACATTTTTGACTAAAAATAGTAAAATATGACCAAAGTGTCCCACTTTTTTCGGTAATTATTCGTCTATTTATCTATCTATCGACAATTTGTTGATGGCATCTAATAGATAATATTATTGTCTATCTTTTGGTATTTACATGTATCTATTTATCTATTTCCTAAGATGAGAAATTTCACTTTATATAATATATTTTTGACTAAAAATGGTAAAATATGACAAGTGTCTTATTTTCTTGTTTATTACTCATCTATTTATCTATCTATCAACAATTTGTTGATGGCATCTAATAGATAATTTTATTGTCTATTTTGTCGTATATACATGTATCAATTTATTTATTTCCTAAGATGAGAAATTTCACTTTATATAATAAATTTTTGAATAAAAATAGTAAAATATGACCAAAGTGTCCCACTTTTTTTGCTAATTACTCGTCTATTTATCTATTTATCGACCATTTGTTGATGGCATCTAATAGATAATTTTATTGTCTATCTTTTGGTTTTTTCATGTATCTATTTATCTATTTCCTAAGATGAGAAATTTCACTTCATATATTATATTTTTAACTAAAAATAGTAAAATATGACAAAAGTGTCTTAATTATTTCATTTATTACTCATCTATTTATGGATCTATCGACAATTTGTTGATGGCATCTAATAGATGATTTTATTGTCTATCTTTTCGTATATACATGTATCAATTTATCTATTTCCTAAGATGAGAAATTTCACTTTATATAATATATTTTTTACTAAAAATAGTAAAATATGACAAAAATGTTTTAATTTTCTTGTTAATTACTCGTCTATTTATCTATTTATCGACAATTTGTTGATGGCATCTAATAGATAATTTTATTGTCTATCTTTTCGTATATACATGTATCAATTTATCTATTTCCTAAGATGAGAAATTTCACTTTATACAATATATTTTTGACTAAAAATTGTAAAATATGACCAAAGTGTCCCACTTTTTTCGTTAATTACTCGTCTATTTATGTATCTATCGACAATTTGTTTATGGCATCTAATACATAATTTTATTGTCTATCTTTCCGTATATACATGTATCAATTTATCTATTTCCTAAGATGAGAAATTTCACTTTATATAATACATTTTTGACTAAAAATAGTAAAATATGACCAAAGTGTCCCACTTTTTTCGTTAATTACTCGTCTATTTATCTATCTATCGACAATTTGTTGATGGCATCTAATAGATAATTTTATTGTCTATCTTTTGGTATATACATGTATCTATTTATATATTTCCTAAGATGAGAAATTTCACTTTATATAATATATTTTTAACTAAAAATAGTAAAATATGACAAAAGTGTCTTCATTATTTCATTTATTACTCATCTATTTATCTATCTATCGACAATTTGTTGATGGCATCTAATAGATAATTTTATTGTCTATCTTTTTGTATATACATGTATCAATTTATCTATTTCCTAAGATGAGAAATTTCACTTTATATAATATATTTTTGACTAAAAATAGTAAAATATGACAAAAATGTCTTAATTTTCTTGTTAATTACTCGTCTATTTATCTATTTATCGACAATATGTTGATGGCATCTAATAGATAATTTTATTGTCTATCTTTTCGTATATACATGTATCTATTTATCTATTTCCTAAGATGAAAAATGTCGCTTTATATAATATATTTTTAACTAAAAATAGTAAAATATGACAAAAGTTTCTTAATTTTCTTGTTAATTACTCGTCTATTTATCTATATATTGACAATTTGTTGATGGCATCAAATAGATAATTTTATTGTCTATCTTTTGGTTTGTTCATGTATCTATTTATCTATTTCCTAAGATGAGAAATTTCACTTATTATAATATATTTTTAACTAAAAATTTTAAAATATGACAAAATTGTCTTAATTGTTTCATTTATTACTCGTCTATTTATCTATATATTGACAATTTGTTGATGACATCTAATAGATAATTTTATTGTCTATCTTTTGTTTTTTTCATGTATCTATTTATCTATTTCCTAAGATGAGAAATTTCACTTCATATATTATATTTTTAACTAAAAATAGTAAAATATGACAAAAGTGTCTTAATTATTTCATTTATTACTCATCTATTTATCGATCTATCGACAATTTGTTGATGGCATCTAATAGATGATTTTATTGTCTATCTTTTCGTATATACATGTATCAATTTATCTATTTCCTAAGATGAGAAATTTCACTTTATATAATATATTTTTGACTAAAAATAGTAAAATATGACAAAAATGTCTTAATTTTCTTGTTAATTACTCGTCTATTTATCTATTTATCGACAATTTGTTGATGGCATCTAATAGATAATTTTATTATCTATCTTTTCGTATTTACATGTATCAATTTATCTATTTCCTAAGATGAGAAATTTTACTTTATACAATATATTTTTGACTAAAAATTGTAAAATATGACCAAAGTGTCCCACTTTTTTCGTTAATTACTCGTCTATTTATGTATCTATCGACAATTTGTTTATGGCATCTAATACATAATTTTATTGTCTATCTTTCCGTATATACATGTATCAATTTATCTATTTCCTAAGATGAGAAATTTCACTTTATATAATACATTTTTGACTAAAAATAGTAAAATATGACCAAAGTGTCCCACTTTTTTCGGTAATTACTCGTCTATTTATCTATCTATCGACAATTTGTTGATGGCATCTAATAGATAATATTATTGTCTATCTTTTGGCATTTACATGTATCTATTTATCTATTTCCTAAGATGAGAAATTTCACTTTATATAATATATTTTTGACTAAAAATGGTAAAATATGAAAAAAATGTCTTACTTCATTCATTTAGTACTCGTCTATTTATCTATCTATTGAAAGTTTGTTGATGGCATCTAATAGATAATTCTATTGTCTATCTTTTGGTATATACATATATATATTTATCTATTTCCTAAGATGAGAAATTCCACTTTATATAATATATTTTTGACTAAAAATAGTAAAATATGACCAAAGTGTCCCACTTTTTTCGTTAATTACTCGTCTATTTATCTATCTATCGACAATTTGTTGATGGCATCTAATAGATAATTTTATTGTCTATCTTTTGGTATATACATGTATCTATTTATATATTTCCTAAGATGAGAAATTTCACTTTATATAATATATTTTTAACTAAAAATAGTAAAATATGACAAAAGTGTCTTAATTATTTCATTTATTACTCATCTATTTATCTATCTATCGACAATTTGTTGATGGCATCTAATAGATAATTCTATTGTCTATCTTTTCGTATATACATGTATCAATTTATCTATTTCCTAAGATGAGAAATTTCACTTTATATAATATATTTTTGACTAAAAATAGTAAAATATGACAAAAATGTCTTAATTTTCTTGTTAATTACTCGTCTATTTATCTATTTATCGACAATTTGTTGATGGCATCTAATAGATAATTTTATTGTCTATTTTTTCGTATATACATGTATCTATTTATCTATTTCCTAAGATGAAAAATGTCACTTTATATAATATATTTTTAACTAAAAATAGTAAAATATGACAAAAGTTTCTTAATTTTCTTGTTAATTACTCGTCTATTTATCTATTTATCGACAATTTGTTGATGGCATCTAATAGATAAATTTATTGTCTATCTTTTGGTATATACATGTATCAATTTATCTATTTCCTAAGATACAAAATTTCACTTTATATATTATATTTTTGACAACAAAATGTAAAATATGACCAAAGTGTCCCATTTCTTCATTAATTACTCATCTATTTATGTATCTATCAACAATTTGTTGATGGCATCTAATAGATAATTGTATTGTTTATCTTTTGGTTTTTACATGTATCTATTTATTTATTTCCTAAGATGAGAAATTTCACTTTATATAATATATTTTTGACTAAAAATAGTAAAATATGACAAGTGTCTTATTTTCTTGTTTATTACTCATCTATTTATCTATCTATCAACAATTTGTTGATGGCATCTAATAGATAATTTTATTGTCTATTTTTTCGTATATACATGTATCAATTTATTTATTTCCTAAGATGAGAAATTTCACTTTATATAATATATTTTTGACTAAAAATGGTAAAATATGACAAAAATGTCTTACTTCATTCATTTAGTACTCGTCTATTTATCTATCTATTGAAAGTTTGTTGATGGCATCTAATAGATAATTCTATTGTCTATCTTTTGGTATATACATATATATATTTATCTATTTCCTAAGATGAGAAATTCCACTTTATATAATATATTTTTGACTAAAAATAGTAAAATATGACAAAAGTGTCTTAATTATTTCATTTATTACTCATCTATTTATCTATCTATCGACAATTTGTTGATGGCATCTAATAGATAATTTTATTGTCTATTCTTTGGTATTTACATGTATCTATTTATCTATTTCTTAAGATGAGAAATTTCACTTTATATAATATATTTTTTACTAAAAATTGTAAAATATGACAAAAATGTCTTAATTGTTTCATTTATTACTCGTCTATTTATCTATCAATTGACAATTTGTTGATGGCATCTAATAGATAATTTTATTGTCTATGTTTTGGTATATACATATATCTATTTATCTATTTCCTAAGATGAGAAATTTTACTTTATATAATAAACTTTTGACTAAAAATAGTAAAATATAACCAAAGTGTCTAAATTGTTTTATTTATTACTCGTCTATTTATCTATCTATTGACAATTTGTTGATGGCATCTAATAGATAAATTTATTGTCTATCTTTTGGTATATACATGTATCAATTTATCTATTTCCTAAGATGAGAAATTTCACTTTATACAATATATTTTTAACTAAAAATAGTAAAATATGTCAAAAATGTCTTAATTTTCTTGTTAATTACTCGTCTATTTATCTATTTATCGGCAATTTGTTAATGGCATCTAATAGATAATTGTATTGTCTATCTTTTGGTTTTTACATGTATCTATTTATCTATTTCCAAAGATGAGAAATTTCACTTTATATAATATATTTTTGACTAAAAATGGTAAAATATGACAAAAATGTCTTACTTCATTCATTTAGTACTCGTCTATTTATCTGTCTATCGAAAGTTTGTTGATGGCATCTAATAGATAATTCTATTGTCTATCTTTTGGTATATACATATATATATTTATCTATTTCCTAAGATGAGAAATTCCACTTTATATAATATATTTTTGACTAAAAATAGTAAAATATGACCAAAGTGTCCCACTTTTTTCGTTAATTACTCGTCTATTTATCTATCTATCGACAATTTGTTGATGGCATCTAATAGATAATTTTATTGTCTATCTTTTGGTATATACATGTATCTATTTATATATTTCCTAAGATGAGAAATTTCACTTTATATAATATATTTTTAACTAAAAATAGTAAAATATGACAAAAGTGTCTTAATTATTTCATTTTTTACTCATCTATTTATCTATCTATCGACAATTTGTTGATGGCATCTAATAGATAATTTTATTGTCTATCTTTTCGTATATACATGTATCAATTTATCTATTTCCTAAGATACAAAATTTCACTTTATATATTATATTTTTGACAAAAAAATGTAAAATATGACCAAAGTGTCCCATTTCGTCATTAATTACTCATCTATTTATCTATCTATCAACAATTTGTTGATGGCATCTAATAGATAATTTTATTGTCTATCTTTTGGTTTTTACATGTATCTATTTATCTATTTCCTAAGATGAGAAATTTCACTTTATATAATATATTTTTGACTAAAAATAGTAAAATATGACAAGTGTCTTATTTTCTTGTTTATTACTCATCTATTTATCTATCTATCAACAATTTGTTGATGGCATCTAATAGATAATTTTATTGTCTATTTTGTCGTATATACATGTATCAATTTATTTATTTCCTAAGATGAGAAATTTCACTTTATATAATAAATTTTTGAATAAAAATAGTAAAATATGACCAAAGTGTCCCACTTTTTTTGCTAATTACTCGTCTATTTATCTATCTATCGACAATTTGTTGATGGCATCTAATAGATAATTTTATTGTCTATCTTTTGGTATTTACATGTATCTATTTATCTATTTCCTAAGATGAGAAATTTCACTTTATATAATATATTTTTAACTAAAAATAGTAAAATATGACAAAAGTGTCTTAATTATTTCATTTATTACTCATCTATTTATCTATCTATCGACAATTTGTTGATGGCATCTAATAGATAATTTTATTGTCTATCTTTTCGTATATACATATATCAATTTATCTATTTCATAAGATGAGAAATGTCACTTTATATAATATATTTTTTACAAAATTGTGAAATATGGTTAAAGTGTCTTTATTTATTCATTTATTTACTCGTCTATTTATCTATCTATGGAAAATTTGTTGATGGCACCTAATAGATAATTTTATTGTCTATCTTTTCGTTTATACATGTATCAATTTATCTATTTCCTAAGATGAGAAATTTCACTTTATATAATACATTTTTGACTAAAAATAGTAAAATATGACCAAAGTGTCCCACTTTTTTCGTTAATTACTCGTCTATTTATCTATCTATCGACAATTTGTTGATGGCATCTAATAGATAATTTTATTGTCTATCTTTTGGTATATACATGTATCTATTTATATATTTCCTAAGATGAGAAATTTCACTTTATATAATATATTTTTAACTAAAAATAGTAAAATATGACAAAAGTGTCTTCATTATTTCATTTATTACTCATCTATTTATCTATCTATCGACAATTTGTTGATGGCATCTAATAGATAATTTTATTGTCTATCTTTTTGTATATACATGTATCAATTTATCTATTTCCTAAGATGAGAAATTTCACTTTATATAATATATTTTTGACTAAAAATAGTAAAATATGACAAAAATGTCTTAATTTTCTTGTTAATTACTCGTCTATTTATCTATTTATCGACAATATGTTGATGGCATCTAATAGATAATTTTATTGTCTATCTTTTCGTATATACATGTATCTATTTATCTATTTCCTAAGATGAAAAATGTCGCTTTATATAATATATTTTTAACTAAAAATAGTAAAATATGACAAAAGTTTCTTAATTTTCTTGTTAATTACTCGTCTATTTATCTATATATTGACAATTTGTTGATGGCATCAAATAGATAATTTTATTGTCTATCTTTTGGTTTGTTCATGTATCTATTTATCTATTTCCTAAGATGAGAAATTTCACTTATTATAATATATTTTTAACTAAAAATTTTAAAATATGACAAAATTGTCTTAATTGTTTCATTTATTACTCGTCTATTTATCTATATATTGACAATTTGTTGATGACATCTAATAGATAATTTTATTGTCTATCTTTTGTTTTTTTCATGTATCTATTTATCTATTTCCTAAGATGAGAAATTTCACTTCATATATTATATTTTTAACTAAAAATAGTAAAATATGACAAAAGTGTCTTAATTATTTCATTTATTACTCATCTATTTATCGATCTATCGACAATTTGTTGATGGCATCTAATAGATGATTTTATTGTCTATCTTTTCGTATATACATGTATCAATTTATCTATTTCCTAAGATGAGAAATTTCACTTTATATAATATATTTTTGACTAAAAATAGTAAAATATGACAAAAATGTCTTAATTTTCTTGTTAATTACTCGTCTATTTATCTATTTATCGACAATTTGTTGATGGCATCTAATAGATAATTTTATTATCTATCTTTTCGTATTTACATGTATCAATTTATCTATTTCCTAAGATGAGAAATTTTACTTTATACAATATATTTTTGACTAAAAATTGTAAAATATGACCAAAGTGTCCCACTTTTTTCGTTAATTACTCGTCTATTTATGTATCTATCGACAATTTGTTTATGGCATCTAATACATAATTTTATTGTCTATCTTTCCGTATATACATGTATCAATTTATCTATTTCCTAAGATGAGAAATTTCACTTTATATAATACATTTTTGACTAAAAATAGTAAAATATGACCAAAGTGTCCCACTTTTTTCGGTAATTACTCGTCTATTTATCTATCTATCGACAATTTGTTGATGGCATCTAATAGATAATATTATTGTCTATCTTTTGGCATTTACATGTATCTATTTATCTATTTCCTAAGATGAGAAATTTCACTTTATATAATATATTTTTGACTAAAAATGGTAAAATATGAAAAAAATGTCTTACTTCATTCATTTAGTACTCGTCTATTTATCTATCTATTGAAAGTTTGTTGATGGCATCTAATAGATAATTCTATTGTCTATCTTTTGGTATATACATATATATATTTATCTATTTCCTAAGATGAGAAATTCCACTTTATATAATATATTTTTGACTAAAAATAGTAAAATATGACCAAAGTGTCCCACTTTTTTCGTTAATTACTCGTCTATTTATCTATCTATCGACAATTTGTTGATGGCATCTAATAGATAATTTTATTGTCTATCTTTTGGTATATACATGTATCTATTTATATATTTCCTAAGATGAGAAATTTCACTTTATATAATATATTTTTAACTAAAAATAGTAAAATATGACAAAAGTGTCTTAATTATTTCATTTATTACTCATCTATTTATCTATCTATCGACAATTTGTTGATGGCATCTAATAGATAATTCTATTGTCTATCTTTTCGTATATACATGTATCAATTTATCTATTTCCTAAGATGAGAAATTTCACTTTATATAATATATTTTTGACTAAAAATAGTAAAATATGACAAAAATGTCTTAATTTTCTTGTTAATTACTCGTCTATTTATCTATTTATCGACAATTTGTTGATGGCATCTAATAGATAATTTTATTGTCTATTTTTTCGTATATACATGTATCTATTTATCTACTTCCTAAGATGAAAAATGTCACTTTATATAATATATTTTTAACTAAAAATAGTAAAATATGACAAAAGTTTCTTAATTTTCTTGTTAATTACTCGTCTATTTATCTATTTATCGACAATTTGTTGATGGCATCTAATAGATAAATTTATTGTCTATCTTTTGGTATATACATGTATCAATTTATCTATTTCCTAAGATACAAAATTTCACTTTATATATTATATTTTTGACAACAAAATGTAAAATATGACCAAAGTGTCCCATTTCTTCATTAATTACTCATCTATTTATGTATCTATCAACAATTTGTTGATGGCATCTAATAGATAATTGTATTGTTTATCTTTTGGTTTTTACATGTATCTATTTATTTATTTCCTAAGATGAGAAATTTCACTTTATATAATATATTTTTGACTAAAAATAGTAAAATATGACAAGTGTCTTATTTTCTTGTTTATTACTCATCTATTTATCTATCTATCAACAATTTGTTGATGGCATCTAATAGATAATTTTATTGTCTATTTTTTCGTATATACATGTATCAATTTATTTATTTCCTAAGATGAGAAATTTCACTTTATATAATATATTTTTGACTAAAAATGGTAAAATATGACAAAAATGTCTTACTTCATTCATTTAGTACTCGTCTATTTATCTATCTATTGAAAGTTTGTTGATGGCATCTAATAGATAATTCTATTGTCTATCTTTTGGTATATACATATATATATTTATCTATTTCCTAAGATGAGAAATTCCACTTTATATAATATATTTTTGACTAAAAATAGTAAAATATGACAAAAGTGTCTTAATTATTTCATTTATTACTCATCTATTTATCTATCTATCGACAATTTGTTGATGGCATCTAATAGATAATTTTATTGTCTATTCTTTGGTATTTACATGTATCTATTTATCTATTTCTTAAGATGAGAAATTTCACTTTATATAATATATTTTTTACTAAAAATTGTAAAATATGACAAAAATGTCTTAATTGTTTCATTTATTACTCGTCTATTTATCTATCAATTGACAATTTGTTGATGGCATCTAATAGATAATTTTATTGTCTATGTT
This sequence comes from Petrolisthes manimaculis, assembly GCA_034508575.1. Classification (NCBI taxonomy): domain Eukaryota; kingdom Metazoa; phylum Arthropoda; class Malacostraca; order Decapoda; family Porcellanidae; genus Petrolisthes; species Petrolisthes manimaculis. Next base: position 938,708 of record JAWZYT010000365.1, read on the forward strand.
TTGGTATATACATATATCTATTTATCTATTTCCTAAGATGAGAAATTTTACTTTATATAATAAACTTTTGACTAAAAATAGTAAAATATAACCAAAGTGTCTAAATTGTTTTATTTATTACTCGTCTATTTATCTATCTATTGACAATTTGTTGATGGCATCTAATAGATAAATTTATTGTCTATCTTTTGGTATATACATGTATCAATTTATCTATTTCCTAAGATGAGAAATTTCACTTTATACAATATATTTTTAACTAAAAATAGTAAAATATGTCAAAAATGTCTTAATTTTCTTGTTAATTACTCGTCTATTTATCTATTTATCGGCAATTTGTTAATGGCATCTAATAGATAATTGTATTGTCTATCTTTTGGTTTTTACATGTATCTATTTATCTATTTCCAAAGATGAGAAATTTCACTTTATATAATATATTTTTGACTAAAAATGGTAAAATATGACAAAAATGTCTTACTTCATTCATTTAGTACTCGTCTATTTATCTGTCTATCGAAAGTTTGTTGATGGCATCTAATAGATAATTCTATTGTCTATCTTTTGGTATATACATATATATATTTATCTATTTCCTAAGATGAGAAATTCCACTTTATATAATATATTTTTGACTAAAAATAGTAAAATATGACCAAAGTGTCCCACTTTTTTCGTTAATTACTCGTCTATTTATCTATCTATCGACAATTTGTTGATGGCATCTAATAGATAATTTTATTGTCTATCTTTTGGTATATACATGTATCTATTTATATATTTCCTAAGATGAGAAATTTCACTTTATATAATATATTTTTAACTAAAAATAGTAAAATATGACAAAAGTGTCTTAATTATTTCATTTTTTACTCATCTATTTATCTATCTATCGACAATTTGTTGATGGCATCTAATAGATAATTTTATTGTCTATCTTTTCGTATATACATGTATCAATTTATCTATTTCCTAAGATACAAAATTTCACTTTATATATTATATTTTTGACAAAAAAATGTAAAATATGACCAAAGTGTCCCATTTCGTCATTAATTACTCATCTATTTATCTATCTATCAACAATTTGTTGATGGCATCTAATAGATAATTTTATTGTCTATCTTTTGGTTTTTACATGTATCTATTTATCTATTTCCTAAGATGAGAAATTTCACTTTATATAATATATTTTTGACTAAAAATAGTAAAATATGACAAGTGTCTTATTTTCTTGTTTATTACTCATCTATTTATCTATCTATCAACAATTTGTTGATGGCATCTAATAGATAATTTTATTGTCTATTTTGTCGTATATACATGTATCAATTTATTTATTTCCTAAGATGAGAAATTTCACTTTATATAATAAATTTTTGAATAAAAATAGTAAAATATGACCAAAGTGTCCCACTTTTTTTGCTAATTACTCGTCTATTTATCTATCTATCGACAATTTGTTGATGGCATCTAATAGATAATTTTATTGTCTATCTTTTGGTATTTACATGTATCTATTTATCTATTTCCTAAGATGAGAAATTTCACTTTATATAATATATTTTTAACTAAAAATAGTAAAATATGACAAAAGTGTCTTAATTATTTCATTTATTACTCATCTATTTATCTATCTATCGACAATTTGTTGATGGCATCTAATAGATAATTTTATTGTCTATCTTTTCGTATATACATATATCAATTTATCTATTTCATAAGATGAGAAATGTCACTTTATATAATATATTTTTTACAAAATTGTGAAATATGGTTAAAGTGTCTTTATTTATTCATTTATTTACTCGTCTATTTATCTATCTATGGAAAATTTGTTGATGGCACCTAATAGATAATTTTATTGTCTATCTTTTCGTTTATACATGTATCAATTTATCTATTTCCTAAGATGAGAAATTTCACTTTATATAATATATTTTTGACTAAAAATTGTAAAATATGACCAAAGTGTCTCAATTTTTTCGTTAATTACTCGTCTATTTATCTATCTATCGACAATTTGTTGATGGCATCTAATAGATAATTTTATTGTCTATCTTTTCGTATATATATGTATAAATTTATCTATTTCCTAAGATGAGAAATTTCACTTTATATAATATATTTTTGACTAAAAATAGTAAAATATGACAAAAATGTCTTAATTGTTTCATTTATTACTCGTCTATTTATCTATCTATCGACAATTTGTTGATGGCATCTAATAGATAATTTTATTGTCTATTTTTTGGTATATACATGTATCAATTTATCTATTTCCTAAGATGAGAAATTTCACTTTATATAATATATTTTTGACTAAAAATAGTAAAATATGACAAAAATGTCTTAATTTTCTTGTTAATTACTCGTCTATTTATCTATTTATCGACAATTTGTTGATGGCATCTAATAGATAATTTTATTGTCTATTTTTTCGTATATACATGTATCTATTTATCTATTTCCTAAGATGAAAAATGTCACTTTATATAATATATTTTTAACTAAAAATAGTAAAATATGACAAAAGTTTCTTAATTTTCTTGTTAATTACTCGTCTATTTATCTATTTATCGACAATTTGTTGATGGCATCTAATAGATAAATTTATTGTCTATCTTTTGGTATATACATGTATCAATTTATCTATTTCCTAAGATACAAAATTTCACTTTATATATTATATTTTTGACAACAAAATGTAAAATATGACCAAAGTGTCCCATTTCTTCATTAATTACTCATCTATTTATGTATCTATCAACAATTTGTTGATGGCATCTAATAGATAATTGTATTGTTTATCTTTTGGTTTTTACATGTATCTATTTATTTATTTCCTAAGATGAGAAATTTCACTTTATATAATATATTTTTGACTAAAAATAGTAAAATATGACAAGTGTCTTATTTTCTTGTTTATTACTCATCTATTTATCTATCTATCAACAATTTGTTGATGGCATCTAATAGATAATTTTATTGTCTATTTTTTCGTATATACATGTATCAATTTATTTATTTCCTAAGATGAGAAATTTCACTTTATATAATATATTTTTGACTAAAAATGGTAAAATATGACAAAAATGTCTTAATTCATTCATTTAGTACTCGTCTATTTATCTATCTATTGAAAGTTTGTTGATGGCATCTAATAGATAATTCTATTGTCTATCTTTTGGTATATACATATATATATTTATCTATTTCCTAAGATGAGAAATTCCACTTTATATAATATATTTTTGACTAAAAATAGTAAAATATGACAAAAGTGTCTTAATTATTTCATTTATTACTCATCTATTTATCTATCTATCGACAATTTGTTGATGGCATCTAATAGATAATTTTATTGTCTATTCTTTGGTATTTACATGTATCTATTTATCTATTTCTTAAGATGAGAAATTTCACTTTATATAATATATTTTTTACTAAAAATTGTAAAATATGACAAAAATGTCTTAATTGTTTCATTTATTACTCGTCTATTTATCTATCAATTGACAATTTGTTGATGGCATCTAATAGATAATTTTATTGTCTATGTTTTGGTATATACATATATCTATTTATCTATTTCCTAAGATGAGAAATTTTACTTTATATAATAAACTTTTGACTAAAAATAGTAAAATATAACCAAAGTGTCTAAATTGTTTTATTTATTACTCGTCTATTTATCTATCTATTGACAATTTGTTGATGGCATCTAATAGATAAATTTATTGTCTATCTTTTGGTATATACATGTATCAATTTATCTATTTCCTAAGATGAGAAATTTCACTTTATACAATATATTTTTAACTAAAAATAGTAAAATATGTCAAAAATGTCTTAATTTTCTTGTTAATTACTCGTCTATTTATCTATTTATCGGCAATTTGTTAATGGCATCTAATAGATAATTGTATTGTCTATCTTTTGGTTTTTACATGTATCTATTTATCTATTTCCAAAGATGAGAAATTTCACTTTATATAATATATTTTTGACTAAAAATGGTAAAATATGACAAAAATGTCTTACTTCATTCATTTAGTACTCGTCTATTTATCTGTCTATCGAAAGTTTGTTGATGGCATCTAATAGATAATTCTATTGTCTATCTTTTGGTATATACATATATATATTTATCTATTTCCTAAGATGAGAAATTCCACTTTATATAATATATTTTTGACTAAAAATAGTAAAATATGACCAAAGTGTCCCACTTTTTTCGTTAATTACTCGTCTATTTATCTATCTATCGACAATTTGTTGATGGCATCTAATAGATAATTTTATTGTCTATCTTTTGGTATATACATGTATCTATTTATATATTTCCTAAGATGAGAAATTTCACTTTATATAATATATTTTTAACTAAAAATAGTAAAATATGACAAAAGTGTCTTAATTATTTCATTTTTTACTCATCTATTTATCTATCTATCGACAATTTGTTGATGGCATCTAATAGATAATTTTATTGTCTATCTTTTCGTATATACATGTATCAATTTATCTATTTCCTAAGATACAAAATTTCACTTTATATATTATATTTTTGACAAAAAAATGTAAAATATGACCAAAGTGTCCCATTTCGTCATTAATTACTCATCTATTTATCTATCTATCAACAATTTGTTGATGGCATCTAATAGATAATTTTATTGTCTATCTTTTGGTTTTTACATGTATCTATTTATCTATTTCCTAAGATGAGAAATTTCACTTTATATAATATATTTTTGACTAAAAATAGTAAAATATGACAAGTGTCTTATTTTCTTGTTTATTACTCATCTATTTATCTATCTATCAACAATTTGTTGATGGCATCTAATAGATAATTTTATTGTCTATTTTGTCGTATATACATGTATCAATTTATTTATTTCCTAAGATGAGAAATTTCACTTTATATAATAAATTTTTGAATAAAAATAGTAAAATATGACCAAAGTGTCCCACTTTTTTTGCTAATTACTCGTCTATTTATCTATCTATCGACAATTTGTTGATGGCATCTAATAGATAATTTTATTGTCTATCTTTTGGTATTTACATGTATCTATTTATCTATTTCCTAAGATGAGAAATTTCACTTTATATAATATATTTTTAACTAAAAATAGTAAAATATGACAAAAGTGTCTTAATTATTTCATTTATTACTCATCTATTTATCTATCTATCGACAATTTGTTGATGGCATCTAATAGATAATTTTATTGTCTATCTTTTCGTATATACATATATCAATTTATCTATTTCATAAGATGAGAAATGTCACTTTATATAATATATTTTTTACAAAATTGTGAAATATGGTTAAAGTGTCTTTATTTATTCATTTATTTACTCGTCTATTTATCTATCTATGGAAAATTTGTTGATGGCACCTAATAGATAATTTTATTGTCTATCTTTTCGTTTATACATGTATCAATTTATCTATTTCCTAAGATGAGAAATTTCACTTTATATAATATATTTTTGACTAAAAATTGTAAAATATGACCAAAGTGTCTCAATTTTTTCGTTAATTACTCGTCTATTTATCTATCTATCGACAATTTGTTGATGGCATCTAATAGATAATTTTATTGTCTATCTTTTCGTATATATATGTATAAATTTATCTATTTCCTAAGATGAGAAATTTCACTTTATATAATATATTTTTGACTAAAAATAGTAAAATATGACAAAAATGTCTTAATTGTTTCATTTATTACTCGTCTATTTATCTATCTATCGACAATTTGTTGATGGCATCTAATAGATAATTTTATTGTCTATTTTTTGGTATATACATGTATCAATTTATCTATTTCCTAAGATGAGAAATTTTACTTTATATAATATATTTTTTACTAAAAATTGTAAAATATGACAAAAATGTCTTAATTATTTCATTTATTACTCGTCTATTTATCTATCTATCGACAATTTGTTGATGGCATCTAATAGATAATTTTATTGTCTATCTTTCTGTATATACATGTTTCTATTTATCTATTTCCTAAGATGAGATATTTCACTTTATATAATATATTTTTTTACTAAAAATAGATAAATATGACAAAAGGGTCTTAATTTTTTTGTTTGTTACTCCTCTATTTGTCTATCTATCAACAATTTATTGATGTCATCTAATAGATCATTTTATTGTCTATTTTTTGGTATATACAAATATCTATTTATCTATTTCCTAAGATGAGAAACATTAATTTATATAATATATTTTTGACTAAAAATAGTAAAATATGACAAAAGTGTCTTATTTTCTTATTTATTACTCATCTATTTATCTATTTATCGACAATTTGTTGATGGCATCTAATAGATAATTTTATTGTCTATTTTTTCGTATATACATGTATCAATTTATCCATTTCCTAAGATGAGAAATTTCAGTTTATATAATATGTTTTTGACTAAAAATAGTAAAATATGACCAAAGTGTCCCATTTTTTCGTTAATTACTCATCTATTTATCTATCTATCGACAATTTGTTGATGGCATCTAATAGATAATTTTATTGTCTATGTTTTGGTATATACATGTATCTATTTATCTATTTCCTAAGATGAGAAATTTCACTTTATATAATATATTTTTTACTAAAAATTGTAAAATATGACAAAAATGTCTTAATTGTTTCATTTATTACTCGTCTATTTATCTATCAATTAACAATTTGTTGATGGCATCTAATAGATAATTTTATTGTCTATTTTTTGGTATATACATGTTTCTATTTATCTATTTCCTAAGATGAGATATTTCACTTTATATAATATATTTATAACTAAAAATAGTAAAATATGACAAAAGTGTCTTACTTTTCTTGTTAATTAATCGTCTATTTATCTATTTATCGACCATTTGTTGATGGCATCTAATAGATAATTTTATTGTCTATCGTTTGGTCTATACATATATGTATTTATCTTATTCCTAAGAATCGAAATTTCACTTTATATATTATATTTTTTACTAAAAATTGTAAAATATTACCAAAGTGTCCCATTTCTTCATTAATTACTCGTCTATTTTTCTATCTATCAACAATTTGTTGATGGCATCTATTAGATAATTTTATCATCTATCTTTTGGTATATACATGTATCTATTTATCTATTTTTTATGATGAGAAATTTCACTTTATATAATATATTTTTGACTAAAAATAGTAAAATATGACAAAAGTGTCTTAATTTTCTTGTTAATTACTCATCTATTTATCTATTTATCGACAATTTGTTGATGGCATCTAATAGATAATTTTATTGTCTATCGTTTGGTTTATACATGTATCTATTTATCTATTTCCTAAGATAAGAAATTTCACTGTATATAATATATTTTTGACAAAAAATGGTAAAATATGACAAAAATGTCTTAATTTATTCATTTAGTACTCATCTAGTTATCTATCTATTGAAAGTTTGATGATGGCATCTAATAGATAATTCTATTGTTCATCTTTTGGTATATACATGTATCTATTTATCTATTTCCTAAGATGAGAAATTTCACTTTATACAATATATTTTTAACTAAAAATAGTAAAATATGACAAAAAGGTCTTAATTTTCTTGTTAATTACTCGTCTATTTATCTATTTATCGGCAATTTGTTAATGACATCTAATAGATAATTTTATGGTCTATCGTTTGGTTTATACATGTATCTATTTATCTTATTGCTAAGATGAGAAATTTCACTTTATATAATATATTTTTGACTAAAAATTGTAAAATATGACCAAAGTGTCTTAATTATTTCATTTATTACTCATCTATTTATCTATCTATCGACAATTTGTTGATGGCATCTAATAGATAATTTTATTGTCTATCTTTTCTTATATACATATATCAATTTATCTATTTCATAAGATGAGAAATGTCACTTTATATAATATATTTTTTACAAAATTGTGAAATATGGTTAAAGTGTCTTTATTTATTCATTTATTACTCGTCTATTTATCTATCTATGGAAAATTTGTTGATGGCACCTAATAGATAATTTTATTGTCTATCTTTTCGTTTATACATGTATCAATTTATCTATTTCCTAAGATGAGAAATTTCACTTTATATAATATATTTTTGACTAAAAATTGTAAAATATGACCAAAGTGTCTCAATTTTTTCGTTAATTACTCATCTATTTATCTATCTATCGACAATTTGTTGATGGCATCTAATAGATAATTTTATTGTCTATCTTTTCGTAAATATATGTATAAATTTATCTATTTCCTAAGATGAGAAATTTCACTTTATATAATATATTTTTGACTAAAAATAGTAAAATATGACAAAAATGTCTTAATTGTTTCATTTATTACTCGTCTATTTATCTATCTATCGACAATTTGTTGATGGCATCTAATAGATAATTTTATTGTCTATTTTTTGGTATATACATGTATCAATTTATCTATTTCATAAGATGAGAAATTTTACTTTATATAATATATTTTTTACTAAAAATTGTAAAATATGACAAAAATGTCTTAATTGTTTCATTTATTACTCGTCTATTTATCTATCTATCGACAATTTGTTGATGGCATCTAATAGATAATTTTATTGTCTATCTTTCTGTATATACATGTTTCTATTTATCTATTTCCTAAGATGAGATATTTCACTTTATATAATATATTTTTTACTAAAAATAGATAAATATGACAAAAGGGTCTTAATTTTTTTGTTTGTTACTCCTCTATTTGTCTATCTATCAACAATTTATTGATGTCATCTAATAGATAATTTTATTGTCTATTTTTTGGTATATACAAATATCTATTTATCTATTTCCTAAGATGAGAAACATTAATTTATATAATATATTTTTGACTAAAAATAGTAAAATATGACAAAAGTGTCTTATTTTCTTGTTTATTACTCATCTATTTATCTATTTATCGACAATTTGTTGATGGCATCTAATAGATAATTTTATTGTCTATTTTTTCGTATATACATGTATCAATTTATCCATTTCCTAAGATGAGAAATTTCAGTTTATATAATATGTTTTTGACTAAAAATAGTAAAATATGACCAAAGTGTCCCATTTTTTCGTTAATTACTCGTCTATTTATCTATCTATCGACAATTTGTTGATGGCATCTAATAGATAATTTTATTGTCTATGTTTTGGTATATACATGTATCTATTTATCTATTTCCTAAGATGAGAAATTTCACTTTATATAATATATTTTTTACTAAAAATTGTAAAATATGACAAAAATGTCTTAATTGTTTCATTTATTACTCGTCTTTTTATCTATCTATCGACAATTTGTTGATGGCATCTAATAGATAATTTTATTGTCTATATTTTGGTATATACATGTATCTATTTATCTATTTCCTAAGATGAGAAATTTCACTTTTATAATATATTTTTAACTAAAAATAGTAAAATATGACAAAAATGTCTTAATTTTCTTGTTAATTACTCGTCTATTTATCTATTTATCGACAATTTGTTGATGGCATCTAATAGATAATTTTATTGTATATCTTTTGGTATATACATGTATCTATTTATCTATTTCCTAAGATGAGAAATTTCACTTTATATAATATATTTTTGACTAAAAATAGTAAAATGTGACCAAAGTGTCCCATTTTTTTCGTTAATTACTCGTCTATTTATCTATCTATCGACAATTTGTTGATGGCATCTAATAGATATTTTTATTTTCTATCTTTTGGTATATACATGTATTTATTTATCTATTTCCTAAAATGAGAAATTTCACTTTATATAATATATTTTTAACTAAAAATAGTAAAATATGACAAAAATGTCTTAATTTTCTTGTTAATTACTCGTCTATTTATCTATTTATCGACAATTTGTTGATGGCATCTAATAGATAATTTTATTGTCTATCGTTTGGTTTATACATGTATCTATTTATCTTATTCCTAATATGAGAAATTTCACTTTATATATTATATTTTTGACTAAAAATTGTAAAATATGACAAAAGTGTCTTAATTATTTAATTTATTACTCATCTATTTTTATATCTATCGACAATTTGTTGATGGCATCTAATAGATAATTTTATTGTCTATCTTTTCGTATATACATGTATCAATTTATCTATTTCATAAGATGAGAAATGTCACTTTATATAATATATTTTTGACAAAATTGTAAAATATGACCAAAGTGTCTTTATTTATTCATTTATTACTCGTCTATTTATCTATCTACGGAAAATTTGATTATGGCACCTAATAGATAATTTTATTGTCTATCTTTTCGTATATACATGTATCAATTTATCTATTTCCTAAGATGAGAAATTTCACTTTATATAATATATTTTTGACTAAAAATTGTAAAATATGACCAAAGTGTCCCACTTTTTTCGTTAATTACTCGTCTATTTATCTATCTATCGACAATTTGTTGAGGGCATCTAATAGATAATTTTATTGTCTATCTTTTCGTATATGCATGTATCAATTTATCTATTTCCTAAGATGAGAAATTTCACTTTATATAATATATTTTTGAATAAAACTAGTAAAATATGACCAAAGTGTCCCACTTTTTTCGTTAATTACTCGTCTATTTATCAATCTATCGACAATTTGTTGAGGGCATCTAATAGATAATTTTATTGTCTATCTTTTCGTATATGCATGTATCAATTTATCTATTTCCTAAGATGAGAAATTTCACTTTATATAATATATTTTTAACTAAAAATGGTTAAATATGACAAAAATGTCTTAATTTATTCATTTAGTACTCGTCTATTTATCTATCTATTGAAAGTTTGTTGATGGCATCTAATAGATAATTTTATTGTCTATCTTTTGGTATATACATGTATCAATTTATCTGTTTCCTAAGATGAGAAATTTCACTTTATATAATATATTTTTGACTAAAAATTGTAAAATAAGACAAGTGTCTTAATTGTTTCATTTATTACTCGTCTATTTATCTATCTATTGACAATTTGTCGATAGCATCTAATAGATAATTTTATCGTCTATCATTTGGTATATACATGTATCTATTTATCTATTTTTTTATGATAAGAAATTTCACTTTATATAATATATTTTTAACTAAAAATAGTAAAATATGACAAAAATGTCTTAATTTTCTTGTCAATTACTCGTCTTTTTATCTATCTATCGACAATTTGTTGATGGCATCTAATAGATAATTTTATTGTCTATATTTTGGTATATACATGTATCTATTTATCTATTTCCTAAGATGAGAAATTTCACTTTATATAATATATTTTTAACTAAAAATAGTAAAATATGACAAAAATGTCTTAATTTTCTTGTTAATTACTCGTCTATTTATCTATTTATCGACAATTTGTTGATGGTATCTAATAGATAATTTTATTGTCTATCGTTTGGTTTATACATGTATCTATTTATCTTATTCCTAAGATAAGAAATTTCACTTTATATATTATATTTTTGACTAAAAATTGTAAAATATGACAATAGTGTCTTAATTATTTCATTTATTACTCATCTATTTATCTATCTATCGACAATTTGTTGATGACATCTAATAGATAATTTTATTGTCTATCTTTTCGTATATACATGTATCAATTTATCTATTTCCTAAGATGAGAAATTTCACTTTATATAATATATTTTTGACTAAAAATAGTAAAATATGAACAAAGTGTCCCACTTTTTTCGTTAATTACTCGTCTATTTATCTATCTATCGATAATTTGTTGATGGCATCTAATAGATAATTTTATTCTCTATCTTTTGGTATATACATGTATCTATTTATCTTTTTCCTAAGATGAGAAATTTCATTTTAAATAATATATTTTTAACTAAAAATAGTAAAATATGACAAAAATTTCTTAATTTTCTTGTTAATTACTCGTCTATTTATCTATTTATCGACAATTTGTTGATGGCATCTAATAGATAATTTTATTGTCTATCGTTTGGTTTATAGATGTATTTATTTATCTTATTCCTAAGATGAGAAATTTAACTAAATTTGACTAAAAATTGAAAGATATGACAAAAGTGTCTTAATTATTTCATTTATTACTCATCTATTTATCTATCTATCGACAATTTGTTGATGGCATCTAATAGATAATTTTATTGTCTATCTTTTCGTATATACATGTATCAATTTATCTATTTCCTAAGATGAGAAATTTCACTTTATATAATATATTTTTAACTAAAAATGGTTAAATATGACAAAAATGTCTTAATTTATTCATTTAGTACTCGTCTATTTATCTATCTATTGAAAGTTTGTTGATGGCATCTAATAGATAATTCTATTGTCTATCTTTTGGTATATACATGTATTTATTTATCTATTTCCTAAAATGAGAAATTTCACTTTATATAATATATTTTTAACTAAAAATAGTAAAATATGACAAAAATGTCTTAATTTTCTTGTTAATTACTCGTCTATTTATCAATTTATCGACAATTTGTTGATGGCATCTAATAGATAATTTTATTGTTTATCGTTTGGTTTATACATGTATCTATTTATCTTATTCCTAATATGAGAAATTTCACTTTATATATTATATTTTTGACTAAAAATTGTAAAATATGACAAAAGTGTCTTAATTATTTAATTTATTACTCATCTATTTTTATATCTATCGACAATTTGTTGATGGCATCTAATAGATAATTCTATTGTCTATCTTTTCGTATATACATGTATCAATTTATCTATTTCATAAGATGAGAAATGTCACTTTATATAATATATTTTTGACAAAATTGTAAAATATGACCAAAGTGTCTTTATTTATTCATTTATTACTCGTCTATTTATCTATCTACGGAAAATTTGATTATGGCACCTAATAGATAATTTTATTGTCTATCTTTTCGTTTATACATGTATCAATTTATCTATTTCCTAAGATGAGAAATTTCACTTTATATAATATATTTTTGACTAAAAATTGTAAAATATGACCAAAGTGTCTCAATTTTTTCGTTAATTACTCGTCTATTTATCTATCTATCGACAATTTGTTGATGGCATCTAATAGATAATTTTATTGTCTATCTTTTCGTATATATATGTATAAATTTATCTATTTCCTAAGATGAGAAATTTCACTTTATATAATATATTTTTGACTAAAAATAGTAAAATATGACAAAAATGTCTTAATTGTTTCATTTATTACTCGTCTATTTATCTATCTATCGACAATTTGTTGATGGCATCTAATAGATAATTTTATTGTCTATTTTTTGGTATATACATGTATCAATTTATCTATTTCCTAAGATGAGAAATTTTACTTTATATAATATATTTTTTACTAAAAATTGTAAAATATGACAAAAATGTCTTAATTGTTTCATTTATTACTCGTCTATTTATCTATCTATCGACAATTTGTTGATGGCATCTAATAGATAATTTTATTGTCTATCTTTCTGTATATACATGTTTCTATTTATCTATTTCCTAAGATGAGATATTTCACTTTATATAATATATTTTTTACTAAAAATAGATAAATATGACAAAAGGGTCTTAATTTTTTTGTTTGTTACTCCTCTATTTGTCTATCTATCAACAATTTATTGATGTCATCTAATAGATAATTTTATTGTCTATGTTTTGGTATATACAAATATCTATTTATCTATTTCCTAAGATGAGAAACATTAATTTATATAATATATTTTTGACTAAAAATAGTAAAATATGACAAAAGTGTCTTATTTTCTTGTTTATTACTCATCTATTTATCTATTTATCGACAATTTGTTGATGGCATCTAATAGATAATTTTATTGTCTATTTTTTCGTATATACATGTATCAATTTATCCATTTCCTAAGATGAGAAATTTCAGTTTATATAATATGTTTTTGACTAAAAATAGTAAAATATGACCAAAGTGTCCCATTTTTTCGTTAATTACTCGTCTATTTATCTATCTATCGACAATTTGTTGATGGCATCTAATAGATAATTTTATTGTCTATGTTTTGGTATATACATGTATCTATTTATCTATTTCCTAAGATGAGAAATTTCACTTTATATAATATATTTTTTACTAAAAATTGTAAAATATGACAAAAATGTCTTAATTGTTTCATTTATTACTCGTCTTTTTATCTATCTATCGACAATTTGTTGATGGCATCTAATAGATAATTTTATTGTCTATATTTTGGTATATACATGTATCTATTTATCTATTTCCTAAGATGAGAAATTTCACTTTTATAATATATTTTTAACTAAAAATAGTAAAATATGACAAAAATGTCTTAATTTTCTTGTTAATTACTCGTCTATTTATCTATTTATCGACAATTTGTTGATGGCATCTAATAGATAATTTTATTGTATATCTTTTGGTATATACATGTATCTATTTATCTATTTCCTAAGATGAGAAATTTCACTTTATATAATATATTTTTGACTAAAAATAGTAAAATGTGACAAAAGTGTCCCATTTTTTTCGTTAATTACTCGTCTATTTATCTATCTATCGACAATTTGTTGATGGCATCTAATAGATATTTTTATTTTCTATCTTTTGGTATATACATGTATTTATTTATCTATTTCCTAAAATGAGAAATTTCACTTTATATAATATATTTTTAACTAAAAATAGTAAAATATGACAAAAATGTCTTAATTTTCTTGTTAATTACTCGTCTATTTATCTATTTATCGACAATTTGTTGATGGCATCTAATAGATAATTTTATTGTCTATCGTTTGGTTTATACATGTATCTATTTATCTTATTCCTAATATGAGAAATTTCACTTTATATATTATATTTTTGACTAAAAATTGTAAAATATGACAAAAGTGTCTTAATTATTTAATTTATTACTCATCTATTTTTATATCTATCGACAATTTGTTGATGGCATCTAATAGATAATTCTATTGTCTATCTTTTCGTATATACATGTATCAATTTATCTATTTCATAAGATGAGAAATGTCACTTTATATAATATATTTTTGACAAAATTGTAAAATATGACCAAAGTGTCTTTATTTATTCATTTATTACTCGTCTATTTATCTATCTACGGAAAATTTGATTATGGCACCTAATAGATAATTTTATTGTCTATCTTTTCGTATATACATGTATCAATTTATCTATTTCCTAAGATGAGAAATTTCACTTTATATAATATATTTTTGACTAAAAATTGTAAAATATGACCAAAGTGTCCCACTTTTTTCGTTAATTACTCGTCTATTTATCTATCTATCGACAATTTGTTGAGGGCATCTAATAGAT
Organism: Petrolisthes manimaculis; assembly: GCA_034508575.1. Taxonomy (NCBI): domain Eukaryota; kingdom Metazoa; phylum Arthropoda; class Malacostraca; order Decapoda; family Porcellanidae; genus Petrolisthes; species Petrolisthes manimaculis. The sequence continues at coordinate 954,064 of JAWZYT010000365.1, forward strand.
AATTTTATTGTCTATCTTTTCGTATATGCATGTATCAATTTATCTATTTCCTAAGATGAGAAATTTCACTTTATATAATATATTTTTGAATAAAACTAGTAAAATATGACCAAAGTGTCCCACTTTTTTCGTTAATTACTCGTCTATTTATCAATCTATCGACAATTTGTTGAGGGCATCTAATAGATAATTTTATTGTCTATCTTTTCGTATATGCATGTATCAATTTATCTATTTCCTAAGATGAGAAATTTCATTTTATATAATATATTTTTAACTAAAAATGGTTAAATATGACAAAAATGTCTTAATTTATTCATTTAGTACTCGTCTATTTATCTATCTATTGAAAGTTTGTTGATGGCATCTAATAGATAATTTTATTGTCTATCTTTTGGTATATACATGTATCAATTTATCTGTTTCCTAAGATGAGAAATTTCACTTTATATAATATATTTTTGACTAAAAATTGTAAAATAAGACAAGTGTCTTAATTGTTTCATTTATTACTCGTCTATTTATCTATCTATTGACAATTTGTCGATAGCATCTAATAGATAATTTTATCGTCTATCATTTGGTATATACATGTATCTATTTATCTATTTTTTTATGATAAGAAATTTCACTTTATATAATATATTTTTAACTAAAAATAGTAAAATATGACAAAAATGTCTTAATTTTCTTGTCAATTACTCGTCTTTTTATCTATCTATCGACAATTTGTTGATGGCATCTAATAGATAATTTTATTGTCTATATTTTGGTATATACATGTATCTATTTATCTATTTCCTAAGATGAGAAATTTCACTTTATATAATATATTTTTAACTAAAAATAGTAAAATATGACAAAAATGTCTTAATTTTCTTGTTAATTACTCGTCTATTTATCTATTTATCGACAATTTGTTGATGGTATCTAATAGATAATTTTATTGTCTATCGTTTGGTTTATACATGTATCTATTTATCTTATTCCTAAGATAAGAAATTTCACTTTATATATTATATTTTTGACTAAAAATTGTAAAATATGACAAAAGTGTCTTAATTATTTCATTTATTACTCATCTATTTATCTATCTATCGACAATTTGTTGATGACATCTAATAGATCATTTTATTGTCTATCTTTTCGTATATACATGTATCAATTTATCTATTTCCTAAGATGAGAAATTTCACTTTATATAATATATTTTTGACTAAAAATAGTAAAATATGAACAAAGTGTCCCACTTTTTTCGTTAATTACTCGTCTATTTATCTATCTATCGATAATTTGTTGATGGCATCTAATAGATAATTTTATTCTCTATCTTTTGGTATATACATGTATCTATTTATCTATTTCCTAAGATGAGAAATTTCATTTTATATAATATATTTTTAACTAAAAATAGTAAAATATGACAAAAATGTCTTAATTTTCTTGTTAATTACTCGTCTATTTATCTATTTATCGACAATTTGTTGATGGCATCTAATAGATAATTTTATTGTCTATCGTTTGGTTTATAGATGTATTTATTTATCTTATTCCTAAGATGAGAAATTTAACTAAATTTGACTAAAAATTGAAAGATATGACAAAAGTGTCTTAATTATTTCATTTATTACTCATCTATTTATCTATCTATCGACAATTTGTTGATGGCATCTAATAGATAATTTTATTGTCTATCTTTTCGTATATACATGTATCAATTTATCTATTTCCTAAGATGAGAAATTTCACTTTATATAATATATTTTTAACTAAAAATGGTTAAATATGACAAAAATGTCTTAATTTATTCATTTAGTACTCGTCTATTTATCTATCTATTGAAAGTTTGTTGATGGCATCTAATAGATAATTCTATTGTCTATCTTTTGGTATATACATGTATTTATTTATCTATTTCCTAAAATGAGAAATTTCACTTTATATAATATATTTTTAACTAAAAATAGTAAAATATGACAAAAATGTCTTAATTTTCTTGTTAATTACTCATCTATTTATCAATTTATCGACAATTTGTTGATGGCATCTAATAGATAATTTTATTGTTTATCGTTTGGTTTATACATGTATCTATTTATCTTATTCCTAATATGAGAAATTTCACTTTATATATTATATTTTTGACTAAAAATTGTAAAATATGACAAAAGTGTCTTAATTATTTAATTTATTACTCATCTATTTTTATATCTATCGACAATTTGTTGATGGCATCTAATAGATAATTCTATTGTCTATCTTTTCGTATATACATGTATCAATTTATCTATTTCATAAGATGAGAAATGTCACTTTATATAATATATTTTTGACAAAATTGTAAAATATGACCAAAGTGTCTTTATTTATTCATTTATTACTCGTCTATTTATCTATCTACGGAAAATTTGATTATGGCACCTAATAGATAATTTTATTGTCTATCTTTTCGTATATACATGTATCAATTTATCTATTTCCTAAGATGAGAAATTTCACTTTATATAATATATTTTTGACTAAAAATTGTAAAATATGACCAAAGTGTCCCACTTTTTTCGTTAATTACTCATCTATTTAACTATCTATCGACAATTTGTTGAGGGCATCTAATAGATAATTTTATTGTCTATCTTTTCGTATATGCATGTATCAATTTATCTATTTCCTAAGATGAGAAATTTCACTTTATATAATATATTTTTAACTAAAAATAGTAAAATATGACAAAAATGTCTTAATTTTCTTGTTAATTACTCGTCTTTTTATCCATCTATCGACAATTTGTTGATGGCATCTAATAGATAATTTTATTGTCTATATTTTGGTATATACATGTATCTATTTATCTATTTCCTAAGATGAGAAATTTCACTTTATATAATATATTTTTAACTAAAAATAGTAAAATATGACAAAAATGTCTTAATTTTCTTGTTAATTACTCGTCTATTTATCTATTTATCGACAATTTGTTGATGGTATCTAATAGATAATTTTATTGTCTATCGTTTGGTTTATACATGTATCTATTTATCTTATTCCTAAGATAAGAAATTTCACTTTATATATTATATTTTTGACTAAAAATTGTAAAATATGACAAAAGTGTCTTAATTATTTCATTTATTACTCATCTATTTATCTATCTATCGACAATTTATTGATGACATCTAATAGATAATTTTATTGTCTATCTTTTCGTATATACATGTATCAATTTATCTATTTCCTAAGATGAGAATTTTCACTTTATATAATATATTTTTGACTAAAAATAGTAAAATATGAACAAAGTGTCCCACTTTTTTCGTTAATTACTCGTCTATTTATCTATCTATCGACAATTTGTTGAGGGCATCTAATAGATAATTTTATTGTCTATCTTTTCGTATATGCATGTATCAATTTATCTATTTCCTAAGATGAGAAATTTCACTTTATATAATATATTTTTGAATAAAACTAGTAAAATATGACCAAAGTGTCCCACTTTTTTCGTTAATTACTCGTCTATTTATCAATCTATCGACAATTTGTTGATGGCATCTAATAGATAATTTTATTTTCTATCTTTTGGTATATACATGTCTCTATTTATCTATTTCCTAAGATGAGAAATTTCACTTTATATAATATATTTTTTTAACTAAAAATGGTTAAATATGACAAAAATGTCTTAATTTATTCATTTAGTACTCGTCTATTTATCTATCTATTGAAAGTTTGTTGATGGCATGTAATAGATAATTTTATTGTCTATCTTTTGGTATATACATGTATCAATTTATCTATTTCCTAAGATGAGAAATTTCACTTTATATAATATATTTTTGACTAAAAATTGTAAAATATGACAAAAGTGTCTTAATTGTTTCATTTATTACTCGTCTATTTATCTATCTATTGACAATTTGTCGATAGCATCTAATAGATAATTTTATCGTCTATCATTTGGTATATACATGTATCTATTTATCTATTTTTTTATGATAAGAAATTTCACTTTATATAATATATTTTTAACTAAAAATAGTAAAATATGACAAAAATGTCTTAATTTTCTTGTTAATTACTCGTCTTTTTATCTATCTATCGACAATTTGTTGATGGCATCTAATAGATAATTTTATTGTCTATATTTTGGTATATACATGTATCTATTTATCTATTTCCTAAAATGAGAAATTTCACTTTTATAATATATTTTTAACTAAAAATAGTAAAATATGACAAAAATGTCTTAATTTTCTTGTTAATTACTCGTCTATTTATCTATTTATCGACAATTTGTTGATGGCATCTAATAGATAATTTTATTGTATATCTTTTGGTATATACATGTATCTATTTATCTATTTCCTAAGATGAGAAATTTCACTTTATATAATATATTTTTGACTAAAAATAGTAAAATGTGACCAAAGTGTCCCATTTTTTTCGTTAATTACTCGTCTATTTATCTATCTATCGACAATTTGTTGATGGCATCTAATAGATATTTTTATTTTCTATCTTTTGGTATATACATGTATTTATTTATCTATTTCCTAAAATGAGAAATTTCACTTTATATAATATATTTTTAACTAAAAATAGTAAAATATGACAAAAATGTCTTAATATTCTTGTTAATTACTCGTCTATTTATCTATTTATCGACAATTTGTTGATGGCATCTAATAGATAATTTTATTGTCTATCGTTTGGTTTATACATGTATCTATTTATCTTATTCCTAATATGAGAAATTTCACTTTATATATTATATTTTTGACTAAAAATTGTAAAATATGACAAAAGTGTCTTAATTATTTAATTTATTACTCATCTATTTTTATATCTATCGACAATTTGTTGATGGCATCTAATAGATAATTCTATTGTCTATCTTTTCGTATATACATGTATCAATTTATCTATTTCATAAGATGAGAAATGTCACTTTATATAATATATTTTTGACAAAATTGTAAAATATGACCAAAGGGTCTTTATTTATTCATTTATTACTCGTCTATTTATCTATCTACGGAACATTTGATGATGGCACCTAATAGATAATTTTATTGTCTATCTTTTCGTATATACATGTATCAATTTATCTATTTCCTAAGATGAGATATTTCACTTTATATAATATATTTTTTACTAAAAATAGATAAATATGACAAAAGGGTCTTAATTTTTTTGTTTGTTACTCCTCTATTTGTCTATCTATCAACAATTTATTGATGTCATCTAATAGATAATTTTATTGTCTATGTTTTGGTATATACAAATATCTATTTATCTATTTCCTAAGATGAGAAACATTAATTTATATAATATATTTTTGACTAAAAATAGTAAAATATGACAAAAGTGTCTTATTTTCTTGTTTATTACTCATCTATTTATCTATTTATCGACAATTTGTTGATGGCATCTAATAGATAATTTTATTGTCTATTTTTTCGTATATACATGTATCAATTTATCCATTTCCTAAGATGAGAAATTTCAGTTTATATAATATGTTTTTGACTAAAAATAGTAAAATATGACCAAAGTGTCCCATTTTTTCGTTAATTACTCGTCTATTTATCTATCTATCGACAATTTGTTGATGGCATCTAATAGATAATTTTATTGTCTATGTTTTGGTATATACATGTATCTATTTATCTATTTCCTAAGATGAGAAATTTCACTTTATATAATATATTTTTTACTAAAAATTGTAAAATATGACAAAAATGTCTTAATTGTTTCATTTATTACTCGTCTTTTTATCTATCTATCGACAATTTGTTGATGGCATCTAATAGATAATTTTATTGTCTATATTTTGGTATATACATGTATCTATTTATCTATTTCCTAAGATGAGAAATTTCACTTTTATAATATATTTTTAACTAAAAATAGTAAAATATGACAAAAATGTCTTAATTTTCTTGTTAATTACTCGTCTATTTATCTATTTATCGACAATTTGTTGATGGCATCTAATAGATAATTTTATTGTATATCTTTTGGTATATACATGTATCTATTTATCTATTTCCTAAGATGAGAAATTTCACTTTATATAATATATTTTTGACTAAAAATAGTAAAATGTGACCAAAGTGTCCCATTTTTTTCGTTAATTACTCGTCTATTTATCTATCTATCGACAATTTGTTGATGGCATCTAATAGATATTTTTATTTTCTATCTTTTGGTATATACATGTATTTATTTATCTATTTCCTAAAATGAGAAATTTCACTTTATATAATATATTTTTAACTAAAAATAGTAAAATATGACAAAAATGTCTTAATTTTCTTGTTAATTACTCGTCTATTTATCTATTTATCGACAATTTGTTGATGGCATCTAATAGATAATTTTATTGTCTATCGTTTGGTTTATACATGTATCTATTTATCTTATTCCTAATATGAGAAATTTCACTTTATATATTATATTTTTGACTAAAAATTGTAAAATATGACAAAAGTGTCTTAATTATTTAATTTATTACTCATCTATTTTTATATCTATCGACAATTTGTTGATGGCATCTAATAGATAATTCTATTGTCTATCTTTTCGTATATACATGTATCAATTTATCTATTTCATAAGATGAGAAATGTCACTTTATATAATATATTTTTGACAAAATTGTAAAATATGACCAAAGTGTCTTTATTTATTCATTTATTACTCGTCTATTTATCTATCTACGGAAAATTTGATTATGGCACCTAATAGATAATTTTATTGTCTATCTTTTCGTATATACATGTATCAATTTATCTATTTCCTAAGATGAGAAATTTCACTTTATATAATATATTTTTGACTAAAAATTGTAAAATATGACCAAAGTGTCCCACTTTTTTCGTTAATTACTCGTCTATTTATCTATCTATCGACAATTTGTTGAGGGCATCTAATAGATAATTTTATTGTCTATCTTTTCGTATATGCATGTATCAATTTATCTATTTCCTAAGATGAGAAATTTCACTTTATATAATATATTTTTGAATAAAACTAGTAAAATATGACCAAAGTGTCCCACTTTTTTCGTTAATTACTCGTCTATTTATCAATCTATCGACAATTTGTTGAGGGCATCTAATAGATAATTTTATTGTCTATCTTTTCGTATATGCATGTATCAATTTATCTATTTCCTAAGATGAGAAATTTCACTTTATATAATATATTTTTAACTAAAAATGGTTAAATATGACAAAAATGTCTTAATTTATTCATTTAGTACTCGTCTATTTATCTATCTATTGAAAGTTTGTTGATGGCATCTAATAGATAATTTTATTGTCTATCTTTTGGTATATACATGTATCAATTTATCTGTTTCCTAAGATGAGAAATTTCACTTTATATAATATATTTTTGACTAAAAATTGTAAAATAAGACAAGTGTCTTAATTGTTTCATTTATTACTCGTCTATTTATCTATCTATTGACAATTTGTCGATAGCATCTAATAGATAATTTTATCGTCTATCATTTGGTATATACATGTATCTATTTATCTATTTTTTTATGATAAGAAATTTCACTTTATATAATATATTTTTAACTAAAAATAGTAAAATATGACAAAAATGTCTTGATTTTCTTGTCAATTACTCGTCTTTTTATCTATCTATCGACAATTTGTTGATGGCATCTAATAGATAATTTTATTGTCTATATTTTGGTATATACATGTATCTATTTATCTATTTCCTAAGATGAGAAATTTCACTTTATATAATATATTTTTAACTAAAAATAGTAAAATATGACAAAAATGTCTTAATTTTCTTGTTAATTACTCGTCTATTTATCTATTTATCGACAATTTGTTGATGGTATCTAATAGATAATTTTATTGTCTATCGTTTGGTTTATACATGTATCTATTTATCTTATTCCTAAGATAAGAAATTTCACTTTATATATTATATTTTTGACTAAAAATTGTAAAATATGACAAAAGTGTCTTAATTATTTCATTTATTACTCATCTATTTATCTATCTATCGACAATTTGTTGATGACATCTAATAGATAATTTTATTGTCTATCTTTTCGTATATACATGTATCAATTTATCTATTTCCTAAGATGAGAAATTTCACTTTATATAATATATTTTTGACTAAAAATAGTAAAATATGAACAAAGTGTCCCACTTTTTTCGTTAATTACTCGTCTATTTATCTATCTATCGATAATTTGTTGATGGCATCTAATAGATAATTTTATTCTCTATCTTTTGGTATATACATGTATCTATTTATCTATTTCCTAAGATGAGAAATTTCATTTTATATAATATATTTTTAACTAAAAATAGTAAAATATGACAAAAATTTCTTAATTTTCTTGTTAATTACTCGTCTATTTATCTATTTATCGACAATTTGTTGATGGCATCTAATAGATAATTTTATTGTCTATCGTTTGGTTTATAGATGTATTTATTTATCTTATTTCTAAGATGAGAAATTTAACTAAATTTGACTAAAAATTGAAAGATATGACAAAAGTGTCTTAATTGTTTCATTTATTACTCATCTATTTATCTATCTATCGACAATTTGTTGATGGCATCTAATAGATAATTTTATTGTCTATCTTTTCGTATATACATGTATCAATTTATCTATTACCTAAGATGAGAAATTTCACTTTATATAATATATTTTTAACTAAAAATGGTTAAATATGACAAAAATGTCTTAATTTATTCATTTAGTACTCGTCTATTTATCTATCTATTGAAAGTTTGTTGATGGCATCTAATAGATAATTCTATTGTCTATCTTTTGGTATATACATGTATTTATTTATCTATTTCCTAAAATGAGAAATTTCACTTTATATAATATATTTTTAACTAAAAATAGTAAAATATGACAAAAATGTCTTAATTTTCTTGTTAATTACTCGTCTATTTATCAATTTATCGACAATTTGTTGATGGCATCTAATAGATAATTTTATTGTTTATCGTTTGGTTTATACATGTATCTATTTATCTTATTCCTAATATGAGAAATTTCACTTTATATATTATATTTTTGACTAAAAATTGTAAAATATGACAAAAGTGTCTTAATTATTTAATTTATTACTCATCTATTTTTATATCTATCGACAATTTGTTGATGGCATCTAATAGATAATTCTATTGTCTATCTTTTCGTATATACATGTATCAATTTATCTATTTCATAAGATGAGAAATGTCACTTTATATAATATATTTTTGACAAAATTGTAAAATATGACCAAAGTGTCTTTATTTATTCATTTATTACTCGTCTATTTATCTATCTACGGAAAATTTGATTATGGCACCTAATAGATAATTTTATTGTCTATCTTTTCGTATATACATGTATCAATTTATCTATTTCCTAAGATGAGAAATTTCACTTTATATAATATATTTTTGACTAAAAATTGTAAAATATGACCAAAGTGTCCCACTTTTTTCGTTAATTACTCGTCTATTTAACTATCTATCGACAATTTGTTGAGGGCATCTAATAGATAATTTTATTGTCTATCTTTTCGTATATGCATGTATCAATTTATCTATTTCCTAAGATGAGAAATTTCACTTTATATAATATATTTTTAACTAAAAATAGTAAAATATGACAAAAATGTCTTAATTTTCTTGTTAATTACTCGTCTTTTTATCCATCTATCGACAATTTGTTGATGGCATCTAATAGATAATTTTATTGTCTATATTTTGGTATATACATGTATCTATTTATCTATTTCCTAAGATGAGAAATTTCACTTTATATAATATATTTTTAACTAAAAATAGTAAAATATGACAAAAATGTCTTAATTTTCTTGTTAATTACTCGTCTATTTATCTATTTATCGACAATTTGTTGATGGTATCTAATAGATAATTTTATTGTCTATCGTTTGGTTTATACATGTATCTATTTATCTTATTCCTAAGATAAGAAATTTCACTTTATATATTATATTTTTGACTAAAAATTGTAAAATATGACAAAAGTGTCTTAATTATTTCATTTATTACTCATCTATTTATCTATCTATCGACAATTTATTGATGACATCTAATAGATAATTTTATTGTCTATCTTTTCGTATATACATGTATCAATTTATCTATTTCCTAAGATGAGAATTTTCACTTTATATAATATATTTTTGACTAAAAATAGTAAAATATGAACAAAGTGTCCCACTTTTTTCGTTAATTACTCGTCTATTTATCTATCTATCGACAATTTGTTGAGGGCATCTAATAGATAATTTTATTGTCTATCTTTTCGTATATGCATGTATCAATTTATCTATTTCCTAAGATGAGAAATTTCACTTTATATAATATATTTTTGAATAAAACTAGTAAAATATGACCAAAGTGTCCCATTTTTTCGTTAATTACTCGTCTATTTATCAATCTATCGACAATTTGTTGATGGCATCTAATAGATAATTTTATTTTCTATCTTTTGGTATATACATGTCTCTATTTATCTATTTCCTAAGATGAGAAATTTCACTTTATATAATATATTTTTTTAACTAAAAATGGTTAAATATGACAAAAATGTCTTAATTTATTCATTTAGTACTCGTCTATTTATCTATCTATTGAAAGTTTGTTGATGGCATGTAATAGATAATTTTATTGTCTATCTTTTGGTATATACATGTATCAATTTATCTATTCCCTAAGATGAGAAATTTCACTTTATATAATATATTTTTGACTAAAAATTGTAAAATATGACAAAAGTGTCTTAATTGTTTCATTTATTACTCGTCTATTTATCTATCTATTGACAATTTGTCGATAGCATCTAATAGATAATTTTATCGTCTATCATTTGGTATATACATGTATCTATTTATCTATTTTTTTATGATAAGAAATTTCACTTTATATAATATATTTTTAACTAAAAATAGTAAAATATGACAAAAATGTCTTAATTTTCTTGTTAATTACTCGTCTTTTTATCTATCTATCGACAATTTGTTGATGGCATCTAATAGATAATTTTATTGTCTATATTTTGGTATATACATGTATCTATTTATCTATTTCCTAAGATGAGAAATTTCACTTTTATAATATATTTTTAACTAAAAATAGTAAAATATGACAAAAATGTCTTAATTTTCTTGTTAATTACTCGTCTATTTATCTATTTATCGACAATTTGTTGATGGCATCTAATAGATAATTTTATTGTATATCTTTTGGTATATACATGTATCTATTTATCTATTTCCTAAGATGAGAAATTTCACTTTATATAATATATTTTTGACTAAAAATAATAAAATGTGACCAAAGTGTCCCATTTTTTTCGTTAATTACTCGTCTATTTATCTATCTATCGACAATTTGTTGATGGCATCTAATAGATATTTTTATTTTCTATCTTTTGGTATATACATGTATTTATTTATCTATTTCCTAAAATGAGAAATTTCATTTTATATAATATATTTTTAACTAAAAATAGTAAAATATGACAAAAATTTCTTAATTTTCTTGTTAATTACTCGTCTATTTATCTATTTATCGACAATTTGTTGATGGCATCTAATAGATAATTTTATTGTCTATCGTTTGGTTTATAGATGTATTTATTTATCTTATTTCTAAGATGAGAAATTTAACTAAATTTGACTAAAAATTGAAAGATATGACAAAAGTGTCTTAATTGTTTCATTTATTACTCATCTATTTATCTATCTATCGACAATTTGTTGATGGCATCTAATAGATAATTTTATTGTCTATCTTTTCGTATATACATGTATCAATTTATCTATTACCTAAGATGAGAAATTTCACTTTATATAATATATTTTTAACTAAAAATGGTTAAATATGACAAAAATGTCTTAATTTATTCATTTAGTACTCGTCTATTTATCTATCTATTGAAAGTTTGTTGATGGCATCTAATAGATAATTCTATTGTCTATCTTTTGGTATATACATGTATTTATTTATCTATTTCCTAAAATGAGAAATTTCACTTTATATAATATATTTTTAACTAAAAATAGTAAAATATGACAAAAATGTCTTAATTTTCTTGTTAATTACTCGTCTATTTATCTATTTATCGACAATTTGTTGATGGTATCTAATAGATAATTTTATTGTCTATCGTTTGGTTTATACATGTATCTATTTATCTTATTCCTAAGATAAGAAATTTCACTTTATATATTATATTTTTGACTAAAAATTGTAAAATATGACAAAAGTGTCTTAATTATTTCATTTATTACTCATCTATTTATCTATCTATCGATAATTTGTTGATGACATCTAATAGATAATTTTATTGTCTATCTTTTCGTATATACATGTATCAATTTATCTATTTCCTAAGATGAGAAATTTCACTTTATATAATATATTTTTGACTAAAAATAGTAAAATATGAACAAAGTGTCCCACTTTTTTCGTTAATTACTCGTCTATTTATCTATCTATCGATAATTTGTTGATGGCATCTAATAGATGATTTTATTGTCTATCTTTTGGTATATACATGTATCTATTTATCTATTTCCTAAGATGAGAAATTCCATTTTATATAATATATTTTTAACTAAAAATAGTAAAATATGACAAAAATGTCTTAATTTTCTTGTTAATTACTCGTCTATTTATCTATTTATCGACAATTTGTTGATGGCATCTAATAGATAATTTTATTGTCTATCGTTTGGTTTATAGATGTATTTATTTATCTTATTCCTAAGATGAGAAATTTAACTAAATTTGACTAAAAATTGTAAGATATGACAAAAGTGTCTTAATTATTTCATTTATTACTCATCTATTTATCTATCTATCGACAATTTGTTGATGGCATCTAATAGATAATTTTATTGTCTATCTTTTCGTATATACATGTATCAATTTATCTATTTCCTAAGATGAGAAATTTCACTTTATATAATATATTTTTAACTAAAAATGGCTAAATATGACAAAAATGTCTTAATTTATTCATTTAGTACTCGTCTATTTATCTATCTATTGAAAGTTTGTTGATGGCATCTAATAGATAATTCTATTGTCTATCTTTTGGTATATACATGTATTTATTTATCTATTTCCTAAAATGAGAAATTTCACTTTATATAATATATTTTTAACTAAAAATAGTAAAATATGACAAAAATGTCTTAATTTTCTTGTTAATTACTCGTCTATTTATCTATTTATCGACAATTTGTTGATGGCATCTAATAGATAATTTTATTGTCTATCGTTTGGTTTATACATGTATCTATTTATCTTATTCCTAATATGAGAAATTTCACTTTATATATTATATTTTTGACTAAAAATTGTAAAATATGACAAAAGTGTCTTAATTATTTAATTTATTACTCATCTATTTTTATATCTATCGACAATTTGTTGATGGCATCTAATAGATAATTCTATTGTCTATCTTTTCGTATATACATGTATCAATTTATCTATTTCATAAGATGAGAAATGTCACTTTATATAATATATTTTTGACAAAATTGTAAAATATGACCAAAGTGTCTTTATTTATTCATTTATTACTCGTCTATTTATCTATCTACGGAAAATTTGATGATGGCTCCTAATAGATAATTTTATTGTCTATCTTTTCGTATATACATGTATCAATTTATCTATTTCCTAAGATGAGAAATTTCACTTTATATAATATATTTTTGACTAAAAATTGTAAAATATGACCAAAGTGTCCCACTTTTTTCGTTAATTACTCGTCTATTTAACTATCTATCGACAATTTGTTGAGGGCATCTAATAGATAATTTTATTGTCTATCTTTTCGTATATGCATGTATCAATTTATCTATTTCCTAAGATGAGAAATTTCACTTTATATAATATATTTTTAACTAAAAATGGTTAAATATGACAAAAATGTCTTAATTTATTCATTTAGTACTCGTCTATTTATCTATCTATTGAAAGTTTGTTGATGGCATCTAATAGATAATTTTATTGTCTATCTTTTGGTATATACATGTATCAATTTATCTGTTTCCTAAGATGAGAAATTTCACTTTATATAATATATTTTTGACTAAAAATTGTAAAATTTGACAAAAGTGTCTTAATTGTTTCATTTATTACTCGTCTATTTATCTATCTATTGACAATTTGTCGATAGCATCTAATAGATAATTTTATCGTCTATCATTTGGTATATACATATATCTATTTATCTATTTTTTTATGATAAGAAATTTCACTTTATATAATATATTTTTAACTAAAAATAGTAAAATATGACAAAAATGTCTTAATTTTCTTGTTAATTACTCGTCTTTTTATCTATCTATCGACAATTTGTTGATGGCATCTAATAGATAATTTTATTGTCTATCGTTTGGTTTATACATGTATCTATTTATCTTATTCTTAATATGAGAAATTTCACTTTATATATTATATTTTTGACTAAAAATTGTAAAATATGACAAAAGTGTCTTAATTATTTAATTTATTACTCATCTATTTTTATATCTATCGACAATTTGTTGATGGCATCTAATAGATAATTCTATTGTCTATCTTTTCGTATATACATGTATCAATTTATCTATTTCCTAAGATGAGAAATTTCACTTTATATAATATATTTTTGACTAAAAATAGTAAAATATGAACAAAGTGTCCCACTTTTTTCGTTAATTACTCGTCTATTTATCTATCTATCGATAATTTGTTGATGGCATCTAATAGATGATTTTATTGTTTATCTTTTGGTATATACATGTATCTATTTATCTATTTCCTAAGATGAGAAATTTCATTTTATATAATATATTTTTAACTAAAAATAGTAAAATATGACAAAAATGTCTTAATTTTCTTGTTAATTACTCGTCTATTTATCTATTTATCGACAATTTGTTGATGGCATCTAATAGATAATTGTATTGTCTATCGTTTGGTTTATAGATGTATTTATTTATCTTATTCCTAAGATGAGAAATTTAACTAAATTTGACTAAAAATTGTAAGATATGACAAAAGTGTCTTAATTATTTCATTTATTACTCATCTATTTATATATCTATCGACAATTTGTTGATGGCATCTAATAGATAATTTTATTGTCTATCTTTTCGTATATACATGTATCAATTTATCTATTTCCTAAGATGAGAAATTTCACTTTATATAATATATTTTTAACTAAAAATGGTTAAATATGACAAAAATGTCTTAATTTATTCATTTAGTACTCGTCTATTTATCTATCTATTGAAAGTTTGTTGATGGCATCTAATAGATAATTCTATTGTCTATCTTTTGGTATATACATGTATTTATTTATCTATTTCCTAAAATGAGAAATTTCACTTTATATAATATATTTTTAACTAAAAATAGTAAAATATGACAAAAATGTCTTAATTTTCTTGTTAATTACTCGTCTATTTATCTATTTATCGACAATTTGTTGATGGCATCTAATAGATAATTTTATTGTCTATCGTTTGGTTTATACATGTATCTATTTATCTTATTCCTAATATGAGAAATTTCACTTTATATATTATATTTTTGACTAAAAATTGTAAAATATGACAAAAGTGTCTTAATTATTTAATTTATTACTCATCTATTTTTATATCTATCGACAACTTGTTGATGGCATCTAATAGATAATTCTATTGTCTCTCTTTTCGTATATACATGTATCAATTTATCTATTTCATAAGATGAGAAATGTCACTTTATATAATATATTTTTGACAAAATTGTAAAATATGACCAAAGTGTCTTTATTTATTCATTTATTACTCGTCTATTTATCTATCTACGGAAAATTTGATGATGGCACCTAATAGATAATTTTATTGTCTATCTTTTCGTATATAGATGTATCAATTTATCTATTTCCTAAGATGAGAAATTTCACTTTATATAATATATTTTTGACTAAAAATTGTAAAATATGACCAAAGTGTCACACTTTTTTCGTTAATTACTCGTCTATTTAACTATCTATCGACAATTTGTTGAGGGCATCTAATAGATAATTTTATTGTCTATCTTTTCGTATATGCATGTATCAATTTATCTATTTCCTAAGATGAGAAATTTCACTTTATATAATATATTTTTAACTAAAAATGGTTAAATATGACAAAAATGTCTTAATTTATTCATTTAGTACTCGTCTATTTATCTATCTATTGAAAGTTTGTTGATGGCATCTAATAGATAATTTTATTGTCTATCTTTTGGTATATACATGTATCAATTTATCTGTTTCCTAAGATGAGAAATTTCACTTTATATAATATATTTTTGACTAAAAATTGTAGAATATGACAAAAGTGTCTTAATTGTTTCATTTATTACTCGTCTATTTATCTATCTATTGACAATTTGTCGATAGCATCAAATAGATAATTTTATCGTCTATCATTTGGTATATACATGTATCTATTTATCTAATTTTTTATGATAAGAAATTTCACTTTATATAATATATTTTTAACTAAAAATAGTAAAATATGACAAAAATGTCTTACTTTTCTTGTTAATTACTCGTCTTTTTATCTATCTATCGACAATTTGTTGATGGCATCTAATAGATAATTTTATTGTCTATATTTTGGTATATACATGTATCTATTTATCTATTTCCTAAGATGAGAAATTTCACTTTTTATAATATATTTTTAACTAAAAATAGTAAAATATGACAAAAATGTCTTAATTTTCTTGTTAATTACTCGTCTATTTATCTATTTATCGACAATTTGTTGATTGTATCTAATAGATAATTTTATTGTCTATCGTTTGGTTTATACATGTATCTATTTATCTTATTCCTAAGATTAGAAATTTCACTTTATATATTATATTTTTGACTAAAAATTGTAAAATATGACAAAAGTGTCTTAATTATTTCATTTATTACTCATCTATTTATCTATCTATCGACAATTTGTTGATGACATCTAATAGATAATTTTATTGTCTATCTTTTCGTATATACATGTATCAATTTATCTATTTCCTAAGATGAGAAATTTCACTTTATATAATATATTTTTGACTAAAAATAGTAAAATATGAACAAAGTGTCCCACTTTTTTCGTTAATTACTCGTCTATTTATCTATCTATCGATAATTTGTTGATGGCATCTAATAGACAATTTTATTGTCTATCTTTTGGTATATACATGTATCTATTTATCTATTTCCTAAGATGAGAAATTTCATTTTATATAATATATTTTTAACTAAAAATAGTAAAATATGACAAAAATGTCTTAATTTTCTTGTTAATTACTCGTCTATTTATCTATTTATCGACAATTTGTTGATGGCATCTAATAGATAATTTTATTGTCTATCGTTTGGTTTATAGATGTATTTATTTATCTTATTCCTAAGATGAGAAATTTAACTAAATTTGACTAAAAATTGTAAGATATGACAAAAGTGTCTTAATTATTTCATTTATTACTCATCTATTTATCTATCTATCGACAATTTGTTGATGGCATCTAATAGATAATTTTATTGTCTATCTTTTCGTATATACATGTATCAATTTATCTATTTCCTAAGATGAGAAATTTCACTTTATATAATATATTTTTAACTAAAAATGGTTAAATATGACAAAAATGTCTTAATTTATTCATTTAGTACTCGTCTATTTATCTATCTATTGAAAGTTTGTTGATGGCATCTAATAGATAATTCTATTGTCTATCTTTTGGTATATACATGTATTTATTTATCTATTTCCTAAAATGAGAAATTTCACTTTATATAATATATTTTTAACTAAAAATAGTAAAATATGACAAAAATGTCTTAATTTTCTTGTTAATTACTCGTCTATTTATCTATTTATCGACAATTTGTTGATGGCATCTAATAGATAATTTTATTGTCTATCGTTTGGTTTATACATGTATCTATTTATCTTATTCCTAATATGAGAAATTTCACTTTATATATTATATTTTTGACTAAAAATTGTAAAATATGACAAAAGTGTCTTAATTATTTAATTTATTACTCATCTATTTTTATATCTATCGACAATTTGTTGATGGCATCTAATAGATAATTCTATTGTCTATCTTTTCGTATATACATGTATCAATTTATCTATTTCATAAGATGAGAAATGTCACTTTATATAATATATTTTTGACAAAATTGTAAAATATGACCAAAGTGTCTTTATTTATTCATTTATTACTCGTCTATTTATCTATCTACGGAAAATTTAATGATGGCACCTAATAGATAATTTTATTGTCTATCTTATCGTATATACATGTATCAATTTATCTATTTCCTAAGATGAGAAATTTCACTTTATATAATATATTTTTGACTAAAAATTGTAAAATATGACCAAAGTGTCCCACTTTTTTCGTTAATTACTCGTCTATTTAACTATCTATCGACAATTTGTTGAGGGCATCTAATAGATAATTTTATTGTCTATCTTTTCGTATATGCATGTATCAATTTATCTATTTCCTAAGATGAGAAATTTCACTTTATATAATATATTTTTAACTAAAAATGGTTAAATATGACAAAAATGTCTTAATTTATTCATTTAGTACTCGTCTATTTATCTATCTATTGAAAGTTTGTTGATGGCATCTAATAGATAATTTTATTGTCTATCTTTTGGTATATACATGTATCAATTTATCTGTTTCCTAAGATGAGAAATTTCATTTTATATAATATATTTTTGACTAAAAATTGTAAAATTTGACAAAAGTGTCTTAATTGTTTCATTTATTACTCGTCTATTTATCTATCTATTGACAATTTGTCGATAGCATCTAATAGATAATTT
Organism: Petrolisthes manimaculis; assembly: GCA_034508575.1. Classification (NCBI taxonomy): domain Eukaryota; kingdom Metazoa; phylum Arthropoda; class Malacostraca; order Decapoda; family Porcellanidae; genus Petrolisthes; species Petrolisthes manimaculis. Next base: position 972,977 of record JAWZYT010000365.1, read on the forward strand.
TATCGTCTATCATTTGGTATATACATGTATCTATTTATCTATTTTTTTATGATAAGAAATTTCACTTTATATAATATATTTTTAACTAAAAATAGTAAAATATGACAAAAATGTCTTAATTTTCTTGTTAATTACTCGTCTTTTTATCTATCTATCGACAATTTATTGATGGCATCTAATAGATAATTTTATTGTCTATCGTTTGGTTTATACATGTATCTATTTATCTTATTCTTAATATGAGAAATTTCACTTTATATATTATATTTTTGACTAAAAATTGTAAAATATGACAAAAGTGTCTTAATTATTTAATTTATTACTCATCTATTTTTATATCTATCGACAATTTGTTGATGGCATCTAATAGATAATTCTATTGTCTATCTTTTCGTATATACATGTATCAATTTATCTATTTCCTAAGATGAGAAATTTCACTTTATATAATATATTTTTGACTAAAAATAGTAAAATATGAACAAAGTGTCCCACTTTTTTCGTTAATTACTCGTCTATTTATCTATCTATCGATAATTTGTTGATGGCATCTAATAGATGATTTTATTGTTTATCTTTTGGTATATACATGTATCTATTTATCTATTTCCTAAGATGAGAAATTTCATTTTATATAATATATTTTTAACTAAAAATAGTAAAATATGACAAAAATGTCTTAATTTTCTTGTTAATTACTCGTCTATTTATCTATTTATCGACAATTTGTTGATGGCATCTAATAGATAATTTTATTGTCTATCGTTTGGTTTATAGATGTATTTATTTATCTTATTCCTAAGATGAGAAATTTAACTAAATTTGACTAAAAATTGTAAGATATGACAAAAGTGTCTTAATTATTTCATTTATTACTCATCTATTTATCTATCTATCGACAATTTGTTGATGGCATTTAATAGATAATTTTATTGTCTATCTTTTCGTATATACATGTATCAATTTATCTATTTCCTAAGATGAGATATTTCACTTTATATAATATATTTTTAACTAAAAATGGTTAAATATGACAAAAATGTCTTAATTTATTCATTTAGTACTCGTCTATTTATCTATCTATTGAAAGTTTGTTGATGGCATCTAATAGATAATTCTATTGTCTATCTTTTGGTATATACATGTATTTATTTATCTATTTCCTAAAATGAGAAATTTCACTTTATATAATATATTTTTAACTAAAAATAGTAAAATATGACAAAAATGTCTTAATTTTCTTGTTAATTACTCGTCTATTTATCTATTTATCGACAATTTGTTGATGGCATCTAATAGATAATTTTATTGTCTATCGTTTGGTTTATACATGTATCTATTTATCTTATTCCTAATATGAGAAATTTCACTTTATATATTATATTTTTGACTAAAAATTGTAAAATATGACAAAAGTGTCTTAATTATTTAATTTATTACTCATCTATTTTTACATCTATCGACAATTTGTTGATGGCATCTAATAGATAATTCTATTGTCTATCTTTTCGTATATACATGTATCAATTTATCTATTTCATAAGATGAGAAATGTCACTTTATATAATATATTTTTGACAAAATTGTAAAATATGACCAAAGTGTCTTTATTTATTCATTTATTACTCGTCTATTTATCTATCTACGGAAAATTTGATGATGGCACCTAATAGATAATTTTATTGTCTATCTTTTCGTATATACATGTATCAATTTATCTATTTCCTAAGATGAGAAATTTCACTTTATATAATATATTTTTGACTAAAAGTTGTAAAATATGACCAAAGTGTCACACTTTTTTCGTTAATTACTCGTCTATTTAACTATCTATCGACAATTTGTTGAAGGCATCTAATAGATAATTTTATTGTCTATCTTTTCGTATATGCATGTATCAATTTATCTATTTCCTAAGATGAGTAATTTCACTTTATATAATATATTTTTAACTAAAAATGGTTAAATATGACAGAAATGTCTTAATTTATTCATTTAGTACTCGTCTATTTATCTATCTATTGAAAGTTTGTTGATGGCATCTAATAGATAATTTTATTGTCTATCTTTTGGTATATACATGTATCAATTTATCTGTTTCCTAAGATGAGAAATTTCACTTTATATAATATATTTTTGACTAAAAATTGTAAAATTTGACAAAAGTGTCTTAATTGTTTCATTTATTACTCGTCTATTTATCTATCTATTGACAATTTGTCGATAGCATCTAATAGATAATTTTATCGTCTATCATTTGGTATATACATGTATCTATTTATCTATTTTTTTATGATAAGAAATTTCACTTTATATAATATATTTTTAACTAAAAATAGTAAAATATGACAAAAATGTCTTAATTTTCTTGTTAATTACTCGTCTTTTTATCTATCTATCGACAATTTGTTGATGGCATCTAATAGATAATTTTATTGTCTATCGTTTGGTTTATACATGTATCTATTTATCTTATTCTTAATATGAGAAATTTCACTTTATATATTATATTTTTGACTAAAAATTGTAAAATATGACAAAAGTGTCTTAATTATTTAATTTATTACTCATCTATTTTTATATCTATCGACAATTTGTTGATGGCATCTAATAGATAATTCTATTGTCTATCTTTTCGTATATACATGTATCAATTTATCTATTTCATAAGATGAGAAATGTCACTTTATATAATATATTTTTGACAAAATTGTAAAATATGACCAAAGTGTCTTTATTTATTCATTTATTACTCGTCTATTTATCTATCTACGGAAAATTTGATGATGGCACCTAGTAGATAATTTTATTGTCTATCTTTTCGTATATACATGTATCAATTTATCTATTTCCTAAGATGAGAAATTTTACTTTATATAATATATTTTTGACTAAAAATTGTAAAATATGACCAAAGTGTCCCACTTTTTTCGTTAATTACTCGTCTATTTATCTATCTATCGACAATTTGTTGAGGGCATCTAATAGATAATTTTATTGTCTATCTTTTCGTATATGCATGTATCAATTTATCTATTTCCTAAGATGAGAAATTTCACTTTATATAATATATTTTTAACTAAAAATGGTTAAATATGACAAAAATGTCTTAATTTATTCATTTAGTACTCGTCTATTTATCTATCTATTGAAAGTTTGTTGATGGCGTCTAATAGATAATTTTATTGTCTATCTTTTGGTATATACATGTATCAATTTATCTGTTTCCTAAGATGAGAAATTTCACTTTATATAATATATTTTTGACTAAAAATTGTAAAATATGACAAAAGTGTCTTAATTGTTTCATTTATTACTCGTCTATTTATCTATCTATTGACAATTTGTCGATAGCATCTAATAGATAATTTTATCGTCTATCATTTGGTATATACATGTATCTATTTATCTATTTTTTTATGATAAGAAATTTCACTTTATATAATATATTTTTAACTAAAAATAGTAAAATATGACAAAAATGTCTTAATTTTCTTGTTAATTACTCGTCTTTTTATCTATCTATCGACAATTTGTTGATGGCATCTAATAGATAATTTTATTGTCTATATTTTGGTATATACATGTATCTATTTATCTATTTCCTAAGATGAGAAATTTCACTTTATATAATATATTTTTAACTAAAAATAGTAAAATATGACAAAAATGTCTTAATTTTCTTGTTAATTACTCGTCTATTTATCTATTTATCGACAATTTGTTGATGGTATCTAATAGATAATTTTATTGTCTATCGTTTGGTTTATACATGTATCTATTTATCTTATTCCTAAGATTAGAAATTTCACTTTATATATTATATTTTTGACTAAAAATTGTAAAATATGACAAAAGTGTCTTAATTATTTCATTTATTACTCATCTATTTATCTATCTATCGACAATTTGTTGATGACATCTAATAGATAATTTTATTGTCTATCTTTTCGTATATACATGTATCAATTTATCTATTTCCTAAGATGAGAAATTTCACTTTATATAATATATTTTTGACTAAAAATAGTAAAATATGAACAGAGTGTCCCACTTTTTTCGTTAATTACTCGTCTATTTATCTATCTATCGATAATTTGTTGATGGCATCTAATAGATAATTTTATTGTCTATCTTTTGGTATATACATGTATCTATTTATCTATTTCCTAAGATGAGAAATTTCATTTTATATAATATATTTTTAACTAAAAATAGTAAAATATGACAAAAATGTCTTAATTTTCTTGTTAATTACTCGTCTATTTATCTATTTATCGACAATTTGTTGATGGCATCTAATAGATAATTTTATTGTCTATCGTTTGGTTTATAGATGTATTTATTTATCTTATTCCTAAGATGAGAAATTTAACTAAATTTGACTAAAAATTGTAAGATATGACAAAAGTGTCTTAATTATTTCATTTATTACTCATCTATTTATCTATCTATCGACAATTTGTTGATGGCATCTAATAGATAATTTTATTGTCTATCTTTTCGTATATACATGTATCAATTTATCTATTTCCTAAGATGAGAAATTTCACTTTATATAATATATTTTTAACTAAAAATGGTTAAATATGACAAAAATGTCTTAATTTATTCATTTAGTACTCGTCTATTTATCTATCTATTGAAAGTTTGTTGATGGCATCTAATAGATAATTCTATTGTCTATCTTTTGGTATATACATGTATTTATTTATCTATTTCCTAAAATGAGAAATTTCACTTTATATAATATATTTTTAACTAAAAATAGTAAAATATGACAAAAATGTCTTAATTTTCTTGTTAATTACTCGTCTATTTATCTATTTATCGACAATTTGTTGATGGCATCTAATAGATAATTTTATTGTCTATCGTTTGGTTTATACATGTATCTATTTATCTTATTCCTAATATGAGAAATTTCACTTTATATATTATATTTTTGACTAAAAATTGTAAAATATGACAAAAGTGTCTTAATTATTTAATTTATTACTCATCTATTTTTATATCTATCGACAATTTGTTGATGGCATCTAATAGATAATTCTATTGTCTATCTTTTCGTATATACATGTATCAATTTATCTATTTCATAAGATGAGAAATGTCACTTTATATAATATATTTTTGACAAAATTGTAAAATATGACCAAAGTGTCTTTATTTATTCATTTATTACTCGTCTATTTATCTATCTACGGAAAATTTGATGATGGCACCTAATAGATAATTCTATTGTCTATCTTTTCGTATATACATGTATCAATTTATCTATTTCCTAAGATGAGAAATTTCACTTTATATAATATATTTTTGACTAAAAATTGTAAAATATGACCAAAGTGTCCCACTTTTTTCGTTAATTACTCGTCTATTTAACTATCTATCGACAATTTGTTGAGGGCATCTAATAGATAATTTTATTGTCTATCTTTTCGTATATGCATGTATCAATTTATCTATTTCCTAAAATGAGAAATTTCACTTTATATAATATATTTTTAACTAAAAATGGTTAAATATGACAAAAATGTCTTAATTTATTCATTTAGTACTCGTCTATTTATCTATCTATTGAAAGTTTGTTGATGGCATCTAATAGATAATTTTATTGTCTATCTTTTGGTATATACATGTATCAATTTATCTGTTTCCTAAGATGAGAAATTTCACTTTATATATTATATTTATGACTAAAAATTGTAAAATTTGACAAAAGTGTCTTAATTGTTTCATTTATTACTCGTCTATCTATCTATCTATTGACAATTTGTCGATAGCATCTAATAGATAATTTTATCGTCTATCATTTGGTATATACATGTATCTATTTATCTATTTTTTTATGATAAGAAATTTCACTTTATATAATATATTTTTAACTAAAAATAGTAAAATATGACAAAAATGTCTTAATTTTCTTGTTAATTACTCGTCTTTTTATCTATCTATCGACAATTTATTGATGGCATCTAATAGATAATTTTATTGTCTATCGTTTGGTTTATACATGTATCTATTTATCTTATTCTTAATATGAGAAATTTCACTTTATATATTATATTTTTGACTAAAAATTGTAAAATATGACAAAAGTGTCTTAATTATTTAATTTATTACTCATCTATTTTTATATCTATCGACAATTTGTTGATGGCATCTAATAGATAATTCTATTGTCTATCTTTTCGTATATACATGTATCAATTTATCTATTTCCTAAGATGAGAAATTTCACTTTATATAATATATTTTTGACTAAAAATAGTAAAATATGAACAAAGTGTCCCACTTTTTTCGTTAATTACTCGTCTATTTATCTATCTATCGATAATTTGTTGATGGCATCTAATAGATGATTTTATTGTTTATCTTTTGGTATATACATGTATCTATTTATCTATTTCCTAAGATGAGAAATTTCATTTTATATAATATATTTTTAACTAAAAATAGTAAAATATGACAAAAATGTCTTAATTTTCTTGTTAATTACTCGTCTATTTATCTATTTATCGACAATTTGTTGATGGCATCTAATAGATAATTTTATTGTCTATCGTTTGGTTTATAGATGTATTTATTTATCTTATTCCTAAGATGAGAAATTTAACTAAATTTGACTAAAAATTGTAAGATATGACAAAAGTGTCTTAATTATTTCATTTATTACTCATCTATTTATCTATCTATCGACAATTTGTTGATGGCATCTAATAGATAATTTTATTGTCTATCTTTTCGTATATACATGTATCAATTTATCTATTTCCTAAGATGAGAAATTTCACTTTATATAATATATTTTTAACTAAAAATGGTTAAATATGACAAAAATGTCTTAATTTATTCATTTAGTACTCGTCTATTTATCTATCTATTGAAAGTTTGTTGATGGCATCTAATAGATAATTCTATTGTCTATCTTTTGGTATATACATGTATTTATTTATCTATTTCCTAAAATGAGAAATTTCACTTTATATAATATATTTTTAACTAAAAATAGTAAAATATGACAAAAATGTCTTAATTTTCTTGTTAATTACTCGTCTATTTATCTATTTATCGACAATTTGTTGATGGCATCTAATAGATAATTTTATTGTCTATCGTTTGGTTTATACATGTATCTATTTATCTTATTCCTAATATGAGAAATTTCACTTTATATATTATATTTTTGACTAAAAATTGTAAAATATGACAAAAGTGTCTTAATTATTTAATTTATTACTCATCTATTTTTATATCTATCGACAATTTGTTGATGGCATCTAATAGATAATTCTATTGTCTATCTTTTCGTATATACATGTATCAATTTATCTATTTCATAAGATGAGAAATGTCACTTTATATAATATATTTTTGACAAAATTGTAAAATATGACCAAAGTGTCTTTATTTATTCATTTATTACTCGTCTATTTATCTATCTACGGAAAATTTGATGATGGCACCTAATAGATAATTCTATTGTCTATCTTTTCGTATATACATGTATCAATTTATCTATTTCCTAAGATGAGAAATTTCACTTTATATAATATATTTTTGACTAAAAATTGTAAAATATGACCAAAGTGTCCCACTTTTTTCGTTAATTACTCGTCTATTTAACTATCTATCGACAATTTGTTGAGGGCATCTAATAGATAATTTTATTGTCTATCTTTTCGTATATGCATGTATCAATTTATCTATTTCCTAAAATGAGAAATTTCACTTTATATAATATATTTTTAACTAAAAATGGTTAAATATGACAAAAATGTCTTAATTTATTCATTTAGTACTCGTCTATTTATCTATCTATTGAAAGTTTGTTGATGGCATCTAATAGATAATTTTATTGTCTATCTTTTGGTATATACATGTATCAATTTATCTGTTTCCTAAGATGAGAAATTTCACTTTATATAATATATTTTTGACTAAAAATTGTAAAATTTGAAAAAAGTGTCTTAATTGTTTCATTTATTACTCGTCTATTTATCTATCTATTGACAATTTGTCGATAGCATCTAATAGATAATTTTATCGTCTATCATTTGGTATATACATGTATCTATTTATCTATTTTTTTATGATAAGAAATTTCACTTTATATAATATATTTTTAACTAAAAATAGTAAAATATGACAAAAATGTCTTAATTTTCTTGTTAATTACTCGTCTTTTTATCTATCTATCGACAATTTATTGATGGCATCTAATAGATAATTTTATTGTCTATCGTTTGGTTTATACATGTATCTATTTATCTTATTCTTAATATGAGAAATTTCACTTTATATATTATATTTTTGACTAAAAATTGTAAAATATGACAAAAGTGTCTTAATTATTTAATTTATTACTCATCTATTTTTATATCTATCGACAATTTGTTGATGGCATCTAATAGATAATTCTATTGTCTATCTTTTCGTATATACATGTATCAATTTATCTATTTCCTAAGATGAGAAATTTCACTTTATATAATATATTTTTGACTAAAAATAGTAAAATATGAACAAAGTGTCCCACTTTTTTCGTTAATTACTCGTCTATTTATCTATCTATCGATAATTTGTTGATGGCATCTAATAGATGATTTTATTGTTTATCTTTTGGTATATACATGTATCTATTTATCTATTTCCTAAGATGAGAAATTTCATTTTATATAATATATTTTTAACTAAAAATAGTAAAATATGACAAAAATGTCTTAATTTTCTTGTTAATTACTCGTCTATTTATCTATTTATCGACAATTTGTTGATGGCATCTAATAGATAATTTTATTGTCTATCGTTTGGTTTATAGATGTATTTATTTATCTTATTCCTAAGATGAGAAATTTAACTAAATTTGACTAAAAATTGTAAGATATGACAAAAGTGTCTTAATTATTTCATTTATTACTCATCTATTTATCTATCTATCGACAATTTGTTGATGGCATCTAATAGATAATTTTATTGTCTATCTTTTCGTATATACATGTATCAATTTATCTATTTCCTAAGATGAGAAATTTCACTTTAAATAATATATTTTTAACTAAAAATGGTTAAATATGACAAAAATGTCTTAATTTATTCATTTAGTACTCGTCTATTTATCTATCTATTGAAAGTTTGTTGATGGCATCTAATAGATAATTCTATTGTCTATCTTTTGGTATATACATGTATTTATTTATCTATTTCCTAAAATGAGAAATTTCACTTTATATAATATATTTTTAACTAAAAATAGTAAAATATGACAAAAATGTCTTAATTTTCTTGTTAATTACTCGTCTATTTATCTATTTATCGACAATTTGTTGATGGCATCTAATAGATAATTTTATTGTCTATCGTTTGGTTTATACATGTATCTATTTATCTTATTCCTAATATGAGAAATTTCACTTTATATATTATATTTTTGACTAAAAATTGTAAAATATGACAAAAGTGTCTTAATTATTTAATTGATTACTCATCTATTTTTATATCTATCAACAATTTGTTGATGGCATCTAATAGATAATTCTATTGTCTATCTTTTCGTATATACATGTATCAATTTATCTATTTCATAAGATGAGAAATGTCACTTTATATAATATATTTTTGACAAAATTGTAAAATATGACCAAAGTGTCACACTTTTTTCGTTAATTACTCGTCTATTTAACTATCTATCGACAATTTGTTGAGGGCATCTAATAGATAATTTTATTGTCTATCTTTTCGTATATGCATGTATCAATTTATCTATTTCCTAAGATGAGAAATTTCACTTTATATAATATATTTTTAACTAAAAATGGTTAAATATGACAAAAATGTCTTAATTTATTCATTTAGTACTCGTCTATTTATCTATCTATTGAAAGTTTGTTGATGGCATCTAATAGATAATTTTATTGTCTATCTTTTGGTATATACATGTATTAATTTATCTGTTTCCTAAGATGAGAAATTTCACTTTATATAATATATTTTTGACTAAAAATTGTAAAATTTGACAAAAGTGTCTTAATTGTTTCATTTATTACTCGTCTATTTATCTATCTATTGACAATTTGTCGATAGCATCTAATAGATAATTTTATCGTCTATCATTTGGTATATACATGTATCTATTTATCTATTTTTTTATGATAAGAAATTTCACTTTATATAATATATTTTTAACTAAAAATAGTAAAATATGACAAAAATGTCTTAATTTTCTTGTTAATTACTCGTCTTTTTATCTATCTATCGACAATTTGTTGATGGCATCTAATAGATAATTTTATTGTCTATCGTTTGGTTTATACATGTATCTATTTATCTTATTCTTAATATGAGAAATTTCACTTTATATATTATATTTTTGACTAAAAATTGTAAAATATGACAAAAGTGTCTTAATTATTTAATTTATTACTCATCTATTTTGATATCTATCGACAATTTGTTGATGGCATCTAATAGATAATTCTATTGTCTATCTTTTCGTATATACATGTATCAATTTATCTATTTCATAAGATGAGAAATGTCACTTTATATAATATATTTTTGACAAAATTGTAAAATATGACCAAAGTGTCTTTATTTATTCATTTATTACTCGTCTATTTATCTATCTACGGAAAATTTGATGATGGCACCTAATAGATAATTTTATTGTCTATCTTTTCGTATATACATGTATCAATTTATCTATTTCCTAAGATGAGAAATTTCACTTTATATAATATATTTTTGACTAAAAATAGTAAAATATGACCAAAGTGTCCCACTTTTTTCGTTAATTACTCGTCTATTTATCTATCTATCGACAATTTGTTGAGGGCATCTAATAGATAATTTTATTGTCTATCTTTTCGTATATGCATGTATCAATTTATCTATTTCCTAAGATGAGAAATTTCACTTTATATAATATATTTTTAACTAAAAATGGTTAAATATGACAAAAATGTCTTAATTTATTCATTTAGTACTCGTCTATTTATCTATCTATTGAAAGTTTGTTGATGGCGTCTAATAGATAATTTTATTGTCTATCTTTTGGTATATACATGTATCAATTTATCTGTTTCCTAAGATGAGAAATTTCACTTTATATAATATATTTTTGACTAAAAATTGTAAAATATGACAAAAGTGTCTTAATTGTTTCATTTATTACTCGTCTATTTATCTATCTATTGACAATTTGTCGATAGCATCTAATAGATAATTTTATCGTCTATCATTTGGTATATACATGTATCTATTTATCTATTTTTTTATGATAAGAAATTTCACTTTATATAATATATTTTTAACTAAAAATAGTAAAATATGACAAAAATGTCTTAATTTTCTTGTTAATTACTCGTCTTTTTATCTATCTATCGACAATTTGTTGATGGCATCTAATAGATAATTTTATTGTCTATATTTTGGTATATACATGTATCTATTTATCTATTTCCTAAGATGAGAAATTTCACTTTATATAATATATTTTTAACTAAAAATAGTAAAATATGACAAAAATGTCTTAATTTTCTTGTTAATTACTCGTCTATTTATCTATTTATCGACAATTTGTTGATGGTATCTAATAGATAATTTTATTGTCTATCGTTTGGTTTATACATGTATCTATTTATCTTATTCCTAAGATTAGAAATTTCACTTTATATATTATATTTTTGACTAAAAATTGTAAAATATGACAAAAGTGTCTTAATTATTTCATTTATTACTCATCTATTTATCTATCTATCGACAATTTGTTGATGACATCTAATAGATAATTTTATTGTCTATCTTTTCGTATATACATGTATCAATTTATCTATTTCCTAAGATGAGAAATTTCACTTTATATAATATATTTTTGACTAAAAATAGTAAAATATGAACAGAGTGTCCCACTTTTTTCGTTAATTACTCGTCTATTTATCTATCTATCGATAATTTGTTGATGGCATCTAATAGATAATTTTATTGTCTATCTTTTGGTATATACATGTATCTATTTATCTATTTCCTAAGATGAGAAATTTCATTTTATATAATATATTTTTAACTAAAAATAGTAAAATATGACAAAAATGTCTTAATTTTCTTGTTAATTACTCGTCTATTTATCTATTTATCGACAATTTGTTGATGGCATCTAATAGATAATTTTATTGTCTATCGTTTGGTTTATAGATGTATTTATTTATCTTATTCCTAAGATGAGAAATTTAACTAAATTTGACTAAAAATTGTAAGATATGACAAAAGTGTCTTAATTATTTCATTTATTACTTATCTATTTATCTATCTATCGACAATTTGTTGATGGCATCTAATAGATAATTTTATTGTCTATCTTTTCGTATATACATGTATCAATTTATCTATTTCATAAGATGAGAAATTTCACTTTATATAATATATTTTTAACTAAAAATGGTTAAATATGACAAAAATGTCTTAATTTATTCATTTAGTACTCGTCTATTTATCTATCTATTGAAAGTTTGTTGATGGCATCTAATAGATAATTCTATTGTCTATCTTTTGGTATATACATGTATTTATTTATCTATTTCCTAAAATGAGAAATTTCACTTTATATAATATATTTTTAACTAAAAATAGTAAAATATGACAAAAATGTCTTAATTTTCTTGTTAATTACTCGTCTATTTATCTATTTATCGACAATTTGTTGATGGCATCTAATAGATAATTTTATTGTCTATCGTTTGGTTTATACATGTATCTATTTATCTTATTCCTAATATGAGAAATTTCACTTTATATATTATATTTTTGACTAAAAATTGTAAAATATGACAAAAGTGTCTTAATTATTTAATTTATTACTCATCTATTTTTATATCTATCGACAATTTGTTGATGGCATCTAATAGATAATTCTATTGTCTATCTTTTCGTATATACATGTATCAATTTATCTATTTCATAAGATGAGAAATGTCACTTTATATAATATATTTTTGACAAAATTGTAAAATATGACCAAAGTGTCTTTATTTATTCATTTATTACTCGTCTATTTATCTATCTACGGAAAATTTGATGATGGCACCTAATAGATAATTCTATTGTCTATCTTTTCGTATATACATGTATCAATTTATCTATTTCCTAAGATGAGAAATTTCACTTTATATAATATATTTTTGACTAAAAATTGTAAAATATGACCAAAGTGTCCCACTTTTTTCGTTAATTACTCGTCTATTTAACTATCTATCGACAATTTGTTGAAAGCATCTAATAGATAATTTTATTGTCTATCTTTTCGTATATGCATGTATCAATTTATCTATTTCCTAAGATGAGAAATTTCACTTTATATAATATATTTTTAACTAAAAATGGTTAAATATGACAAAAATGTCTTAATTTATTCATTTAGTACTCGTCTATTTATCTATCTATTGAAAGTTTGTTGATGGCATCTAATAGATAATTTTATTGTCTATCTTTTGGTATATACATGTATGAATTTATCTGTTTCCTAAGATGAGAAATTTCACTTTATATAATATATTTTTGACTAAAAATTGTAAAATATGACAAAAGTGTCTTAATTGTTTCATTTATTACTCCTCTATTTATCTATCTATTGACAATTTGTCGATAGCATCTAATAGATAATTTTATCGTCTATCATTTGGTATATACATGTATCTATTTATCTATTTTTTTATGATAAGAAATTTCACTTTATATAATATATTTTTAACTAAAAATAGTAAAATATGACAAAAATGTCTTAATTTTCTTGTTAATTACTCGTCTTTTTATCTATCTATCGACAATTTGTTGATGGCATCTAATAGATAATTTTATTGTCTATATTTTGGTATATACATGTATCTATTTATCTATTTCCTAAGATTAGAAATTTCACTTTATATAATATATTTTTAACTAAAAATAGTAAAATATGACAAAAATGTCTTAATTTTCTTGTTAATTACTCGACTATTTATCTATTTATCGACAATTTGTTGATGGGGTCTAATAGATAATTTTATTGTCTATCGTTTGGTTTATACATGTATCTATTTATCTTAATCCTAAGATAAGAAATTTCACTTTATATATTATATTTTTGACTAAAAATTGTAAAATATGACAAAAGTGTCTTAATTATTTCATTTAGTACTCGTCTATTTATCTATCTATTGAAAGTTTGTTGATGGCATCTAATAGATAATTTTATTGTCTATCTTTTCGTATATACATGTATCAATTTATCTATTTCCTAAGATGAGAAATTTCACTTTATATAATATATTTTTGACTAAAAATAGTAAAATATGAACAAAGTGTCCCACTTTTTTCGTTATTTACTCGTCTATTTATCTATCTATCGAGAATTTGTTGATGGCATCTAATAGATAATTTTATTGTCTATCTTTTGGTATATACATGTATCTATTTATCTTTTTCCTAAGATGAGAAATTTCACTTTATATAATATATTTTTAACTAAAAATAGTAAAATATGACAAAAATGTCTTAATTTTCTTGTTAATTACTCGTCTATTTATCTATTTATCGACAATTTGTTGATGGCATCTAATAGATAATTTTATTGTCTATCGTTTGGTTTATAGATGTATTTATTTATCTTATTCCTAAGATGAGAAATTTAACTAAATTTGACTAAAAATTGTAAGATATGACAAAAGTGTCTTAATTATTTCATTTATTACTCATCTATTTATCTATCTATCGACAATTTGTTGATGGCATCTAATAGATAATTTTATTGTCTATCTTTTCGTGTATACATGTATCAATTTATCTATTTCCTAAGATGAGAAATTTCACTTTATATAATATATTTTTAACTAAAAATAGTAAAATATGACAAAAATGTCTTAATTTTCTTGTTAATTACTCGACTATTTATCTATCTATTGAAAGTTTGTTGATGGCATCTAATAGATAATTCTATTGTCTATCTTTTGGTATTTACATGTATCTATTTATCTATTTCCTAAGATGAGAAATTCCACTTTATATAATATATTTTTGACTAAAAATAGTAAAATATGACCAAAGTGTCTCAATTTTTTCGTTAATTACTCGTCTACTTATATATCTATCGACAATTTGTTGATGGTATCTAATAGATAATTTTATTGTCTATCTTTTGGTATATACATGTATCAATTTATCTATTTCCTAAGATGAGAAATTTCACTTTATATAATATATTTTTGACTAAAAATTGTAAAATATGACAAAAGTGTCTTAATTGTTTCATTTATTACTCGTCTATTTATCTATCTATTGACAATTTGTCGATGGCATCTAATAGATAATTTTATCGTCTATCATTTGGTATATACATGTATCTATTTATCTATTTTTTTATGATGAGAAATTTCACTTTATATAATATATTTTTAACTAAAAATAGTAAAATATGACAAAAGTGTCTTGATTTTCTTGTTAATTACTCGTCTATTTATCTATCTATCGACAATTTGTTGATGGCATCTAATAGATAATTTTATTGTCTATATTTTGGTATATACATGTATCTATTTATCTATTTCCTAAGATGAGAAATTTCACTTTATATAATATATTTCTAACTAAAAATAGTAAAATATGACAAAAATGTCTTAATTTTCTTGTTAATTACTCGTCTATTAATCTATTTATCGACAATTTGTTGATGGCATCTAATAGATAATTTTATTGTATATCTTTTGGTATATACATGTATCTATTTATCTATTTCCTAAGATGAGAAATTTCACTTTATATAATATATTTTTGACTAAAAATAGTAAAATGTGACCAAAGTGTCCCATTTTTTTCGTTAATTACTCGTCTATTTATCTATCTATCGACAATTTGTTGATGGCATCTAATAGATAATTTTATTTTCTATCTTTTGGTATATACATGTATTTATTTATATATTTCCTAAAATGAGAAATTTCACTTTATATAATATATTTTTAACTAAAAATAGTAAAATATGACTAAAATGTCTTAATTTTCTTGTTAATTACTCGTCTATTTATCTATTTATCGACAATTTGTTGATGGCATCTAATAGATAATTTTATTGTCTATCGTTTGGTTTATACATGTATCTATTTATCTTATTCCTAATATGAGAAATTTCACTTTATATATTATATTTTTGACTAAAAATTGTAAAATATGACAAAAGTGTCTTAATTATTTAATTTATTACTCATCTATTTTTATATCTATCGACAATTTGTTGATGGCATCTAATAGATAATTCTATTGTCTATCTTTTCGTATATACATGTATCAATTTATCTATTTCATAAGATGAGAAATGTCACTTTATATAATATATTTTTGACAAAATTGTAAAATATGACCAAAGTGTCTTTATTTATTCATTTATTACTCGTCTATTTATCTATCTACGGAACATTTGACGATGGCACCTAATAGATAATTTTATTGTCTATCTTTTCGTATATAAATGTATCAATTTATCTATTTCCTAAGATGAGAAATTTCACTTTATATAATATATTTTTGACTAAAAATTGTAAAATATGCCCAAAGTGTCCCAATTTTTTCGTTAATTACTCGTTTCTATTTATATATCTATCGACAATTTGTTGATGGCATCTAATAGATAATTTTATTGTCTATCTTTTCGTATATACATGTATCAATTTATCTATTTCTTAAGATGAGAAATGTCACTTTATATAATATATTTTGACAAAATTGTAAAATATGACCAGTTTCTTTATTTATTCATTTATTACTCGTCTATTTATCTATCTATCGACAATTTGTTGAGGGCATCTAATAGATAATTTTATCGTCTATCTTTTCGTATATGCATGTATCAATTTATCTATTTCCTAAGATGAGAAATTTTACTTTATATAATATATTTTTGAATAAAACTAGTAAAATATGACCAAAGTGTCCCACTTTCTTCGTTAATTACTCGTCTATTTATCAATCTATCGACAATTTGTTGATGGCATCTAATAGATAATTTTATTTTCTATCTTTTGGTATATACATGTCTCTATTTATCTATTTCCTAAGATGAGAAATTTCACTTTATATAATATATTTTAACTAAAAATGGTTAAATATGACAAAAATGTCTTAATTTATTCATTTAGTACTCGTCTATTTATCTATCTATTGAAAGTTTGTTGATGGCATCTAATAGATAATTTTATTGTCTATCTTTTGGTATATACATGTATCAATTTATCTATTTTTTATGATGAGAAATTTCACTTTATATAATATATTTTTGACTAAAAATTGAAAAATATGATAAAAGTGTCTTAATTGTTTCATTTATTACTCGTCTATTTATCTATCTATTGACAATTTGTCGATAGCATCTAATAGATAATTTTATCGTCTATCATTTGGTATATACATGTATCTATTTATCTATTTTTTTATGATGAGAAATTTCACTTTATGTAATATATTTTTAACTAAAAATAGTAAAATATGACAAAAATGTCTTAATTTTCTTGTTAATTACTCGTCTTTTTATCTATCTATCGACAATTTGTTGATGGCATCTAATAGATAATTTTATTGTCTATATTTTGGTATATACATGTATCTATTTATCTATTTCCTAAGATGAGAAATTTCACTTTATATAATATATTTTTAACTAAAAATAGTAAAATATGACAAAAATGTCTTAATTTTCTTGTTAATTACTCGTCTATTTATCTATTTATCGACAATTTGTTGATGGTATCTAATAGATAATTTTATTGTCTATCGTTTGGTTTATACATGTATCTATTTATCTTATTCCTAAGATAAGAAATTTCACTTTATATATTATATTTTTGACTAAAAATTGTAAAATATGACAAAAGTGTCTTAATTATTTCATTTATTACTCATCTATTTATCTATCTATCGACAATTTGTTGATGACATCTAATAGATCATTTTATTGTCTATCTTTTCGTATATACATGTATCTATTTATCTATTTCCTAAGATGAGAAATTTCACTTTATATATTATATATCATACTAAAAATTGTAAAATATGAACAAAGTGTCCCACTTTTTTCGTTAATTACTCGTCTATTTATCTATCTATCGATAATTTATTGATGGCATCTAATAGATAATTTTATGTCTATCTTTTGGTATATACATGTATCTATTTATCTATTTCCTAAGATGAGAAATTTCACTTTATATAATATATTTTTAACTAAAAATAGTAAAATATGACAAAAATGTCTTAATTTTCTTGTTAATTACTCGTCTATTTATCTATTTATCGACAATTTGTTGATGGCATCTAATAGATAATTTTATTGTCTATCGTTTGGTTTATACATGTATCTATTTATCTTATTCCTAAGATGAGAAATTTCACTTTATATAATATATTTTTAACTAAAAATTGTAAAATATGCCCAAAGTGTCCCACTTTTTTCGTTAATTACTCGTTTCTATTTATATATCTATCGACAATTTGTTGAGGGCATCTAATAGATAATTTTATTGTCTATCTTTTCGTATAAACATGTATCAATTTATCTATTTCTTAAGATGAGAAATGTCACTTTATATAATATATTTTGACAAAATTGTAAAATATGACCAGTTTCTTTATTTATTCATTTATTACTCGTCTATTTATCTATCTATGGAAAATTTGTTGATGGGACCTAATAGATAATTTTATTTTCTATCTTTTCGTATATACATGTATCAATTTATCTATTTCCTAAGATGAGAAATTTCACTTTATATAATATATTTTTGACTAAAAATTGTAAAATATGACCAAAGTGTCCCACTTTTTTCGTTAATTACTCGTCTATGTATCTATCTATCGACAATTTGTTGAGGGCATCTAATAGAGAATTTTATTGTCTATCTTTTCGTATATACATGTATCAATTTATCTATTTCCTAAGATGAGAAATTTCACTTTATATAATATATTTTTGACTAAAAATAGTAAAATATGACCAAAGTGTCCCACTTTTTTCGTTAATAACTCGTCTATTTATCTGTCTTTCGACAATTTGTCGAAAAATGGAATAAGTGTAATAGAAGAGAATAACGTTGATATTATAAATGCACTAAAAACCGTACCAACAGTGGCCATGAAAACGGTAAGTGACAATGCCATAAAACTAGTGTTTCCTAATAATGAAGCAAAAAATCGAGGTATTGGAGCAATGGAACAAAAAGAGGATTACGACAACTATGAAGTCTCGTACGAGAGGAAACTGAGGTCCAAAATAGCAGTGACGCATGTACCAAACACAATTGAAGACTCGGTGATTGCGCAGTCGATAACAGAGAAAAACTCTAACATAACACAGATAATAAATGAAGAGAACGAAATAAAGGTCTTGTTCTCGAAGCCTGGGGCCCCAGGATATAAAACGGTTATTATAGGAACATCTCCTCGTATCAGGAACACAATTATGAACAATGGAGGACGTGTATATATACACATGTCTCGGTGCATCGCATATGACCACTATTGGGTTTTAAGATGCGGAAAATGCATGGAGTATGGTCACAAAACCGCCAGATGTACTGAACCAAACCCGTGTTGCAGATATTGTAACAAAGATCAACTGTCAAAAGACTGTAATGAAAAAAGGAATTTGAAATGTGATCACTGCATGAAAACATCCAGGGCAGATACATACCATTCCGTGTTCGACAGGGAGTGTCCAGCATTTATTGCAGCCAAGAATTTAATCATAAGACATACCATGAGATGCACAGAGGAGACAGAAACTAACTCAAAAAATTAATTACGACATACAGCCACCACATGTACCATATCGATCACCAGACTGTTACACAAAAAGAACCAGACATCAACATAAAGCAGAAAACAATAGTGTGCTGTAACATAGAGGATATATTAACAAGAAATAAACGTTACAAGATAGCTATGATAGAAGAACTAGCTGAAACGTACAACTCAGTTATAATATGTTGCACCGAATCACACTTAAGAAAAGATATACAAAATGGAGAAATAAAAATGACCAAGTTTCAACACTTTAGAGGAGACAGATTACCAGGAAAGAAAAAAGGCGGAGTGATAGTATATGTGAGAAATGACTGGTCGACTCAAACAAGAATGTTGTGTACAGGATCTGACGGTGAAACTGAATATATCATACTCCACATAGCACATCTGAATATGCATGTAGCTACAGTCTACCGACCACCAGGGTGTTCAGCACAAAGTTTCTTACAATTCACTAACATATTAACTGAAACAAAAAATAAACTAGGAACACCGGAACCAACAACTTTAGTAAATGGAGACCTAAATTTACCGATTATTCAGTGGAATACTCAGAACATCCATGGAGGAACCGCCACTGATAGACTACACTCTGCCACACTAATTAATCTAGCAAACGAATTTATGATGGAACAGATGGTGAAGGAACCCACTAGAGGAAAATATATTATAGACCTAATATTTATCAACAATCCAGAACTTATAAATAAAGTAAGTGTAGAAGATACTATATTATCTGATCACAGACTAGTGATAATAGAAACAAATATATATGAAGAAGAAACTATAGATAAACCACTAAACCTAGAATCATTTGCCTCTATCAACTTTTTTAATAAAAACACTGACTGGAACAACATCAACGAAGAAATAACCAACATCAACTGGAACCAAGAACTGGACAATATGACCTGCACCGAAATGTTTGAGACTATTCATTCAAAGTTATTCATACACCGAAAAGGAAGAAGCCACAACGCAGGGGAATTCCACGAGAACCAAAAATTCTGATGAAAAAAAGGAGCAGACTAACCAAACAATTAAGGACAACAAAATCACCAAACAGTGAAAAAATCCGTCACAAGATTGCCATCATCGAAAATAAATTATCAAAATCGTTCATAGACGAACAACAAACAGGAGAAAAACGCGCCATAGATGCGATCAGTGAAAACCCCAAATATTTTTATTCCTATGCCAGATCCAAGGCAACACTAACATCGGACCCATCAACATAAACGGAAGACTAATCACAGATCCTAGAGGAATTTCTGAAGCACTGAACGAACAATACGTTTCAGCCTTCAGTGAACCACGACAAAACCATACGAGACATACAAACACACAGCAAAACACACGAGGTAATGAGATAAATGACATCGAATTTAACGAAATAGATATAGAACACAACATAGCAACAATCAACAAGGAGGCTGCAGCAGGACCGGACAAAATCCCAGCCATATTATTAAAGCAATGTGCACGAAGCCTCTCTATACCATTATACAAGTTATGGCGAACATCCATGGACACAGGAGAAATACCAACCAAACTGAAACATGGTGCAATAACACCGATATACAAAGGAGGAGACCGAACCTAAAGTAAAAAATATAGACCAGTTGCTTTAACATCGCATGTCATAAAAGTGTATGAAAAAATCATCGTGAAGAAAATAATTACATTTCTAGAGGAAAATATGCTATTTAACCCAGGACAACATGGATTCAGACAAGGGAGGTCATGTTTGTCCCAACTATTACAACACCGAATGGACATACTCAACTATCTCGAAAATGAAACAGGTGTAGATGTAATATACCTAGACTTCGCAAAAGCGTTTGACAAAGTAGACCATTCAATACTTATAGAGAAACTGAGTCACATTGGAATTGGCGGTAAACTGATCGAGTGGATACGGGTTTTTTTCATCAGAACTCAGACAGTGGTGGTTAAAGGAGGAGAATCAGAAATAACAGAAGTGAAAAGTGGCGTGGCGCAGGGATCGGTACTAGGTCCACTGTTATTCCTTATCTATATAAGTGACATAGACAAAAATATGAACTACTGCAAAGCTACATCGTTTGCAGATGACACCAGACTGCAGAAAAGTATAAAATATGAATAAGATAAAGAATTGATGCAAAGTGATCTAGCAAAGATATACCAATGGACAAACAATAACAACATGGAATTCAACAGCACAAAGTTCGAACTACTGAGCTACAAACATCCAAAATTCCAACACCTTATAATTATGCATCTACGAAACACCAAATGCAGCAATCATCGCCCAAACAAACCAAGTACGCGATCTAGGTATAATATTAAGTGACAACGCCACCTTCAACCAACAAATAGACAGCACTGTAACCAGAACTAGACAAACAATAGGATGGATTCTACGTACATTTAAAACAAGAGAAACTAGAGTAATGATCACCCTCTACAAGTCGTTAGTTCTACCAATGCTGGAATACTGCTGCCAACTGTGGAGTCCTACGAGAATCGGAGATATAAGAAAACTGGAAGCCGTTCAGAGGACATACACGAACAGAATTGCAGGCCTAAACAACATGAATTACTGGCAAAGATTAAAATACTTGAACTTATACTCACTAGAGAGAAGAAGAGAGAGATACATAGTCATATATATCTGGAAAATAATTAATGGACTGGTCCCCAACTTATAGCCTCCTAACGCCATTACAACTGGCAACAGTGGACGGAGAGGGTTATTATGTATAGTACCAACCATCACAGGCACATGGAGAAGAATTCAAACATTGAAAGAAAGCTCTATTGCAATACAAGGGCCGAAATTATACAACAAACTACCCAAGAATATAAGAAAACAAAATACAACACTAGAAAATTTTAAGGAGAATTTAGACCAATTTTTAAGAAACATACCAGACAAACCATCACTACCGCACTACCACACCACTACGGAAGGTAACAGCATACTGCAACACATTACACGCACTACATGAGGGCAGCGCTTCGCGTGGCCCTGGTCCCACTACGGACCGAACTTCATCTCAGGTGTGTGTGTGTGTCAGTCGGTGTCGTGGAGTAAAGACGTGTTACAATTAAGCTCCGATTCCCAGTGTTAATTCCTGTGTTAATATTCCCCATACACACTCCCAAACGCCCATAAAGCTCTATAAGTGGCAAAGGAACAAGTTGTCAGGTTCTGGATTATTGGTGTAGCTGGACTTAGTCACAGTAACAGTGTATAATAGAAATTCCCAGGCTATACCGTCCATTCGACCCTGTTCCTGATGTTTGCGCATGCGCAGGTGGACTGTGATGTCAACAGAAACAGTCGATAACTGCCGATAACCCCCCCCCCCCTCCCTGCCTTCCCACCCCGGCCACCTGAACAGCTGACTAACCCCGACCCAAATTCTAAACCAACACAATGTCACGTACTAATTTACCCCCACCAGAGCAATCATGTGTTATATGTTCTAAACTCTGTGTTTTAGAAAGCATAAAGTGAGAGAAATGTGATAAATATATTCATCCAAACTGTTCCAAATTACCAGCATATGCACTAGTCAATTGGTTCACGACTCGACATAAATACAAGTGTGAACTTTGTGTTCGTACCTCGATGAAGGACGAGGATTATGATCGAAAATTTGCTTTTGTCTCTAATCTTCTCATTGATGCGGGGTAGACTATAGAGAATGAAAGCAAAAACAACAGTGATCAAGATGTTAGTGTGTGCAAGCAGCCGTTGGAAGTAATAATTAACGCTGCCTCTGATAACCTACAAAATGATACTATAGAAAATGAAAATGACAGTGAACAAGAATGTAGTGACACTGAGCAGTCACTACAAACGGCCTCGGTTGACCCTAACAAACCTAACCCCCCAGTCAATCCAACCTTGCCTTCTACCACAAACACCTCTAACACTAATAATAAAAATAGTGATGATAATAAGAAGATAAAAATCTGCAAATTTTATAAAACTCATTCCTGCAAATATGGGCGCTCAGGAAAAAAGTGCAACTATGCTCACCCCAAAGTCTGCTACAAGTACAGAATTTATGGTCGGAACACAAAACTGGGCTGCACATCTCAAACTTGCACCCACTACCATCCCGTTATATGCAAACATTCCGAAAAAGACAGACTTTGCCTATACCTAGAATGCCCTTATCTTCACCTAAAAGGCACTCGACGCTACCAACCACAACCCCCAACCACACCCACGCCTACACCTACACCTACACACACTGACACTAATATACCAGGTGGAACATACCCTTCCACCACACACTCCCACACATATCACCAGCAGTCTACTAACCAACCTACCAGCCAATATCAACGCAACGATGACTCACGACATTTTTTATTCTTAGACATCCAGGAGATGAAGGCCCAACTAGCACAATTAATGAGGCTTTTGCCAATACAAAGGGACCAGCACCAACATCACCCAGTCCCCCTACCCAACATGGCACATCCTCCGCCATTCCTCCAACGCCAGTATTAAATAATATATTGACTGCAAACATAGAAGGTCTAATTCCTTATAGATTCAATGAAAAATTACCACTTATTAAGGAATTAATGACAGATTCTCATGCCCTAATTACATCCTTCACCGAGTCCCATCTGAACCATAACATCAAAGATGCGGAGGTACATATTAATAACTATAATATCATACACACAGACCGCACTAACAGAAAGAAAGGTGGTGTCATTACATATATAAGAGAAGAACTTACACCTGATACCCAAGTTCTCTTTTCCAAGTCAAACTCATATACTGAGGCCCAACTCATCTATATAAAGAAGTTAGACCTCATCTTCACCATCATTTATCGTCCACCAGACTGCCCCATCGAAGCCTTTCTCGAAACCATCAATGCCATTCGTGCTCTACTTGATACCTTTACTCCCCAACCTACGCTCATAATTACGGGAGATTTTAATCTACCCATTATAGATTGGTCCACGGACTCCATTAACAGAGGCTCATCCAGTGACCGATCCCAGGCACTCCATCTACAATCTTTTGTCCAAGACTTCTTCCTTACCCAAGTAATTACAACTCCAACTCGTCAAAACAACATCCTTGACTTGTTTTTTACCAACAACGAGGACCTAATATACAACCATGAAGTATTAATAACCAACCTGAGCGATCATAATTTGATCAAAATCACCATTAACATAAAATCTTCAGTGACAGAACCAAACTTTACTAAAGTATGTGAATTACCTACCAACTTCTCTGACCTAAATTTTTTTAGTCAAGACATGTCATGGGATGGTTTATGTGAGTTCCTTAACTCAACTGACTGGTCCACCTCCCTTGACCACCTCAACCCTAACGACCAACTAAACCTAATACTGGACACTTTTCTAAAAGCCTCGATTCAAAATGTACCACCGAGGTCAAACAGAATTACCAAGTATTCAATAATACCAAAGGACAAAAGGCTTCTCATGAGAAAAAGAGGAAAATTAAAAAAGAAATTGAACAAAACTACGAACAACGACAGATTTGAACGATTAACCGAGCAAATTTCAGGCATAAATGCAGCCCTAGTAGATTCCACCACATGTGAGCTTGTTCACAAAGAAGCAATGGCTGTGAAAAGTATAAAAGAAAACCCAAAATATTTCTATACATACGCCTTTAAGAAGTCAAAAATAAAGACCCCTGTTGGTCCTCTTAAGGAAGGTGGCAAGACAATAACTGACCCCCAAGAAATAAGTGATCTAATAAGAAAACAATACGAAACAGTTTTTAGCATACCACTTCAAGAAAAAACTATCAACTGCCCAGTAGATTTCTTCACGTCTACAGACCAAGCCAACCAAGACCAACAACTTCACAACATCACCATTAACACTACTGACATAATTGAAGCCATTAAAACTCTAAGCAACAATTCAGCGGCCGGCCCTGACCATATACCAGCAATCTTTCTCAAAAGATGTGCGGATATGTTGGCAAAGCCACTGCTCATATTTTACCGAAACTCCCTTGCTACTGGTATCGCGCCACAACTCCTCAGATCGGCGAAAATCACCCCAGTTTTTAAAGGAGGTTCGTGAGGTGAGGCAAATAACTATAGGCCCATAGCTCTGACCTCGCACATCATCAAAGTACTTGAAAAAATAATCACCAAGAAAATCACTACATATCTCGAAGACTCAAACAAAATGAATGATGGACAACATGGTTTCAGGAGAGGTCGATCGTGTCTATCTCAACTTCTTGCTCATCACGATCGGCTCATCACCTCCCTTGAACTTAATACTATGATTGATGTAGTGTACCTTGACTTTTCAAAGGCTTTCGACAAGGTTGACCACGGGGTTCTGCTCCATAAGCTGCGCAACCTGGGAATCTCTGGTCAACTCGGTCTTTGGATATCTGCATTTTTAACCAACAGAACCCAATTTGTCGCTGTCAGTGGAGCCATGTCGTCTGTGTCGTCTGTCCTGAGTGGTGTTCCTCAAGGCTCTGTCCTGGGACCACTACTGTTTCTTGTCCACATCCACGACATAGACTCAAACATCACCAACTCCACCGTCACTTCTTTCGCTGATGACACGCGAATCACTAAAGTTATTAATACTAATGAAGATGCTGTCCTCCTACAAAATGATCTAGAGGAAATATATAAATGGGCCAACATCAATAACATGAAATTTAATAATAACAAATTCGACCATCTTAGATATTCAACAACACCAACCTAACTACCAAATGCATCCTATGAAGCACCTGATGGCTCCATCATTGTTACCCAGCCCTGCGTCAGAGACCTTGGTGTCTGCCTCTCAAACGACGCTACATTTTCATTACACATTACCAATATATAGTGAAAAAAGCGCGTGGTCAACTGGGTTGGATACTCCGCACCTTCAAGACAAGAGACCCCTTTCCGATGTTGACCTTGTACAAATCGCTGGTTGTCCCCTTGTTGGAATATTGCTGCCAGTTGTGGTCCCCTTGGAGAACTGGGGATATCCATGCACTTGAATCGGTACAAAGATCATTTACTTACCGCATATCAACTGTAAAAAATCTAAACTATTGGGGGCGAATCAATACCCTCAAACTGTACTCTCTGGAGCGGCGTAGAGAACGATACCTGATTCTCTATGTCTGGAAGACAATGCAGGGCCTATGTTCCAATGACATAGACCTACGCTTCCACGAGCACCAACGACTAGGTCAACTCTGCAACATAGGTAGAGTTCACCCTCGGGCCCTAACAAGAGTGAAGACGCTTAGGAGCAATTCCTTTTCCATACGTGGTCCAGCGCTCTTCAACTCACTACCACAACAATACCAGCCCTCACCAACGTCACCCTTCACCACTTTAAATCAAGACTTGACCAATTTCTACAAGATGTACCGGACGAGCCACATCTCCCTCACTACAACTCCCGTGCCCCAACCAACTCAATAATAGACTGGTTGGCTCTTCGACGGGCGGACGGCGACTTCACTTACCCAGGGGAGGCAACCCATCGCGACCCCGAAGCACAGCACCATGTCTAGCGGGGCTGATTGCTTCCAACTTCTTCACAGGATTCACAGGTGTGTGTGTGTGTGTGTGTGTGTGTGTGTGTGTCCCCTACTCCCGCACCTCTATAAACCGACCTGACAATGTTTTTAACACTCACTGTAGGGTTCCTCGTAGTGATGCTCCAGTGAGGCTCCAACAACCTGTTAACTAACCTGAAAATTCAATTACCTTGTCATATAGTGCATAACTGGTAGACATTTCAAAAAGGGCAGTTAAATTTGACCCTATTTCAACAAAATATGGTATTACACTGGTGTACAGTTGCCAAAAAAGGTATTGCGACAAATCTTGATAGAACTTTAACCATAGTAATATCCACAACTATTTGTATATGGACTATAAGCATGTATAACAGAAGGAAATATACATATCCTTCTGTAATACATACTTATAATCCCTACAAACAACTATGGACATTAATATATTTAAAGTTGTATCAATAGGTGTTGCAGTACCTTTTTTGGCAACTGTACATTCTAAAAAGGTCAATGTTACACTGTAAAATCTTAAACCAGTGCAATTTTTGGTTTCTGCCATTACAATGTTTCATGTAGACATTGACATAGATTACTTTGATGCAAGTATTTCAACAATAACATATAGACCACCACAGTTACTAGCAATGGTATAACAGCATGTAATCCTCACCTTAACAATGAGAAGATTTGTGTTGGGTTTTAATCTGAAGACACATGGCAGATCTCAATCACTTGATCTCCCCTACATTCTTGATAACTTTCTTAGCACCACTAATATTCCACCACTTCCACCGGTTTGTTTAAACATTAACTAACACAAGCATTATTTTCACATCTGGTCAGGATCATGGTACCAATAGTAGTGGACCAAGCTGCTCAACACACTCAAGTAACCTGTAAACAATAAAATCATTAGTAACTGACCACACCTTGCAGGGTTGGGGTAATACTGGTACAGTTCACTGGGGGTCAATAATTAGTTACCTTCACCCAACCACAATACCACTGAATTCATTGTGGTACCAACCAGATAAGCACAGATGGCCTTATGTACACTGGGGGTCAGAAGTTGTGTCCTGATCAAATTGCAGGATTAATAAACTAGCAGAGCTTTGACAACTGTGATGTTCAAACCTTTTAAAACTAGACTCAATAGGTTAAGGGGGTGTGGGAGAAGGGGACAGGCTTGGAGGGTGACTGGGGGGTGCAGGAATAGGGGGACAGGCTTCATGACATAAAAAACATTTGTTTCAATCATCCTAAATAATATTATAAGGTTAGTAAATTATCCGTGGTTACGGATTTCAACTGGTGTGACGATTTCTTTTGTGTTAGCTGTAGTACAATATAGTACACTTTACACGTACCATACTGTACCATACTGTAATGTACCTTACAGTACCATACTGTACTGTACTGTACTGCTACAATTTAGCACTTTTTCGGTACAATTCAGCACATTTATTCTATGTATGTATATTCCAATTTAAATAAAGTACGGAAAGGGTACGGAAAAATCACCAAAAAGTAACATATTTTGGTATTCGTACTTAACAAGAATTATCATACCATAATTTCATACCGTACTGGTAGATTATAAAATACCATAGGCCTACCGTACTGTAATACTGTACTGTAATACTGTACTGTAATACTGTACTGTACCCGTACACACATACAAACACACCAACAATAGAAAAGATACATACAGAAAACTTATGTCAACAAGCAGCACCTTGTTTCAAAACAGTGTTAGTTTAAATAAAAACGAATTATTTGTTTCAAAACAGTGTTAGTTTAAATAGATACCCATTATTTGTTTCAAAACAGTGTTCTATGCACATAATAATAATTAATTACAATATTAATATATAATAACAGTTATTTATGGTACTATTATGTTATTATTATTATAAACTGATATTATATAGACTTGTAAATACACATAAACATTAATTATAAAGGAAAATTATAATATAAACAAACCTTGGCTGATACTTCTCTGTTCAAATCCACATTAGCAGTGTTACCATATTGGTTACCAGTGTTACCATACATGTGTGTCACTGTAACTATTAAAAATTATATAGTCTAGAAAAAAAGCATGTGAATAAAAAAATTATCATTCATTCATTCATTCATTCTTTCATTTATATATATTTATTTTTTAATTTTTAGGTGAGGTTTTGGGTTCAACCTCAAACCTCAAATCAATTTATCTATTTAATAAGATGAAAAATTTCACTTTATATAATATATTTTTAACTAAAAATAGTAAAATATGACAAAAATGTCTTAATTTTCTTGTTAATTACTCGTCTATTTATCTATTTATCGACAATTTGTTGATGGCATCTAATAGATAATTTTATTGTCTATCGTTTGGTTTATACATGTATCTATTTATCTTATTCCTAAGATGAGAAATTTCACTTTATATATTATATTTTTGACTAAAAATTGTAAAATATGACAAAAGTGTCTTAATTATTTCATTTATTACTCGTCTATTTATCTATCTATCGACAATTTGTTGATGGCATCTAATAGAAAATTTTATTGTCTATCTTTTCGTATATACATGTATCAATTTATCTATTTCCTAAGATGAGAAATGTCACTTTATATAATATATTTTTGACAAAATTGTAAAATATGACAAAAGTGTCTTAATTTATTCATTTATTACTCGTCTATTTATATATCTATCGACTATTTGTTGATGGCATCTAATAGATAATCTTATTGTCTATCTTTTGTTTTTTTCATGTATCTATTTATCTAATTCCTAAGATGAGAAATTTCACTTCATATATTATATTTTTGACTAAAAATTGTAAAATATGACCAAAATGTCCCAATTTTTTCGTTAATTACTCGTCTATTTATCTATCTATCAACAATTTGTTGATGGCATCTAATAGATAATTTTATCGTCTATCATTTGGTATATACATGTATCTATTTATCTGTTTCCTAAGATTCGAAAATTCACTTTATATAATATATTTTTGACTAAAAATAGTAAAATATGACAAAAGTGTCTTATTTTCTGGTTTATTACTCATCTATTTATCTATCTATCGACAATTTGTTGATGACATCTGATAGATAATTTTATTGTCTATCTTTTCGTATATACATGTATCAATTTATCCATTTCCTAAGATGAGAAATTTCACTTTATATAATATATTTTTGACTAAAAATAGTAAAATATGACCAAAGTGTCCCAATTTTTCGTTAATTACTCGTCTATTTATCTATCTATCGACAATTTGTTGATGGCATCTAATCGATAATTTAATTGTCTATTTTTTGGTATACACATGTATCTATTTATCTATTTCCCAAGATGAGAAATTTCACTTTATATAATATATTTTTAACTAAAAATAGTAAAATATGACAAAAGTGTCTTAATTTTCTTGTTAATTACTCGTCTATTTATCTATCTATCGACAATTTGTTGATGGCATCTAATAGATAATTTAATTGTCTATTTTTTGGTATATACATGTATCTATTTATCTATTTCCTAAGATGAGAAATTTCACTTTATATAATATATTTTTAACTAAAAATAGTAAAATATGACAAAAGTGTCTTAATTTTCTTGTTAATTACTCGTCTATTTACCTATTTATCGACAAATTGTTGATGACATCGAATAGATAATTTTATTGTCTATCGTTTGGTTTATACATGTATCTATTTATCTATTTCCTAAGATGAGAAATTTCACTTTATATATTATATTTTTGACAAAAAAATGTAAAATATTACCAATGTGTCCCATTTCTTCGTTAATTACTCGTCTATTTATCTATCTATCAACAATTTGTTGATGGCATCTATTAGATACTTTTATCGTCTATCTTTTGGTATATACATGTATCTATTTATTTATTTTTTAAGAGGAGAAATTTCACTTTATATAATATATTTTTGACTAAAAATTGTAAAATATGACAAAAGTGTCTTAATTGTTTCATTTATTACTCGTCTATTTATCTATCTATTTGCAATTTGTTGATGGCATCTAATAGATAATTTTATTGTCTATCTTTTGGTATATACATGTATCAATTTATCTATTTCCTAAGAGAAGAAATTTCACTTTATATAATATATTTTTGACTAAAAATAGTAAAATATGACTAAAGTGTCCAAATTTTTCGTTAATTACTCGTCTATTTATCTATCTATCGACAATTTGTTGATGGCATCTAATAGATAATTTTATTGTCTATCATTTGGTTTATACATGTATCTATTTATCTATTTCCTAAGATGAGAAATTTCACTTTATATATTATATTTTTGAAAAAAATGTAAAATATTACCAAAGTGTCCCATTTCTTCATTAATTACTCGTCTATTTATCTATCTATCAACAATTTGTTGATGGCATCTATTAGATAATTTTATTGTCTATCTTTTGTTATATACATGTATCTATTTATTTATTTTTAAGAGGAGAAATTTCACTTTATATTATATATTTTTGACTAAAAATTGTAAAATATGACAAAAGTGTCTTAATTATTTATTTATTACTCGTCTATTTATTTATCTATCAACAATTTGTTGATGGCATCTATTAGATAATTTTATCGTCTATCTTTTGGTATATACATGTATCTATTTATCTATTTTTCAACATGAAAAATTTTACTTTATATAATATATTTTTGACAAAAAATAGTAAAATATGACAAAAGTGTCTTAATTTTCTTGTTAATTACTCATCTAGTTATCTATTTATCAACAATTTGTTGATGGCATCTAATAGATAATTTTATTGTCTATCTTTTCGTATATACATGTATCAATTTATCTATTTTATAAGATGAGAAATGTCACTTTATATAATATATTTTTGACTAAAAATTGTAAAATATGACCAAAGTGTCTTTATTTATTCATTTATTACTCGTCTATTTATCTATCTTCGGCAAATTTGTTGATGGCATCTAATAGATAATTTTATTGTCTATCTTTTAGTATATACATGTATCAATTTATCTATTTCATAAGATGAAAAATGTCACTTTATATAATATATTTTTGACTAAAAATTGTAAAATATGACCGAAGTGTTCCACTTTTTTCGTTAATTACTCGTCTATTTATCTATTTATCGACAATTTGTTGATGGCATCTAATAGATAATTTTATTGTCTATCTTTTGGTATATACATGTATCTATTTATCTATTTCCTAAGATGAGAAATTTCACTTTATATAATATATTTTTAACTAAAAATAGTAAAATATGACAAAAGTGTCTTAATTTTCTTGTTAATTACTCATCTATTTATCTATTTATCGACAATTTGTTGATGGCATCTAATAGATAATTTTATTGTCTATATTTTGGTATTTACATGTATCTATTTATCTATTTCCTAAGATGAGAAATTTCATTTTATATAATATATATTTTACTAAAAATTGTAAAATATGACAAAAATGTCTTAATTGTTTCATTTATTACTCGTCTATTTATCGATATATTGACAATTTGTTGATGGCATCTAATAGATAATTTTATTGTCTATCTTTTGGTTTTTTCATGTATCTATTCATCTATTTCCTAAGATGAGAAATTTCACTTCATATATTATATTTTTGACTAAAAATTGTAAAATATGACCAAAATGTCCCACTTTTTTTCGTTAATTACTCGTCTATTTATCTATCTATCAACAATTTGTTGATGGCATCTAATAGATAATTTTATCGTCTATCATTTGGTATATACATGTATCTATTAATCTGTTTCCTAAGATTCGAAAATTCACTTTATATAATATATTTTTGACTAAAAATAGTAAAATATGACAAAAGTGTCTTAATTTTCTTGTTAATTACTCATCTATTTATCTATCTATCGACAATTTGTTGATGGCATCTAATAGATAATTTTATCGTCTATTTTTTGGTATATACATGTATCTATTTATCTATTTTTTAAGATGAGAAATTTTACTTTATATAATATATTTTTTACTAAAAAATAAAAAAATATGACCAAAGTGTCCCGCTTTTTTCGTTAATTACTCGTCTATTTATCTATCTATCGACAATTTGTTGATGGTATCTAATAGATAATTTTATTGTCTATCTTTTGGTATATACATGTATCTATTTATCTATTTCCTAAGATGAGAAATTTCACTTTATATAATATATTTTTGACTAAAAATTGTAAAATATTACCAAAGTGTCCCATTTTTTCATTAATTACTCGTCTATTTATCTATCTATCAACAATTTGTTGATGGCATCTATTTGATAATTTTATCGTCTATCTTTTGGTATATACATGTATCTATTTATCTATTTTTTATGATGAGAAATTTCACTTTATATAATATATTTTGGACTAAAAATTGTAAAATATGACAAAAGTGTCTTAATTATTTCATTTATTACTCATCTATTTATATATCTATCGACAATTTGTTCATGGCATCTAATAGATAATTTTATTGTCTATCTTTTTGTATATACATGAATCAATTTATCTATTTCCTAAGATGAGAAATTTCACTTTATATAATATATTTTTAACTAAAAATAGTAAAATATGACCAAAGTGTCCCACTTTTTTCGTTAATTACTCGTCTATTTATCTATCTATCGACAATTTGTTGATGGCATCTAATAGATAATTTTATTGTCTATATTTTGGTATTTACATGTATCTATTTATCTATTTCCTAAGATGAGAAATTTCACTTTAAATATATTTTTGACTAAAAATGGTAAAATATGACAAAAATGTCTTAATTTATTCATTTAGTACTCGTCTATTTATCTATCTATTGAAAGTTTGTTGATGGCATCTAATAGATAATTCTATTGTCTATCTTTTGGTATATACATATATATATTTATCTATTTCCTAAGATGAGAAATTTAACTATATATAATATATTTTTGACTAAAAATAGTAAAATATGACCAAATGTCCCACTTTTTTTGTTAATTACTCGTCTATTTATCTATCTATCGACAATTTGTTGATAGCATCTAATAGATAATTTTATTGTCAATAATTTGGTATATACATGTATCTATTTATCTATTTCATAAGATGAGAAATTTTACTTTATATAATATATTTTTAACTAAAAATGGTAAAATATGACAAAAATGTCTTAATTTTCTTGTTAATTACTCGTCTATTTATCTATTTATCGACAATTTGTTGATGGTATCTAATAGATAATTTTATTGTCTATCGTTTGGTTTATACATGTATCTATTTATCTTATTGCTAAGATGAGAAATTTCACTTTATATAATATATTTTTGACTAACAATTGTAAAATATGACCAAAGTGTCTTTATTTATTCATATATTACTCGTCTATTTATCTATCTATGGCAAATTTGTTGATGGCATCTAATAGATAATTTTATTGCCTATCTTTTCGTATATATATGTATCAATTTATCTATTTCATAAGATGAGAAATGTCACTTTATATAATATATTTTTGACTAAAAATTGTAAAATATGACCGAAGTGTCCCACTTTTTTCGTTAATTACTCGTCTATTTATCTATCTATCGACAATTTGTTGATGGCATCTAATAGATAATTTTATTGTCTATATTTTGGTATTTACATGTATCTATTTATCTATTTCCTAAGATGAGAAATTTCACTTTATATATTATATATCATACTAAAAATTGTAAAATATGACAAAAATGTCTTAATTGTTTCATTTATTACTCGTCTATTTATCTATCTATTGACAATTTGTTGATGGCATCTAATAGATAATTTTATTGTCTATCTTTTCGTATATACATGTATCAATTTATCTATTTCCTAGAACGAGAAATTTCACTTTATATAATATATTTTAGACTAAAAATTGTAAAATATGACAAAAGTGTCTTAATTTATTCATTTGTTACTCGTCTATTTATTTATCTGTCGACAATTTGTTGATGGCATCTAATAGATAATTTTATTATCGATCTTTTGGTTTATACATGTATCTATTTATCTATTTCCTAAGATGAGAAATGTCACTTTATATATTATATTTTTGACTAAAAATAGTAAAATATTACCAATGTGTCTTAATTATTTCGTTTATTACTCGTCTATTTATCTATCTATCAACAATTTGTTGATGTCATCTAATAAATAATTTAATCATCTATCTTTTGGTATATACATGTATTATATTTATCTATTTCGTAATATGAGAAATTTCACTTATTATAATATATTTTTAACTTAAAATTGTAAAATATGACAAGTGTCTTAATTTTCTTGTTAATTACTCATCTATTTATCTATTTATCGACAATTTGTTGATGGTATCTAATAGATAATTTTATTGTCTATATTTTGGTATTTATATGTATCTATTTATCTATTTCCTAAGATGAGAAATTTCACTTTATATAATATATATTTTACTAAAAATTGTAAAATATGACAAAAATGTCTTAATTGTTTCATTTATTACTCGTCTATTTATCTA
Organism: Petrolisthes manimaculis; assembly: GCA_034508575.1. Lineage (NCBI taxonomy): Eukaryota > Metazoa > Arthropoda > Malacostraca > Decapoda > Porcellanidae > Petrolisthes > Petrolisthes manimaculis. The sequence continues at coordinate 1,008,872 of JAWZYT010000365.1, forward strand.
TCTATTGACAATTTGTTGATGGCATCTAATAGATAATTTTATTGTCTATCTTTTCGTATATACATGTATCAATTTATCTATTTCCTAGAAAGAGAAATTTCACTTTATATAATATATTTTAGACTAAAAATTGTAAAATATGACAAAAGTGTCTTAATTTATTCATTTATTACTCGTCTATTTATTTATCTATCGACAATTTGTTGATGGCATCTAATAGATAATTTTATTATCGATCTTTTGGTTTATACATGTATCAATTTATCTATTTCCTAAGATGAGAAATGTCACTTTATATATTATATTTTTGACTAAAAATAGTAAAATATTACCAATGTGTCTTAATTATTTCGTTTATTACTCGTCTATTTATCTATCTATCAACAATTTGTTGATGTCATCTAATAAATAATTTAATCGTCTATCTTTTGGTATATACATGTATTATATTTATCAATTTCCTAATATGAGAAATTTCACTTATTATAATATATTTTTAACTAAAAATTGTAAAATATGACAAAAATGTCTTAATTGTTTCATTTATTACTCGTCTATTTATATATTAATTGACAATTTGTTGATGGCAACTAATAGATAATTTTATTGTCTATCTTTTGGTATATACATATATCTATTTATCTATTTCCTAAGATGACAAATTTTACTTTATATAATAAACTTTTTGACTAAAAATAGTAAAATATGACCAGTGTCTTAATTGTTTCATTTATTACTCGTCTATTTATCTATCTATTGACAACTTGTTGACGGCATCTAATAGATAATTTATCGTCTATCTTTTGGTATATACATGTATCTATTTATCTATTTCCTAAGATTCGAAAATTCACTTTATATAATATATTTTTGACTAAAAATAGTAAAATATGACAAAAGTGTCTTATTTTCTTTTTTATTACTCATCTATTTATCTATCTATCGACAATTTGTTGATGGCATCTAATAAATAATTTTATTGTCAATCTTTTGGTATATACATGTATCTATTTATTTATTTCGTAAGATGAGAAATTTCACTTTATATAATATATTTTTAACTAAAAATAGTAAAATATGACAAAAGTGTCTTAATTTTCTTGTTAATTAATCATCGATTTATCTATTTATCGACAATTTGTTGATGGCATCTAATAGATAATTTTATTGTCTATATTTTGGTATTTACATGTATCTATTTATCTATTTCCTAAGATGAGAAATTTCACTTTATATAATATATATTTTACTAAAAATTGTAAAATATGACAAAAATGTCTTAATTGTTTCATTTATTACTCGTCTATTTATCTATCTATTGACAATTTGTTGATGGCATCTAATAGATAATTTTATTGTCTATTTTTTTGTATATTCATGTATCAATTTATCTATTTCCTAGAATGAGAAATTTCACTTTATATAATATATTTTAGACTAAAAATTGTAAAATATGACAAAAGTGTCTTAATTTATTCATTTATTACTCGTCTATTTATTTATCTATCGACAATTTGTTGATGGCATCTAATAGATAATTTTATTATCGATCTTTTGGTTTATACATGTATCAATTTATCTATTTCCTAAGATGAGAAATGTCACTTTATATATTATATTTTTGACTAAAAATAGTAAAATATTACCAATGTGTCTTAATTATTTCGTTTATTACTCGTCTATTTATCTATCTATCAACAATTTGTTGATGTCATCTAATAAATAATTTAATCGTCTATCTTTTGGTATATACATGTATTATATTTATCTATTTCCTAATATGAGAAATTTCACTTATTATAATATATTTTTAACTAAAAATTGTAAAATATGACAAAATTCTCTTAATTGTTTCATTTATTACTAGTCTATTTATCTATCTATTGAAAGTTTGTTGATGGGATCTAATAGATAATTCTATTGTCTATCTTTTGGTATATACATATATATATTTATCTATTTCCTAAGATGAGAAATTTAACTTTATATAATATATTTTAACTAAAAATAGTAAAATATGACCAAAGTGTCCCACTTTTTTCGTTAATTACTCGTCTATTTATCTATCTATCGACAATTTGTTGATCGCATTTAATAGATAATTTTATTGTCTATCTTTTGGTATATACATGTATCTTTTTATATATTTTCTAAGATGAGAAACTTCACTTTATATAATATATTTTTTGACTAAAAATAGAAAAATATGAAAAAAGTGTCTTAATTGTTTCATTTATTACTCGTCTATTTATCTATCTATTGACAATTTGTCGATGGCATCTAATAGATAATTTTATTGTCTATATTTTGGTATATACATGTATCAATTTATCTATTTTCTCAGATTCGAAATTTTACCTTATATAATATATTTTTGACTAAAAATAGTAAAATATGACAAAAATGTCTTATTTTCTTTTTTATTACTCATCTATTTATCTTTCTTTCGACAATATGTTGATGGCATCTAATAGATAATTTTATTGTCTATCTTTTTGTATATACATGTATCAATTTATCTATTTCCTAAGATGAGAAATTTTACTTTATATAATATATTTTTGACTAAAAATAGTAAAATATGACCAAAGTGTCCCAATTTTTCGTTAATTACTCGTCTATTTATCTATCTATCGACAATTTGTTGATGGTATCTAATAGATAATTTTATTGTCTATCTTTTGGTATATACATGTATCTATCTATCTATTTCCTAAGATGAGAAATTTCACTTTATATAATATATTTTAACTAAAAATAGTAAAATATGACAAAAGTGTCTTAATTTTCTTGTTAATTACTCGTCTATTTATCTATTTATCGACAATTTGTTGATGGCATCTAATAGATAATTGTATTGTCTATCATTTGGTTTCTACATGTATCTATTTATCTATTTCCTAAGATGAGAAATTCAAAAAAATGTAAAATATGACCAAAGTGTCCCATTTCTTCATTAATTACTTGTCTATTTATCTATCTATCAACAATTTGTTCATGGCATCTAATAGATAATTTTATTGTCTATATTTTGGTATATACATGTATCTATTTATCTATTTCCTAAGATGAGAAAATTCACTTTATATATTATATTATTTACAAAAAATTGTAAAATATTACCAAAGTGTCCCATTTCTTCATTAATTACTCGTCTATTTATTTATCTATCAATAATTTGTTGATGGCATCTAATAGATAATTTTATTGTCTATCTTTTGGTATATACATGTATCAATTTATCGATTTCCTAAGATCTGAAATTTCACTTTATGTAATATATTTTTGACTAAAAATAGTAAAATATGACCAAAGTGTCCCAATTTTTCGTTAATTACTCGTCTATTTATCTATCTATCGACAATTTGTTGATGGTATCTAATAGATAATTTTATTGTCTATCTTTTGGTATATACATGTATCTATCTATCTATTTCCTAAGATGAGAAATTTCACTTTATATAATATATTTTAACTAAAAATAGTAAAATATGACAAAAGTGTCTTAATTTTCTTGTTAATTACTCGTCTATTTATCTATTTATCGACAATTTGTTGATGGCATCTAATAGATAATTTTATTGTCTATTGTTTGGTTTATACATGTATCTATTTATCTATTTCCTAAGATGAGAAATTTCACTTTATATAATATATTTTTGACTAAAAATTGTAAAATATTACCAAAGTGTCCCATTTCTTCATTAATTACTCGTCTATTTATCTATCTATCAACAATTTGTTGATGGCATCTATTAGATAATTTTATCGTCTATCTTTTGGTATATACATGTATCTATTTATCTGTTTTTTATGATGAGAAATTTCACTTTATATAATATATATTTTACTAAAAATTGTAAAATATGACATAAGTGTCTTAATTATTTAATTTATTACTCATCAATTTATCTATCTATCGACAATTTGTTCATGGCATCTAATAGATAATTTTATTGTCTATCTTTTCGTATATACATGTATCAATTTATCTATTTCATAAGATGAGAAATGTCACTTTATATAATATATTTTTGACAAAATTATAAAATATGACCAAAGTGTCTTAATTTTCTTGTTAATTACTCGTCTATTTATCTATTTATCGACAATTTGTTGATGGCATCTAATAGATAATTTTATTGTCTATCGTTTGGTTTATACATGTATCTATTTATCTATTTCCTAAGATGAGAAATTTAACTTTATATAATATATTTTTGACTAAAAATGGTAAAATATGACAAAAATGTCTTAATTTATTCATTTAGTACTCGTCTATTTATCTATCTATTGAAAGTTTGTTGATGGCATCTCATAGATAATTCTATTGTCTATCTTTTGGTATATACATATATATATTTATCTATTTCCTAAGATGAGAATTTCCACTTTATATAATATATTTTTGACTAAAAATAGTAATATATGACCAAAGTGTCCCACTTTTTTCGTTAATTACTCGTCTATTTATCTATCTATCGACAATTTGTTGATGGCATCTATTAGATAATTTTATTGTCTTTATTTTGGTATATACATGTATCTATTTATCTATTTCCTAAGATGAGAAATTTCACTCTATATAATATATTTTTAACTAAAATAGTAAAATATGACAAAAGTGTCTTAATTTTCTTGTTAATTACTCATCTATTTATCTATTTATCGACAATTTGTTGATGGCCTCTAATAGATAATTTTATTGTCTATATTTTGGTATTTACATGTATCTATTTATCTATTTCCTAAGATGAGAAATTTCACTTTATATAATATATTTTTTACTAAAAATTGTAAAATATGACAAAAATGTCTTAATTGTTTCATTTATTACTCGTCTATGTGTCTATCAATTGACAATTTGTTGATGGCATCTAATAGATAATTTTATTGTCTATTTTTTAGTATATACATGTATCTATTTATCTATTTCCTAAGATGAGATATTTCACTTTATATAATATATTTTTAACTAAAAATAGTAAAATATGACAAAAGTGTCTTAATTTTCTTGTTAATTACTCGTCTATTTATCTATTTATCGACAATTTGTTGATGGCATCTAATAGATAATTTTATTGTCTATCGTTTGGTCTATACATATATGTATTTATCTTATTCCTAAGATTCGAAATTTCACTTTATATATTATATTTATGACTAAAAATTGTAAAATATTACCAAAGTGTCCCATTTCTTCATTAATTACTCGTCTATTTATCTATCTATCAACAATTTGTTGATGGCATCTATTAGATAATTTTATCGTCTATCTTTTGGTATATACATGTATCTATTTTTCTATTTTTTATGATGAGAAATTTCACTTTATATAATATATTTTTAACTAAAAATAGTAAAATATGACAAAAATGTCTTAATTTTCTTGTTAATTACTCGTCTATTTATCTATTTATCGACAATTTGTTGATGGCATCTAATAGATAATTTTATTGTCTATCGTTTGGTTTATACATGTATCTATTTATCTATTTCCTAAGATGAGAAATTAAACTTTATATAATATATTTTTGACTAAAAATGGTAAAATATGACAAAAATGTCTTAATTTATTCATTTAGTACTCGTCTATTTATCTATCTATTGAAAGTTTGTTGATGGCATCTCATAGATAATTCTATTGTCTATCTTTTGGTATATACATATATATATTTATCTATTTCCTAAGATGAGAATTTCCACTTTATATAATATATTTTTGACTAAAAATAGTAAAATATGACCAAAGTGTCCCAATTTTTTCGTTAATTACTCGTCTATTTATCTATCTATCGACAATTTGTTGATGGCATCTAATTGATAATTTTATTGTCTATCTTTTGGTATATACATGTATCTATTTATCTATTTCCTAAGATGAGAAATTTCACTTTATATAATATATTTTTAACTAAAAATAGTAAAATATGACAAAAGTATCTTAATTTTCTTGTTAATTACTCATCTATTTATCTATTTATCGATAATTTGTTGATGGCATCAAATAGATAATTTTATTGTCTATATTTTGGTATTTACATGTATCTATTTATCTATTTCCTAAGATGAGAAATTTCACTTTATATAATATATTTTTTACAAAAAATTGTAAAATATGACAAATATGTCTTAATTGTTTCATTTATTACTCGTCTATTTATCTATCAATTGACAATTCGTTGATGGCATCTAATAGATAATTTTATTGTCTATCTTTTGGTATATACATAAATCTATTTATCTATTACCTAAGATGAGAAATTTTACTTTATTTAATAAACTTTTGACTAAAAATAGTAAAATATGACCAAAGTGTCTTAATTGTTTCATTTATTACTCGTCTATTTATCTATCTATTGACAATTTGTTGATGGCATCTAATAGATAATTTTATTGTCTATCTTTTCGTATATACATGTATCAATTTATCTATTTCCTAGAATGAGAAATTTCACTTAATATAATACATTTTAGACTAAAAATTGTAAAATATGACAAAAGTGTCTTAATTTATTCATTTATTACTTGTCTATTTATTTATCTATCGACAATTTGTTGATGGCATCTAATAGATAATTTTATTATCGATTTTTTTGTTTATACATGTATCCATTTATCTATTTCCTAAGACGAGAAATGTCACTTTATATATTATATTTTTGACTAAAAATAGTAAAATATTACCAATGTGTCTTAATTATTTCGTTTATTACTCGTCTATTTATCTATCTATCAACAATTTGTTGATGTCATCTAATAAATAATTTAATCGTCTATATTTTGGTATGTACATGTATTATATTTATCCATTTCCTAATATGAAAAATTTCACTTATTATAATATATTTTTAACTAAAAATTGTAAAATATGACAAAATTGTCTTAATTGTTTCATTTATTACTCGTATATTTATCTATCTATTGACAATTTGTTGATGGCATCTAATAGATAATTTTATTGTCTATCTTTTGGTTTTTTCATGTATCCATTTATCTATTTCCTAAAATGAGAAATTTCACTTCATATATTATATTTTTGACTAAAAATTGTAAAATATGACCAAAATGTCCCACTTTTTTCGTTAATTACTCGTCTATTTATCTATCTATCAATAATTTGTTGATGGCATCTAATAGATAATTTTATTGTCTATCTTTTGGTATATTCATGTATCTATTTATCTATTTCCTAAGATGAGAAATTTCACTTTATATAATTTTGACTAAAAATTGTAAAATATTACCAAAGTGTCCCATTTCTTCATTAATTACTCGTCTATTTATCTATCTATCAACAATTTGTTGATGGCATCTATTAGATAATTTTATCGTCTATCTTTTGGTATATACATGTATTTATTTATCTAATTTTTATGATGAGAAATTTCACTTTATATAATATATTTTTGACTAAAAATTGTAAAATATGACAAAATTGTCTTAATTATTTCATTTATTACTCGTCTATTTATCTATATATTAACAATTTGTTGATGGCATCTAATAGATAATTTTATTGTTTATCTTTTAGGTTTTTCATGTATCTATTTATCTATTTCCTAAGATGAGAAATTTCACTTTATATAATATATTTTTGACTAAAAATGGTAAAATATGACAAAAATGTCTTAATTTATTCATTTAGTACTCGTCTATTTATCTATCTATTGAAAGTTTGTTGATGGCATCTCATAGATAATTCTATTGTCTATCTTTTGGTATATACATATATATATTTATCTATTTCCTAAGATGAGAATTTCCACTTTATATAATATATTTTTGACTAAAAATAGTAAAATATGACCAAAGTGTCCCAATTTTTTCGTTAATTACTCGTCTATTTATCTATCTATCGACAATTTGTTGATGGCATGTAATAGATAATTTTATTGTCTATCTTTTGGTATATACATGTATCTATTTATCTATTTCCTAAGATGAGAAATTTCACTTTATATAATATATTTTTAACTAAAAATAGTAAAATATGACAAAAGTATCTTAATTTTCTTGTTAATTACTCATTTATTTATCTATTTATCGACAATTTGTTGATGGCATCTAATAGATAATTTTATTGTCTATATTTTGGTATTTACATGTATCTATTTATCTATTTCCTAAGATGAGAAATTTCACTTTATATAATATATTTTTTACAAAAAATTGTAAAATATGACAAATATGTCTTAATTGTTTCATTTATTACTCGTCTATTTATCTATCAATTGACAATTCGTTGATGGCATCTAATAGATAATTTTATTGTCTATCTTTTGGTATATACATATATCTATTTATCTATTACCTAAGATGAGAAATTTTACTTTATTTAATAAACTTTTGACTAAAAATAGTAAAATATGACCAAAGTGTCTTAATTGTTTCATTTATTACTCGTCTATTTATCTATCTATTGACAATTTGTTGATGGCATCTAATAGATAATTTTATTGTCTATCTTTTCGTATATACATGTATCAATTTATCTATTTCCTAGAATGAGAAATTTCACTTAATATAATACATTTTAGACTAAAAATTGTAAAATATGACAAAAGTGTCTTAATTTATTCATTTATTACTTGTCTATTTATTTATCTATCGACAATTTGTTGATGGCATCTAATAGATAATTTTATTATCGATTTTTTGGTTTATACATGTATCCATTTATCTATTTCCTAAGACGAGAAATGTCACTTTATATATTATATTTTTGACTAAAAATAGTAAAATATTACCAATGTGTCTTAATTATTTCGTTTATTACTCGTCTATTTATCTATCTATCAACAATTTGTTGATGTCATCTAATAAATAATTTAATCGTCTATATTTTGGTATGTACATGTATTATATTTATCTATTTCCTAATATGAAAAATTTCACTTATTATAATATATTTTTAACTAAAAATTGTAAAATATGACAAAATTGTCTTAATTGTTTCATTTATTACTCGTATATTTATCTATCTATTGACAATTTGTTGATGGCATCTAATAGATAATTTTATTGTCTATCTTTTGGTTTTTTCATGTATCCATTTATCTATTTCCTAAGATGAGAAATTTCACTTCATATATTATATTTTTGACTAAAAATTGTAAAATATGACCAAAATGTCCCACTTTTTTCGTTAATTACTCGTCTATTTATCTATCTATCAATAATTTGTTGATGGCATCTAATAGATAATTTTATTGTCTATCTTTTGGTATATTCATGTATCTATTTATCTATTTCCTAAGATGAGAAATTTCACTTTATATAATTTTGACTAAAAATTGTAAAATATTACCAAAGTGTCCCATTTCTTCATTAATTACTCGTCTATTTATCTATCTATCAACAATTTGTTGATGGCATCTATTAGATAATTTTATCGTCTATCTTTTGGTATATACATGTATTTATTTATCTAATTTTTATGATGAGAAATTTCACTTTATATAATATATTTTTGACTAAAAATTGTAAAATATGACAAAATTGTCTTAATTATTTCATTTATTACTCGTCTATTTATCTATATATTAACAATTTGTTGATGGCATCTAATAGATAATTTTATTGTTTATCTTTTAGTTTTTTCATGTATCTATTTATCTATTTCCTAAGATGAGAAATTTCACTTCATATATTATATTTTTGACTAAAAATTGTAAAATATGACCAAAATGTCCCACTTTTTTCGTTAATTACTCGTCTATTTATCTATCTATCAACAATTTGTTGATGGCATCTAATAGATAATTTTATCGTCTATCTTTTGGTATATACATGTATCTATTTATCTATTTCCTAAGAATCGAAAATTCACTTTATATAATATATTTTTGACTAAAAATAGTAAAATATGACAAAAGTGTCTTATTTTCGTGTTTATTACTCATCTATTTATCTATCTATCGACAATTTGTTGATGGCATCTAATAGATAATTTTATTGTCTATCTTTTGGTATATACATGTATCTATTTATCTATTTCCTAAGATGAGAAATTTCACTTTATATAATATATTTTTGACTAAAAATGGTAAAATATGACAAAAATGTCTTAATTTATTCATTTAGTACTCGTCTATTTATCTATCTATTGAAAGTTTGTTGATGGCATCTCATAGATAATTCTATTGTCTATCTTTTGGTATATACATATATATATTTATCTATTTCCTAAGATGAGAATTTCCACTTTATATAATATATTTTTGACTAAAAATAGTAATATATGACCAAAGTGTCCCACTTTTTTCGTTAATTACTCGTCTATTTATCTATCTATCGACAATTTGTTGATGGCATCTATTAGATAATTTTATTGTCTTTATTTTGGTATATACATGTATCTATTTATCTATTTCCTAAGATGAGAAATTTCACTCTATATAATATATTTTTAACTAAAATAGTAAAATATGACAAAAGTGTCTTAATTTTCTTGTTAATTACTCATCTATTTATCTATTTATCGACAATTTGTTGATGGCCTCTAATAGATAATTTTATTGTCTATATTTTGGTATTTACATGTATCTATTTATCTATTTCCTAAGATGAGAAATTTCACTTTATATAATATATTTTTTACTAAAAATTGTAAAATATGACAAAAATGTCTTAATTGTTTCATTTATTACTCGTCTATGTGTCTATCAATTGACAATTTGTTGATGGCATCTAATAGATAATTTTATTGTCTATTTTTTAGTATATACATGTATCTATTTATCTATTTCCTAAGATGAGATATTTCACTTTATATAATATATTTTTAACTAAAAATAGTAAAATATGACAAAAGTGTCTTAATTTTCTTGTTAATTACTCGTCTATTTATCTATTTATCGACAATTTGTTGATGGCATCTAATAGATAATTTTATTGTCTATCGTTTGGTCTATACATATATGTATTTATCTTATTCCTAAGATTCGAAATTTCACTTTATATATTATATTTATGACTAAAAATTGTAAAATATTACCAAAGTGTCCCATTTCTTCATTAATTACTCGTCTATTTATCTATCTATCAACAATTTGTTGATGGCATCTATTAGATAATTTTATCGTCTATCTTTTGGTATATACATGTATCTATTTTTCTATTTTTTATGATGAGAAATTTCACTTTATATAATATATTTTTAACTAAAAATAGTAAAATATGACAAAAATGTCTTAATTTTCTTGTTAATTACTCGTCTATTTATCTATTTATCGACAATTTGTTGATGGCATCTAATAGATAATTTTATTGTCTATCGTTTGGTTTATACATGTATCTATTTATCTATTTCCTAAGATGAGAAATTTAACTTTATATAATATATTTTTGACTAAAAATGGTAAAATATGACAAAAATGTCTTAATTTATTCATTTAGTACTCGTCTATTTATCTATCTATTGAAAGTTTGTTGATGGCATCTCATAGATAATTCTATTGTCTATCTTTTGGTATATACATATATATATTTATCTATTTCCTAAGATGAGAATTTCCACTTTATATAATATATTTTTGACTAAAAATAGTAAAATATGACCAAAGTGTCCCAATTTTTTCGTTAATTACTCGTCTATTTATCTATCTATCGACAATTTGTTGATGGCATCTAATTGATAATTTTATTGTCTATCTTTTGGTATATACATGTATCTATTTATCTATTTCCTAAGATGAGAAATTTCACTTTATATAATATATTTTTAACTAAAAATAGTAAAATATGACAAAAGTATCTTAATTTTCTTGTTAATTACTCATCTATTTATCTATTTATCGATAATTTGTTGATGGCATCAAATAGATAATTTTATTGTCTATATTTTGGTATTTACATGTATCTATTTATCTATTTCCTAAGATGAGAAATTTCACTTTATATAATATATTTTTTACAAAAAATTGTAAAATATGACAAATATGTCTTAATTGTTTCATTTATTACTCGTCTATTTATCTATCAATTGACAATTCGTTGATGGCATCTAATAGATAATTTTATTGTCTATCTTTTGGTATATACATAAATCTATTTATCTATTACCTAAGATGAGAAATTTTACTTTATTTAATAAACTTTTGACTAAAAATAGTAAAATATGACCAAAGTGTCTTAATTGTTTCATTTATTACTCGTCTATTTATCTATCTATTGACAATTTGTTGATGGCATCTAATAGATAATTTTATTGTCTATCTTTTCGTATATACATGTATCAATTTATCTATTTCCTAGAATGAGAAATTTCACTTAATATAATACATTTTAGACTAAAAATTGTAAAATATGACAAAAGTGTCTTAATTTATTCATTTATTACTTGTCTATTTATTTATCTATCGACAATTTGTTGATGGCATCTAATAGATAATTTTATTATCGATTTTTTTGTTTATACATGTATCCATTTATCTATTTCCTAAGACGAGAAATGTCACTTTATATATTATATTTTTGACTAAAAATAGTAAAATATTACCAATGTGTCTTAATTATTTCGTTTATTACTCGTCTATTTATCTATCTATCAACAATTTGTTGATGTCATCTAATAAATAATTTAATCGTCTATATTTTGGTATGTACATGTATTATATTTATCCATTTCCTAATATGAAAAATTTCACTTATTATAATATATTTTTAACTAAAAATTGTAAAATATGACAAAATTGTCTTAATTGTTTCATTTATTACTCGTATATTTATCTATCTATTGACAATTTGTTGATGGCATCTAATAGATAATTTTATTGTCTATCTTTTGGTTTTTTCATGTATCCATTTATCTATTTCCTAAAATGAGAAATTTCACTTCATATATTATATTTTTGACTAAAAATTGTAAAATATGACCAAAATGTCCCACTTTTTTCGTTAATTACTCGTCTATTTATCTATCTATCAATAATTTGTTGATGGCATCTAATAGATAATTTTATTGTCTATCTTTTGGTATATTCATGTATCTATTTATCTATTTCCTAAGATGAGAAATTTCACTTTATATAATTTTGACTAAAAATTGTAAAATATTACCAAAGTGTCCCATTTCTTCATTAATAACTCGTCTATTTATCTATCTATCAACAATTTGTTGATGGCATCTATTAGATAATTTTATCGTCTATCTTTTGGTATATACATGTATTTATTTATCTAATTTTTATGATGAGAAATTTCACTTTATATAATATATTTTTGACTAAAAATTGTAAAATATGACAAAATTGTCTTAATTATTTCATTTATTACTCGTCTATTTATCTATATATTAACAATTTGTTGATGGCATCTAATAGATAATTTTATTGTTTATCTTTTAGTTTTTTCATGTATCTATTTATCTATTTCCTAAGATGAGAAATTTCACTTTATATAATATATTTTTGACTAAAAATGGTAAAATATGACAAAAATGTCTTAATTTATTCATTTAGTACTCGTCTATTTATCTATCTATTGAAAGTTTGTTGATGGCATCTCATAGATAATTCTATTGTCTATCTTTTGGTATATACATATATATATTTATCTATTTCCTAAGATGAGAATTTCCACTTTATATAATATATTTTTGACTAAAAATAGTAAAATATGACCAAAGTGTCCCAATTTTTTCGTTAATTACTCGTCTATTTATCTATCTATCGACAATTTGTTGATGGCATGTAATAGATAATTTTATTGTCTATCTTTTGGTATATACATGTATCTATTTATCTATTTCCTAAGATGAGAAATTTCACTTTATATAATATATTTTTAACTAAAAATAGTAAAATATGACAAAAGTATCTTAATTTTCTTGTTAATTACTCATTTATTTATCTATTTATCGACAATTTGTTGATGGCATCTAATAGATAATTTTATTGTCTATATTTTGGTATTTACATGTATCTATTTATCTATTTCCTAAGATGAGAAATTTCACTTTATATAATATATTTTTTACAAAAAATTGTAAAATATGACAAATATGTCTTAATTGTTTCATTTATTACTCGTCTATTTATCTATCAATTGACAATTCGTTGATGGCATCTAATAGATAATTTTATTGTCTATCTTTTGGTATATACATATATCTATTTATCTATTACCTAAGATGAGAAATTTTACTTTATTTAATAAACTTTTGACTAAAAATAGTAAAATATGACCAAAGTGTCTTAATTGTTTCATTTATTACTCGTCTATTTATCTATCTATTGACAATTTGTTGATGGCATCTAATAGATAATTTTATTGTCTATCTTTTCGTATATACATGTATCAATTTATCTATTTCCTAGAATGAGAAATTTCACTTAATATAATACATTTTAGACTAAAAATTGTAAAATATGACAAAAGTGTCTTAATTTATTCATTTATTACTTGTCTATTTATTTATCTATCGACAATTTGTTGATGGCATCTAATAGATAATTTTATTATCGATTTTTTGGTTTATACATGTATCCATTTATCTATTTCCTAAGACGAGAAATGTCACTTTATATATTATATTTTTGACTAAAAATAGTAAAATATTACCAATGTGTCTTAATTATTTCGTTTATTACTCGTCTATTTATCTATCTATCAACAATTTGTTGATGTCATCTAATAAATAATTTAATCGTCTATATTTTGGTATGTACATGTATTATATTTATCTATTTCCTAATATGAAAAATTTCACTTATTATAATATATTTTTAACTAAAAATTGTAAAATATGACAAAATTGTCTTAATTGTTTCATTTATTACTCGTATATTTATCTATCTATTGACAATTTGTTGATGGCATCTAATAGATAATTTTATTGTCTATCTTTTGGTTTTTTCATGTATCCATTTATCTATTTCCTAAGATGAGAAATTTCACTTCATATATTATATTTTTGACTAAAAATTGTAAAATATGACCAAAATGTCCCACTTTTTTCGTTAATTACTCGTCTATTTATCTATCTATCAATAATTTGTTGATGGCATCTAATAGATAATTTTATTGTCTATCTTTTGGTATATTCATGTATCTATTTATCTATTTCCTAAGATGAGAAATTTCACTTTATATAATTTTGACTAAAAATTGTAAAATATTACCAAAGTGTCCCATTTCTTCATTAATTACTCGTCTATTTATCTATCTATCAACAATTTGTTGATGGCATCTATTAGATAATTTTATTGTCTATCTTTTGGTATATACATGTATTTATTTATCTAATTTTTATGATGAGAAATTTCACTTTATATAATATATTTTTGACTAAAAATTGTAAAATATGACAAAATTGTCTTAATTATTTCATTTATTACTCGTCTATTTATCTATATATTAACAATTTGTTGATGGCATCTAATAGATAATTTTATTGTTTATCTTTTAGTTTTTTCATGTATCTATTTATCTATTTCCTAAGATGAGAAATTTCACTTCATTTATTATATTTTTGACTAAAAATTGTAAAATATGACCAAAATGTCCCACTTTTTTCGTTAATTACTCGTCTATTTATCTATCTATCAACAATTTGTTGATGGCATCTAATAGATAATTTTATCGTCTATCTTTTGGTATATACATGTATCTATTTATCTATTTCCTAAGAATCGAAAATTCACTTTATATAATATATTTTTGACTAAAAATAGTAAAATATGACAAAAGTGTCTTATTTTCGTGTTTATTACTCATCTATTTATCTATCTATCGACAATTTGTTGATGGCATCTAATAGATAATCTTATTGTCTATCTTTTGGTATATACATGTATCTATTTATCTATTTCCTAAGATGAGAAATTTCACTTTATATAATATATTTTTGACTAAAAATTGTAAAATATTACCAAAGTGTCCCATTTCTTCATTAATTACTCGTCTATTTATCTATCTATCAACAATTTGTTGATGGCATCTATTAGATAATTTTATCGTCTATCTTTTGGTATATACATGTATCTATTTATCTATTTTTTATGATGAGAAATTTCACTTTATATAATATATTTTTGACTAAAAATTGTAAAATATGACAAAAGTGTCTTAATTATTTCATTTATTACTCATCTATTTATCTATCTATCGACAATTTGTTCTTGACATCTAATAGATAATTTTATTGTCTATCTTTTCGTATATACATGTATCAATTTATCTATTTCACTTTATATAGTATATTTTTGACAAAATTGTAAAATATGACCAAAGTGGCTTTATTTATTCATTTATTACTCGTCTATTTATCTATCTATGGAAAATTTGTTGATGGTATCAAATAGATCATTTTATTGTCTATCTTTTCGTATATACATGTATCAATTTATCTATTTCCTAAGATTAGAAATTTCACTTTATATAATATATTTTTGACTCAAAATATTAAAATATGACCAAAGTGTCCCACTTTTATCGTTAATTACTCATCTATTTATCTATCTATTGATATTTTATTGATGGCATCTAATAGATAATTTTATTGTCTATCTTTTGGTATATACATGTATCTATTTATCTATTTCCTAAGATGAGAAATTTCACTTTATATAATATATTTTTGACTAAAAATAGTAAAATATGACAAAAATGTCTTATTTTCTTTTTTATGACTCATCTATTTATCTTTTTTTCGACAATATGTTGATGGCATCTAATAGATAATTTTATTGTCTATCTTTTCATTTATACATGTATCAATTTATCTATTTCCTAAGATGAGAAATTTCACTTTATATAATATATTTTTAACAAAAAATAGCAAAATATGACAAGTGTCTTAATTTTCTTGTTAATTACTCGTCTATTTATCTATTTATCGACAATTTGTTGATGGCATCTAATAGATAATTTTATTTTCTATCGTTTGGTTTATACATATATGTATTTATCTTATTCCTAAGATGAGAAATTTCACTTTATATATTATGTTTTTTTACAAAAAATTGTAAAATATGACAAAAATGTCTTAATTTATTCATTTATTACTCGTCTATTTATATATCTATTGAAAATTTATTGATGGCATCTAATAGATAATTCTATTGTCTATCTTTTGGTATATACATATATATATTTATCTATTACCTAAGACGAAAATTTTCACTTTATATAATATATTTTTGACTAAAAATAGTAAAATATGACCAAAGTGTCCCACATTTTTCATTAATTACTCGTCTATTTATCTATTTATCGACAATTTGTTGATGGCATCTAATAGATAATTTTATTGTCTATTGTTTGGTTTATACATATATGTATTTATCTTATTCCTAAGATGAGAAATTTCACTTTATATATTATATTTTTTTATAAAAAAATGTAAAATATTACCAGTGTCCCATTTCTTCATTAATTACTCGTCTATTTATCTATCTATCAACAATTTGTTGATGGCATCTAATAGATAATTTTATTGTCTATCTTTTCGTATATACATGTATCTATTTATCTATTTCCTAAGATGAGAAATTTCACTTTATATAATATATTTTTGACTAAAAATTGTAAAATATGACAAAAAATTCTTAATTTATTCATTTATTACTCGTCTATTTATCTATCTATTGAAAATTTGTTGATGGCATCTAATAGATAGTTTTATTGTCTATCTTATGGTTTATACATCTATCAATTTATCTTATTCCTAAGATGAGAAATTTCACTTTATATATTATATTTTTGACTAAAAATTGTAAAATATTACCAAAGTGTCCCATTTCTTCGTTAATTACTCGTCTATTTATCTATCTATCAACAATTTGTTGATGGCATCTAATATATAATTTTATCGTCTATCTTTAGGTTAATATTTCTTACGATACGAAATTTTACTTTATATAAGATATTTTTGGCTAAAAATAGTAAAATATGAAAAAAAATGTTGTTAATAATAAAAACAGTGTTGCCAATATTAAAAGCTGTATTGCAAATAATAAAAGTATTAGCAATAATAAAAAAAATTGTTGCCAATAATAAAAGCAGTGTTGCCAATAATAAATACACTCCATACGTACACACACACCCTCATACGCACATAGAAATATCAACCTCAGAAAATAACACCATATATACGTGTGTATATGTGTGTGTACATGTGTATGTGTGTGTGTATGTGTGTATGTATATAATAATAGTAATAATAATAATAATAATAATAATAATAATAATAATAAATGGTTTATATAGGGGCTGGCACACACACACCTCTACATTACAAGGTACAAACACACATACACACACACACCTCTACCTTACAATGTACTAACACATACACACACACACCTCTACATTACAAGGTACACACACATACACACACACACCTCTACCTTACAATGTACTAACACATACACACACACACCTCTACATTACAAAACACACACACACACACACACACCTCTACATTACAAAACACACAACTAAAAATAATGGTGTTTTGTTGGTTGGAATAATTTTGAGGAATCATTTGTACAGTGTAGGAGAAAAGTGGTGTGTCAACTTAGGGTGTATTAGACAGTGGTTGATATTGGTATGTAAACACACAAACGTTAACCCTGTAAATAACTGATATATATATATATGGTCATCGCCAGGTCGCCTCCAAGGCCTCGGGTGAGACAGCTAGGTATAGTGAAGAGGCAGACAGGCAGGTAGGGTGAATGAGGTAGACAGGCAGGCAGGTAAGGTGAGGAGGTAGGTAGGGTGAAGGAGACAGGCTGGTAGGGAGAGGAAGGTAGGCAGGCAGGCAGTGAAGGTGAGGCAGGTAGGTAGGGTGAAGTAGGCAAGCTGTTAAGGTGAGGCAGGCAAGTAGGGAGAGGCAGACAGGTAGGGAAAGACTGGCAGGCAGGTAAGGTGAGGCAGGTAGACTGGTAGGGTGAGATAGGTAGGGAGAGACTGGCAGGTAGGTAAGGTGAGGCAGGTAGGGATACAGATGGGGTGATATTGCAAATCATTAATGCAATACATTTCATTATTGGGGGGGAGGTGACAAAGTATACCCTGGCCCCCCAACTCCAATGTTGGGGTGATACATCTCCCCAGGGAGTTACCTCACAGTGTATTGTGTATTACCACCACCACCACCATGTAGTACAACGATTAGTGTTCCCTGATAAACTGTCAGTCTGTAGTTGGATGAAACTCCACACAACCATTATGAATATAATAATCCTCTTTTTCTCCACATTGATAAAGATAAAATGTTTACACATACACACACACAGAGTAGATGGCCGTAAGGCAATAACTACAATATTATAAAATGTTTACACATACACACACACAGGGTAGATGGCCGTAAGGCAATAACTACAATATTATAAAATGTTTACACATACACACACACAGGGTAGATGGCCGTAAGGCAATAACTACAATATTATAAAATGTTTACACATACACACACACAGGGTAGATGGCTGTAAGGCAATAACTACAATATTATAAAATGTTTACACATACACACACACAGGGTAGATGGCCGTAAGGCAATAACTACAATATTATAAAATGTTTACACATACACACACACAGGGTAGATGGCCGTAAGGCAATAACTACAATATTATAAAATGTTTACACATACACACACACAGGGTAGATGGCCGTAAGGCAATAACTACAATATTATAAAATGTTTACACATACACACACACAGGGTAGATGGCTGTAAGGCAATAACTACAATATTATAAATACAACAGTACAGATTGTCAAAAGCATAATGTCAAGAACATATTGTTGTGAAGTCTCCTGACATGGGCTTACCTATCCGGGTGCAGTTGACGGGTGCAGTGTACATGTGGCTGGGTTGACCTCTAGACATACAGTAACCTCACCAGAACTTTCCCCACAACCTAATTGCCACAAAACCCACCCCAGGAGAAGAAGAAGAATTTTAGGGCTTTACGCCTATCGACTCGTAATGGTCATTAAGGCAGTCAGTCTTATTACATCAACATATCTTCCCCCAGCCTTTTACAGCCAGGTACCTACTTACTGCTAGGTGAACAGGGACATAGGGGCTTGGGAAAATTGTCCAGCAATTCCACTGACCAGGGTCCCAGACTAACCTCCCCCACCCACCACCACCACCACCACTACTACTACCACCACCACTAATACCACCACCACCACCACCACCACTAATACCACCACCACCACCACCACCACCTTCCTAGTTAGACCATACGGAGCTGACACATGTCGCCAGGATAATGTTTCATCTGGTGATTCTATTCATGGAGTGTGAACCACAAGCTTCAGGACCTTCTCAGTGAGGCAACACTGCTTTATTGAGTGGGTGTAAAGTCATGGTCTAATGTACTGCAACACCTTCCAATGAGATGGCTTCGAAAAATGATCCGAAACTATAGCTGTTGGTGTGTGCAATTTTGGTTAATAAAATTAACTCAAATAGCTCGCTTTTATTCACCAGGTTGCAGTACATTAGACCATCACTTTACCAGTAACACACTATCATCATCACTAACTATTACATACAATACTATGTATCATGAATGTACAGTAAAGCAACTTGATTCCTCCAAAGTATGTCAAGAAACAGCAAGTCCAGTTAAACAAGATTAATGGTGTCTTGTTGCTTTGAATGGTTAGGAGGAATCAGTTACTCCAGATTTACTGACTCTGTATTATCCTATGGAAAATTGGAGGGCAACTTGATTCCTCCAAAGTATGCCAGGAAACAACAGGACTAGATGAACAAAATTAATGGTGGCCTGAATCTAGTAAGAATTGTATTTGTGTGTGATGGCTTAGGTCTAATGTGTTATGTTTTGTTGTTGCTCTGAATAGTTTGGAGGAATCAGTAACACTCCAACATAACACAAAAAGGTTAATATTAGGGTGATATTACACACACTTTTGGTATATTATAGTGCTTTGATTACTCCAGGAAACAACAGGATGATATTAACAATTAATATTCTTGTCCTGTTACTTGGAATATATTGGAGGCATCAGTTGGTCCACATTTCCCACCACCAACACTATACTCTACACTTAATTAAAACACCTTATATTACTGTGTTGTGTAATATTCTGTTACACATATCTGTGGTACATTTCCCACCACCAACACTATACTCTACACTTAATTAAAACACCTTATATTACTGTGTTGTGTAATATTCTGTTACACATATCTGTGGTACATTTCCCACCACCAACACTATACTCTACACTTAATTAAAACACCTTATATTACTGTGTTGTGTAATATTCTGTTACACATATCTGTGGTACATTTCCCACCACCAACACTATACTCTACACTTAATTAAAACACCTTATATTACTGTGTTGTGTAATATTCTGTTACACATATCTGTGGTACATTTCCCACCACCAACACTATACTCTACACTTAATTAAAACACCTTATATTACTGTGTTGTGTAATATTCTGTTACACATATCTGTGGTACATTTCCCACCACCAACACTATACTCTACACTTAATTAAAACACCTTATATTACTGTGTTGTGTAATATTCTGTTACACATATCTGTGGTACATTTCCCACCACCAACACTATACTCTACACTTAATTAAAACACCTTATATTACTGTGTTGTGTAATATTCTGTTACACATATCTGAGGTACAGTCGGCATCACCAATTCCTATACACCACTGTCTCATCAAGGATTCCTAACAACTAAAATATTTAATATGTTAATTTTCTAACACAAAATTCTTCTCGTAATGTTTCCTATGTAATTGTTGAATCAATCATCAGAACAATGCCTATAATATGTTCACAATAACACCTCATTATAACTAATGCTCTGTGTACCAATTCCTGAAGCCAACTGTACATTTAGATGATGATAATAGTAACCTCTATCTTTGGTTAGAGATATAGAGTGTGTGTGTGTGTGTGTGTGTTCCAGATGAGGATAATAGTAGCCTCTATCTTTGGTTAGATATGTTGTGTGTGTGTGTTTGTGTGTGTGTGTGTGTTCCAGATGAGGATAATAGTAGCCTCTATCTTTAGTTAGAGATGTAGTGTGTGTGTGTGTGTGTGTGTGTGTTCCAGATGAGGATAGTAGTAGCCTCTACCGTTTGGTTAGATGTGTGTGTGTGTGTGTGTGTGTGTGTGTGTGTGTTCCAGATGAGGATAATAGTAGCCTATACCGTTTGGTTAGATGTAGTGTGTGTGTGTGTGTGTGTTCCAACTTCCAGACTGACCACCAACACTGTATTTCCCTCTAATGTAATGTGCATTTAACTAATGTAATGTGTATTTAAGAGAGAGAGGCAGTAGTAGTTTCATGACAAGGTGATGGTGATACAGTACTTCTCTCTCTCTCTCTCTCTCTCTCTCTCTCTCTCTCTCTCTCTCTCTCTCAAATGTTTCACCACTGGACATATGCTTCATGTCCATTACGAAGGC
The DNA here is from genome assembly GCA_034508575.1 of Petrolisthes manimaculis. Taxonomy (NCBI): domain Eukaryota; kingdom Metazoa; phylum Arthropoda; class Malacostraca; order Decapoda; family Porcellanidae; genus Petrolisthes; species Petrolisthes manimaculis. The sequence continues at coordinate 1,031,315 of JAWZYT010000365.1, forward strand.
CTAGGTCATTATCAATACACGTACACACACACACACACACACACACACACACACACACACACACAATGTACAATAGTTTGCCAAAATATAGGTTCACAACAACGTGCATAAAACCTTTACTTGTACTGTACGATTGTCACTGAAAAATTAACATCCAATATAAAACATTATGATCATCATCAATATCCCATTTGTCTTTATTTCTATGGATGGTGAGGCTCCAGCACCATTTACCTCTGATAGACAAGGTTAGGTTAGGTTAGGTTATATTGTTAGTGTTACTAATGAGGTATAAGGTGCAGCTATAGGTTATATTGTTAGTTTTACACAGTGGTAGTATGGTAACCAATGAGGTATAAGGTGTAGCTATAGGTTATATTGTTAGTTTTACACAGTGGTAGTATAGTAACCAATGAGGTATAAGGTGTAGCTATAGGTTATATTGTTAGTTTTACACAGTGGTAGTATAGTAACCAATGAGGTATAAGGTGTAGCTATAGGTTATATTGTTAGTTTTACACAGTGGTAGTATAGTAATCAATGAGGTATAAGGTGTAGCTATAGGTTATATTGTTAGTTTTACACAGTGGTAGTATAGTAACTAATGAGGTATAAGGTGTAGCTATAGGTTATATTGTTAGTTTTACACAGTGGTAGTATAGTAACCAATGAGGTATAAGGTGTAGCTATAGGTTATATTGTTAGTTTTACACAGTGGTAGTATAGTAACCAATGAGGTATAAGGTGTAGCTATAGGTTATATTGTTAGTTTTACACAGTGGTAGTATAGTAACCAATGAGGTATAAGGTGCAGCTATAGGTTATATTGTTAGTTTTACACAGTGGTAGTATAGTAACCAATGAGGTATAAGGTGTAGCTATAGGTTATATTGTTAGTTTTACACAGTGGTAGTATAGTAACCAATGAGGTATAAGGTGTAGCTATAGGTTATATTGTTAGTTTTACACAGTGGTAGTATAGTAACCAATGAGGTATAAGGTGTAGCTATAGGTTATATTGTTAGTTTTACACAGTGGTAGTATAGTAACCAATGAGGTATAAGGTGCAGCCACTGTATACTGGCTACCATTAAGAATTAGGAAATTGTTATATAAAGCACCTCTGTGACCTACCCCCTCCACAGGAAGGGTAGGTAAGTCTCACCCTCCCCTCCTCCACGTGGTGACCTCTGTGACCTACCCCCTCCACAGGAAGGGTAGGTAAGTCTCACCCTCCCCTCCTCCACGTGGTGACCTCTGTGACCTACCCCCTCCACAGGAAGGGTAGGTAAGTCTCACCCTCCCCTCCTCCACGTGGTGACCTCTGTGACCTACACCCTCCACAGGAAGGGTAGGTAAGTCTCACCCTCCCCTCCTCCACGTGGTGACCTCTGTGACCTATACACCCTCCACAGGAAGGGTAGGTAAGTCTCACCCTCCCCTCCTCCACGTGGTGACCTCTGTGACCTACCCCCTCCACAGGAAGGGTAGGTAAGTCTCACCCTCCCCTCCTCCACGTGGTGACCTCTGTGACCTACACCCTCCACAGGAAGGGTAGGTAAGTCTCACCCTCCCCTCCTCCACGTGGTGACCTCTGTGACCTATACACCCTCCACAGGAAGGGTAGGTAAGTCTCACCCTCCCCTCCTCCACGTGGTGACCTCTGTGACCTATACACCCTCCACAGGAAGGGTAGGTAAGTCTCACCCTCCCCTCCTCCACGTGGTGACCTCTGTGACCTATACACCCTCCACAGGAAGGGTAGGTAAGTCTCACCCTCCCCTCCTCCACGTGGTGACCTCTGTGACCTATACACCCTCCACAGGAAGGGTAGGTAGGTCTCACCTTCCCCTCCTCCACACGTGGTGACCTCTGTGACCTATACACCCTCCACAGGAAGGGTAGGTAAGTTTCACCCTCAAGTGGTGACCTTGGGGAACACCTCCCTGTTCTTATCAGTATTATATCTTATAGAGGATGAAGGTTAAGGTGAAGGGGGAGAAGGAGTGGGACACAATACCTTCACACACAGACGAGTTTAATAGTTTTAGTGACGAGATTGTTTTTAAATTATAATTATGATTATTTTTTATAAGTGTACAGTGTGTAATTTTGTTCCTTTCTCTGTTTTTTATTATAATTTGGTATTTAAAAAACGGGAAAGAATGCTTGAGAGTAGTAGTGATTAATGTTAATGGAATGTTGAATGAAGTGAAAAGGAAAGAGAATGTGTAGAGTATTAAATAGAGTAAAATAGATGTGTGTAGGGTGTCTGAAACTCATATGAAAGTATGGAGAGGTGGGTGTGGAAGAGTGTGGTAATGGAGGGAAGAGTGTGTTGTGGGAAGGAATGGAAGGAGGTGTAAAATATACTGTGTAATGATTTACATAGAGTGTGGTAATGGAGGGAAGAGTGTGTTGTGGGAAGGAATGGAAGGAGGTGTAATATATACTGTGTAATGATTTACATAGAGTGTGGTAATGGAGGGAAGAGTGTGTTGTGGGAAGGAATGGAAGGAGGTGTAATATATACTGTGTAATGATTTACATAGAGTGTGGTAATGGAGGGAAGAGTGTGTTGTGGGAAGGAATGGAAGGAGGTGTAATATATACTGTGTAATGATTTACATAGAGTGTGGTAATGGAGGGAAGAGTGTGTTGTGGGAAGGAATGGAAGGAGGTGTAATATATACTGTGTAATGATTTACATAGAGTGTGGTAATGGAGGGAAGAGTGTGTTGTGGGAAGGAATGGAAGGAGGTGTAATATATACTGTGTAATGATTTACATAGAGTGTGGTAATGGAGGGAAGAGTGTGTTGTGGGAAGGAATGGAAGGAGGTGTAATATATACTGTGTAATGATTTACATAGAGTGTGGTAATGGAGGGAAGAGTGTGTTGTGGGAAGGAATGGAAGGAGGTGTAATATATACTGTGTAATGATTTACATAGAGTGTGGTAATGGAGGGAAGAGTGTGTTGTGGGAAGGAATGGAAGGAGGTGTAATATATACTGTGTAATGATTTACATAGAGTGTGGTAATGGAGGGAAGAGTGTGTTGTGGGAAGGAATGGAAGGAGGTGTAATATATACTGTGTAATGATTTACATAGAGTGTGGTAATGGAGGGAAGAGTGTGTTGTGGGAAGGAATGGAAGGAGGTGTAATATATACTGTGTAATGATTTACATAGAGTGTGGTAATGGAGGGAAGAGTGTGTAGTGGGAAGGAATGGAAGGAGGTGTAATATATACTGTGTAATGATTTACATAGAGTGTGGTAATGGAGGGAAGAGTGTGTTGTGGGAAGGAATGGAAGGAGGTGTAATATATACTGTGTAATGATTTACATAGAGTGTGGTAATGGAGGGAAGAGTGTGTTGTGGGAAGGAATGGAAGGAGGTGTAATATATACTGTGTAATGATTTACATAGAGTGTGGTAATGGAGGGAAGAGTGTGTTGTGGGAAGGAATGGAAGGAGGTGTAATATATACTGTGTAATGATTTACATAGAGTGTGGTAATGGAGGGAAGAGTGTGTTGTGGGAAGGAATGGAAGGAGGTGTAATATATACTGTGTAATGATTTACATAGAGTGTGGTAATGGAGGGAAGAGTGTGTTGTGGGAAGGAATGGAAGGAGGTGTAATATATACTGTGTAATGATTTACATAGAGTGTGGTAATGGAGGGAAGAGTGTGTTGTGGGAAGGAATGGAAGGAGGTGTAATATATACTGTGTAATGATTTACATAGAGTGTGGTAATGGAGGGAAGAGTGTGTTGTGGGAAGGAATGGAAGGAGGTGTAATATATACTGTGTAATGATTTACATAGAGTGTGGTAATGGAGGGAAGAGTGTGTTGTGGGAAGGAATGGAAGGAGGTGTAATATATACTGTGTAATGATTTACATAGAGTGTGGTAATGGAGGGAAGAGTGTGTTGTGGGAAGGAATGGAAGGAAGTGTAATATATACAGTGTAATGATTTACATAGAGTGTGGTAATGGAGGGAAGAGTGTGTTGAGGGAAGGAATGGAATGAGGTGTAATATATACTGTGTAATGATTTACATAGAGTGTGGTAATGGAGGGAAGAGTGTGTTGTGGGAAGGAATGGAAGGAGGTGTAATATATACTGTGTAATGATTTACATAGAGTGTGGTAATGGAGGGAAGAGTGTGTTGTGGGAAGGAATGGAAGGAGGTGTAATATATACTGTGTAATGATTTACATAGAGTGTGGTAATGGAGGGAAGAGTGTGTTGTGGGAAGGAATGGAAGGAGGTGTAATATATACTGTGTAATGATTTACATAGAGTGTGGTAATGGAGGGAAGAGTGTGTTGTGGGAAGGAATGGAAGGAGGTGTAATATATACTGTGTAATGATTTACATAGAGTGTGGTAATGGAGGGAAGAGTGTGTTGTGGGAAGGAATGGAAGGAGGTGTATTATATACTGTGTAATGATTTACATAGAGTGTGGTAATGGAGGGAAGAGTGTGTTGTGGGAAGGAATGGAAGGAGGTGTAATATATACTGTGTAATGATTTACATAGAGTGTGGTAATGGAGGGAAGAGTGTGTTGTGGGAAGGAATGGAAGGAGGTGTAATATATACTGTGTAATGATTTACATAGAGTGTGGTAATGGAGGGAAGAGTGTGTTGTGGGAAGGAATGGAAGGAGGTGTAATATATACTGTGTAATGATTTACATAGAGTGTGGTAATGGAGGGAAGAGTGTGTTGTGGGAAGGAATGGAAGGAGGTGTAATATATACTGTGTAATGATTTACATAGAGTGTGGTAATGGAGGGAAGAGTGTGTTGTGGGAAGGAATGGAAGGAGGTGTAATATATACTGTGTAATGATTTACATAGAGTGTGGTAATGGAGGGAAGAGTGTGTTGTGGGAAGGAATGGAAGGAGGTGTAATATATACTGTGTAATGATTTACATAGAGTGTGGTAATGGAGGGAAGAGTGTGTTGTGGGAAGGAATGGAAGGAGGTGTAATATATACTGTGTAATGATTTACATAGAGTGTGGTAATGGAGGGAAGAGTGTGTTGTGGGAAGGAATGGAAGGAGGTGTAATATATACTGTGTAATGATTTACATAGAGTGTGGTAATGGAGGGAAGAGTGTGTTGTGGGAAGGAATGGAAGGAGGTGTAATATATACTGTGTAATGATTTACATAGAGTGTGGTAATGGAGGGAAGAGTGTGTTGTGGGAAGGAATGGAAGGAGGTGTAATATATACTGTGTAATGATTTACATAGAGTGTGGTAATGGAGAGAAGAGTGTGTTGTTTGAAGGAATGGAAGGAGGTGTAATATATACTGTGTAATGATTTACATAGAGTGTGGTAATGGAGGGAAGAGTGTGTTGTGGGAAGGAATGGAAGGAGGTGTAATATATACTGTGTAATGACTGCTAATGGTGTCTAGGGTTAATAGCAGATTAATGCATCACCACAAACATTAAATTCAATTAATCCTATACTTAACAATTAGCTTACAACACAACAAAGTAAATTAAACACAACAATTTACATTAACATACAAATAATACAATAATTTACAATTTCATATCAATCATCCCAGTAATGAAAGAACAAGTTAGTTAATAATTATATCTTCCATGATATATTAACACACACACACACACACACACACACACACACACACACACATTTTCCTACAACCACAATAACAAACTCCTACAGTCCCCCCACCTCCCACACACACACTTTTGTACAATTAACCACACACACACTCCTATAGTACACACAGACTCCTGTCACACACACACACACACACACACACACACACACACACACACACACACTCCTATAGTACACATAGATTCCTGCCACACACACACACACACACACACACACACACACGCACACTCCTATAGTACACACAGACTCCTGCCACACACACACACACACACACACACACACACACACACACACACACACACTCCTATAGTACACACAGACTCCTGCCACACACACACACACACACACTCCTATAGTACACACAGACTCCTGCCACACACACACACACACACACACACTCCTATAGTACACACAGACTCCTGCCACACACACACACACACACACACACACACACACACACACACACTCCTATAGTACACACAGACTCCTGCCACACACACACACACACACACACACACACACACACACACACACACACTCCTATAGTACACACAGACTCCTGCCACACACACACACACACACATTTTCCTACAACCACAATAACAAACTCCTACAGTCCCCCCACCTCCCACACACACACTTTTGTACAATTAACCACACACACACTCCTATAGTTCACACAGACTCCTGACACACACACACACACACAAACACACACACACTCCTATAGTACACACACACTCCTGTCACACACACACACACACACACACACACACACACACACACACACACACACACTCCTATAGTACAAACAGACTCCTGCCACACACACACACACACACACATACACAGTATTTAGTGGCGAGATTTGTATGCAGTAGACCTGGCCAGATTATAATATTATCTGTATAATATTATACAAAAAAAAAATATATATATATATAAAGGAAAATAATGTCAGAGGGTAATTCTCATACACAATTACAACCATGGATTTCTTTCCTTCCATCCTTCCTTCCGTCCTTCCATCTTTCAATCCTTCCATGCTTCCTTCCTTCCATCCTTCCTTCCTTCCATCCTTCCTTCCTTCCTTCCATTCTTCCATCCAACCATTCTTCCATTCATCCATTCTCTTGTTGACATCAGAGGGTATAAACTGTATCTTGTTATCTATTATCACCAATGCTTTACTCTCTTTGTCTTACAGCTGACAGGATGACTAAGTAGGTTTAGATAAGAACACCTGATTATCACTTATCAACTCTTGTGGTATAGTGTGACGTGGCACTGTTTGTACACACACAAACAAACACACACACACAGACACAGACACACACACATACATTTACTTACTACCGCACTGACACACTCCTATAGTACATACAGACCTCTGCAACACACACACACACACACACACACACACACACACATTATATACTGGATATATTTTTATACAGTAGTACTGGCCAGATCTTAATAATATCTGTATATACAAAATATCTATATAAATGAAAATAATGTCTGTCCCAGACTACAGTAGACTAGACAGTAATAATTCACACAGAAATACAAGTTATTTAAGAGTATAAGAAGAGACAAAACTTAAATGTGTGACTATAACCTGGATTCGTGTTTGTGTTTAGCTGTGTGTGTTTAGCTGTGTGTGTTTACTGTAGGTGTGTGTGTTTAGCTGTGTGTGTTTACTGTAGGTTTGTGTGTTTAGCTGTGTGTGTTTACTGTAGCTGTGTGTGATTAGCTGTGTGTGTTTACTGTAGCTGTGTGTGTTTACTGTGTGTGTTTAGCTGTGTGTGTTTAGCTGTGGGTGGTTAGCTGTGTGTGTTTAGCTGTGGGTGTTTACTGTAGGTGTGTGTGTTTAGCTGTGTGTGTTTAGCTGTGTGTGTTTAGGTGTGTATTTATTGTTTAAGCTGTGAACTGAACGTAGTGGGTTGAAAGATTATGAACGAGAGATAAACAGTATGACACACACACAGTCATACTTTTGGTACATATATTAGAGTGTTTGGATTCGTACACAGTATGTCAAGTAAAGGTTAAAGGTCATCCAATGAGTGACAGTCAATGGGACAGAGTGTAGCACACACTGTGTGTATGAAACACAACTATAGCACACATTCCAAGGATGATGAGTGGCCCAGAGACCTCTCCACCCACGTCAGACACGAGTCACTCGTGCTTTGGCTATGGCTGTGTAAACAGCAAGACCTCAGACAGCTGACTCGTGTTCCAAGCAAGTATCGAACACTGGGTTGCAGAATTGCAGTCACAGACTCTACCACTGTCCTAAACCAAATTAGCAAAAATAATTGTTTCCTGTTGCACTAAATGATTTGCAGGAATCAATTGGTGTAAAATTGACCTCAGCCAATACTGTACTACTGCATTAATTAATATGAAATGTTACCTTACTGAACTTTGTACTCTTGTTATATTAGAGGGACTATCTATTCCTCCAAACTATGTTACGAAACACATCCCTTATTAGTGTCATTGAGGTGATTGGTTTAATGGCATAGTTTGGAGAAATCTGTAGCCCTCCAATTTACCACTAATCTCCAATATTAATCATTATTGTCAAGATAAAACCTGTGTTGCTGTTTTATGAGCTAATATCAGCTTTAAGGAGAGAGTTGGGTATTGGTAAATCTGGAGCAACTGAATCCTACAAACTATTCCAAGCAACAGAACACCATTATTTTTGGTCTTCTGGTTCTGTTTTCTGACATACTTTGGTGGAATCAAGGCACTCCAATGTAACAAATAAGAATTACCTCCTTAATTTAATAATAAAGACGGTGTGATCGTGTATGAGACTTGGTGGCTTCGAATTCCTCCTCACTATACCATGAAACAAGACCTTCAATATATTTTATGTTTCGTGGCAATATTGGAAGGACTCATTAACCTCCAAAACTTTTACTACATCACAACGAGGCTCATTAATTTAATCTCGTTTGATATTAATTTATTTTGTTTATATTTTTGTTTTATT